>JAMPIV010014535.1:440000-525876 GCA_024509875.1 Oreohelix idahoensis | reverse complement strand
AGGTAACAGTGTGTTTTCGAGGATGATGAGAAAATTACTGGATCCCCTGAATAATCCATGCATCACCAACTTCATGGATGATATTCTCATAGCGACTGAAACATTTGAGGAACACATTAACTCTCTGAATATGTTGTTTAATCGACTTAGAGAGACAAATTTGACCGCTAGACCGACAAAATGCTGTATTGGATGTAAAGAGCTGGAATTCTTGGGACACACAGTACATCAGGGAAACATGACCCCTGACCCCAAGAACCTGGAGAAGTTGAAAAGAGCACCAAGACCACAGACAAAAAAGATGTGCGATCTTTTGTCTCATTATGTGGTTTCTACCAAAAGTATATTAAAAACTTTAACTCCATATGTGCTCCATTGACTGATTTAACGCGCAAAGGAAATCCTGATAGAATTACTTGGTCAGCGCAGTGTGAATTAGCCTACCAAGAGTTGAAGGAAAAGCTCACAAGCAGGCCTATTTTGAAATTACCTGACTTGAGTCAAGAATTCATTGTGAGAACGGATGCTAGTAATATAGGTTTGGGTGCAGCTCTATTACAAAGGTCAAATTCACTTGATGGGGAATTAACCCCAGTTGCTTATGCTAGCCGTAAGTGTAACTCAGCAGAACAAAAATATTCAACAAGTGAAAAAGAATGTTTAGCTGTCATATGGGCTATAAAAAAGTTCCAGATTTATCTTTATGGTAAATCATTTAAGATCCAAACAGATCATAAACCACTCGTGTGTCTGTCACAAGCAAGGCATGAAAATGCTAGATTATTACGTTGGTCGTCGCTCCTACAGCCATACCAGTTTACCATAGAATATATTCCAGGCAAAACCAATGTGGGTGCAGATTTTTTAAGTAGACATCCGTACGACGAACATCAGAGTAGTCACCAGGCATAGGTAGTAAATTTATCTATGTGTATTTAGAAGTAGGAACTGACATATGATAGTCTGTTCTAAGTGGGGAGATATGTGGTAAACTTCTAAATACAATATCTAAATTAGGGTATAACAGTATAGTGCATAAAGTCAAAGATAGGATAGTACTACAAATTTTCATTGTTGGCGTCGCCTACGCCTTCAGCTTATTATTTGATAACGCCTTAGCCGAACCAAAAAGGGTACCCAAATTTTCAAATTCGTCCTTGAGACAAACGTAACACTTTCCTAGGTCAACTAAGTATTTGCCTAAATACATTGTAGAGGGGAGAGGGGACGGAGAGATAACCCAACGCAAATCACGTCTCACAATTGTTTCTAAAAATAAAACTAACTTGCTAGTATTGCCCTTAGGCGGTTTCACAATACGATGAAAAAGTTAGAAGGTTCTTGTGTGATAATTCACCGGCGATGAAAATTTTTGAAATGTTGAGGGTAAGCAGAGCATCGTACTTTTTACGCAATAAAAAGAATTTTGCCACCCCCTTACGAGACGTCACAAATCTCTTCCTCTCCCCTTTCCCCTTCATATTTTTAACATTCTGTTTGTATCCGTTATCATGTTTTTTTAATAAGTGTCCGAATGACAGAGTGGTTAGAGCGCTGGTCTCTTGCGGCTAAGGTACCGGGTTCGATTCACGGTATCATCGTGCTCCAGTCGTCCCAGCTGTGAATGGGTACCTGACTTTGCCATTCAGTTAGGGAAGGAAAAGGCACCGAGGAAGGGAACTGGTCACCCCACCTCTCGATGCTGGACCTAGTATAGTGAAGTCTCTAACACTTCACTCCCTTACGGCAGTATCTGCTATGCGACTACCTTTACCTTTTTTTCATCATCATCATCATCATCATCATGCTCCTTTGCGATTTGTAGGGCAGTGATGATAAAGATATACGACCTGTTTTCATGTCTCTTTTTGAATACTTTCAACGATTTAACGTGTAGTTCTCGAAATTGTCTTGTTAAGATGATTGTCAATAAATTTTTTTTTTTTTTTTTTTTTGGTGGGGGCAGAGAGAGACAACAATAATATTCATCATCATCAGACATATCAATATCTTAGATCGGCTGGAATAGATCTCAGGCGTGTTCTGTTTTTACTCTTGATATTGTGATGGACTATTTCTTGTCCATCTCTTGATGTTACATTTCCACTAATAGCGCTGTCTTCCTCTTGCACGTTTGCTTTAACTCCGCCTTCTACTCGTATTATGGTCTTTAGTAAGGTACTGTGTCTTTTTACAAGGCCAACATATTTTTTACTGATACCCTCATGGAGAAATACGGAGAGTTCAAAACAAGCTAAACAATTGACCGGAGGATACCTGGAAGCACCGAAAAGAGAAATGGTATACACGGATGGCACAGAATATTATCAGAACACCCGCAAATATCGAACACGAAGACAACCAGAAATCGATTATCCGTTTA
This sequence comes from Oreohelix idahoensis, assembly GCA_024509875.1. NCBI lineage: Eukaryota > Metazoa > Mollusca > Gastropoda > Stylommatophora > Oreohelicidae > Oreohelix > Oreohelix idahoensis. Next base: position 523,493 of record JAMPIV010014535.1, on the reverse strand, counting down.
AATACCCAGATATGGTTGATCAAGAGATCATTTTAGAAGCCTATCGAAATACACAGTCTCCTAAGGAAAAACGTAGCCCCAAGAGGAACACTGTACACCTAGTTATACATGATCAACCCAGGTTGCAAAGATGTAGAGTAAGCAACCTTCGGAAAATTCCATAAACTTCGAATCGATGTAGATCACAGAACGATCGAGCTGTTTCATTCCCTATACAGGACCATATAAATTACATTGCTACAAATCGACGTCACTTCAATCCACAGAAGAGAGACTCTTACCACCAACATCACCCAACCAGACGAATAATCCCTTTGATGTCCTGCCACACAACCGGATGGATAAATTGCCGTAGTGAAAGAGAGAGCGCACAAGTACATTGCCGAAGTGAAAGAGAGAGCGCACAAGTACATTGCCATGGAGAAAGAGATAGCGCACAAGTACATTGCCGTAGTGAACGAGAGAGCGCACAAGTACATTGCCGTGGAGAAAGAGATAGCGCACAAGTACATTGCCGTAGTGAAAAAGAGAGCGCACATCTTGGCGGACTGAGAGAGAGATTTGGGGCGCGGAGACAGTGTTAGATTAAGAACCGCATTGTCTTTATACCAAGTATTCCTGTCCTGTGCCATCAGCTCAAGGTCTTTCCATAATTTCTTCATCCTCTTCTTGTCTGTCATCAGTTCTCTTCTCCGTGTATTCCTTGGTCTTCTTCTGCCTCTCTTACCCTGGGGGTTCCAGACCAAGGACTGCCTGGTCAATCGCAATGTCTAGGCCGTGGAGTGTTCACATTTTTGCCACCCCCTTACGGGATGTCACAAATCTCTTACCCACCCCGTCCTCGAATGTTTTTTTTTTTAAGGTTTTATCTCGTTTTGGCAAGGCGCGTCCCGTTCAACCTAGTCGGTTATATTAGGGAGCATGTCTAAATATAAAAGACCTTCAAGTCTAGGGAATTGCTAGTCATCATCATCATCATCCTCATCATCATCAGCTTTCAAGTCCCTATCAGAGTCAGGTACCCTTTTACAGCTGGTTAGACTGATTTTCTCCAGTGCTGCCTTCGGTTCTTCCATCTTTATGTCATCTTCGTCATCATTGATTTTCTCTTCTGTGCTAGTGGTTATCATTTCTGATGCTTCACCATGCTCAACATCTAGGGGGGAGGGCTGACGAAGGGTAAAACCCGTACGCACGGTTCGTGTCAATTAAGAATGAACGCACTTTTTGTTTTTAACTTGCCCTCCCTTTTTCAGTCAAGAAAACGTCAGTCAAGAAAAAGTACGGTCCTCGGTTTTGGTTCTAAATTGCCACAAATATAATTTCCCGGTGAATAATCACACAAGAACCAGTTAGAAAAAGTGGACACTACGGTCAGGGAAACACGCTTAACTCTTATTGCGAATGACATAAACTCTTGTAATTGGCTTGAAAGTACATGAGAAAAGAATTGAACAGGAGGTAGTTTAAAAATCAACAACTAACATGGAAAACAAAAATATGGAATATTGAACCAAGCCACGTAGCCCCATAAAAATCATATATTCGTGTACCTGTGGCTTTGCTGACTAAGAATATGTTATCAATTACATAAATAGTCCATTAGATAATCAAATATTGGGGATAATACATAGAGAATCGGAGATACTGTCAGGTCAAGTCATGTCTGCTTAGATTGGATAGCATATTTTTTTGGGAAAAAATTAGGTGAGAGAAAGGCTAAGATAGTACGATGAAAGGGATTGGATGAAATTTGAAAGAAGCAGTACTATTATTGACTGACTTAAATATACAAATCTAGTTGGTAATAGTAACGCATAGGGTTTGAGATAATTCTTTTTAAAAAGAATTCATTCAAAAAAAAGAGATGCTTGGTCTCATTGGCCAAAGCTTTTTTACATGATAGTAATAGTAGGATGCTCGCTGCCATTTTTCCAAAATATTCAGAGGAGCAAGAAGCGATGAGCAGATTTGTGCTTTTCTATTAATAATACTACCATCAGAAAGCAGTCTGAACAGAGGCAGTGATGAAAGTGTGCTATTCTATTGCCTAATTCATCGTTAATTGTTTATATTTCCTTGATATGTGGTAAGATTGATTTTATTGAGTTTTAATTAACAAAGGGTTGTGTGTGTAAGAAAAGGCCATGGAAAAAGATTGTAATTAAATGGTTCCATAACAGACATAGTGTTACGTGCAGTCTTGGATATCTTACAATATTATACATTGGTATTCTTGTTATGTTCGCAAATATTTTGTAAACAAAATAGTGCTTAAGGGAAAGTCATTATTGAGTTACTTCCCTTGAAAGTTGTGCCGTCTCTTCGATCGAACTGCGCGGGTGAGTCCAGTTTTCTGCGATTTATTCTTCGTTTGGGTAATAATAGATTGTTCTTGCTTCAGAATATCTATGGCCTGAATTTATGTGTATTGTTTGTCTGAGTAGGACGAGTCTGTCTTATATCTGTATATCTTTACATATCTAAGTCGAACTATATGTTCTGTTGTCTCTAGAGAGGTCAAAGGCTATTCGGCGGATGTGTCGCTAGAGTGTGGTGTGATTTGGCTTCGTCCCGATAGGGACTGTGTTTTCTATGTCGGCTTGTCGCCGGGAAAAAAGTGATCTCAGTATTGGTGGGGAAAGTGATAGTCGTCTAGACCTATCGTGTATGCTTTACCCCAGTGTTTATTCGTATTGCCAAGGAATGGCATTTTCATATTTCTGATACCAAGGTAATAATAGACACTCTTAGGAACTCTCGTACGAAGCCACCATTTTCGATAGGTACGATTTGAATGTCTAAGAGAATATATTTGACTCGATGAAAACGACTTCGATTCCTAGCAGCACTATATCCTGTAGATTGCAGTCAATTGTTCATGATCAAATCTACAGAGCAATGAAATGTTTTATGAATGACTAACTTTAGGACAGATTCATTATCTGTATCCAAACGTGAGTGACAGCTCACGAGTGAAGCCATCTTGGAACCAAAACATGTAGTGACTTTCAAGAAGAGAAAAGGGATGCCCGTATTATCGCTTGTTTAGTCCAGAGATCACTGCTACACATGAGAACCCGTTATTAGCGGTTCAATATTATTATATGGAAAAATATGTGCTGAACATTATGTTGAAGAATCGTCGCTAGACGAGATTAGGTTTAGAAGCCATCTGAAATATTGTTTATAATCTGACGTGCTCAGTCAGTGAAGTCAGATGATATATATGTATGGGCGATACTGAGGGCTTGGCTACTGACAGTCCTTGATACTATTATTCCACATGAGTGCCCATGTAACATAACATTGCAAGACCAGTTATCCACTGTACCATGATGTATTATGCCAACCTGTGATTTGTCACTATCTGTGCTGTCGAGAGTGTACGTCCAATTAAACTTTAGAAAAGGTACACAGTCGTTGGTGTCGATGACTTCCAGTCATACATGAGTGTGAGAAAAGAACATTTGTCAACACCACGAACCCTTATTAACATTCGCACATTATACACTCAATCCATGTCTACACACCACTGCGTAAGTCAAGTTGACATTCCATACACTACAGTGGAGCAAACAACACCATAGAGATCTTATCAACTGATGATGATGATGATGTCTGCTTCCATCCACTTATATCTATCTTTTGGTGGATATCATTTACGGGAATAAAAAAAACCAACTTTATCAACCTTATCACTTAGGCATGGCCTAGATGTTGATCCATCATATAAGGGACTATCTAAGAAGTTTAGAACTACAGAACTATATATATATGATGGTCATACAGGAACATTACACCTATCTTATTGCATGGAAAAGATTATTGCAGTAATGACAGAGGCGTAGCATCCATTAGGGAAGAGAAAAGAAAACTGGAAAAATTTGTTCCATCAAACTAAAAGGGGAGAAGCAGGGTTGTCAGAGAGAGCTGACCATGTTCTTTTGTAATGCATATATGTTTACATGTAAATTGGGAGGAATTAGTTTGATATTAAGACAGAACCATAACTTTCATTGACAGGGGTTCCTGCTGGCACTTGTCTGGTGCTAGTACTCGATCAGTGAAGAAGTCTGCAAGATTTTAAAGAGTCTCTGGCACCTACTTGTATTAAAGAAGTCAAGACCAGAGGAGACTGAAGTGTTTGGCCAAACCGACTACAACTGCGGCTTATTCCAGGAACCAGATAAGTGCTATGTCTGGCCTGGGACAAATTATCACTAATAGATAATAATCCCATGTGCTTACAAAAACATTCCTCCTAAAGAATATAAGGAACAATCATAGTGAAAGAAGAGACATTGGAATGATGACAATCCCCAACCTGCTTCCCATTCCCAGTATTTAAATAGAGCAAACAACATCAAAGTGAACATTTGTAAGAATGTACTATGGACATATTGTCTGTTGCATGTAAATATCTTTATATATATATGTGTAAATATATCTATCCATCTAAATTGATTCTCATTTAACTGTCGTCCTGACCCAAAACAACTTTAGGCTCAGGACCAATAAAGTTTAACAAAAAATATTTTAAATATAAAATTTAACAGCTGGAGTTAGTTGAGTTTCTCATAGTATTTAGTATATGTTTGTACATGTTTTTGTATTGAGATTCTTTTACAACACTCTTACAATACCCTAGACACTTTATGTAGCTTTCAGTCACGCTAGTCAATAAAAATATAACTTAGAGTGAGATCGTAGGGTGGTACAAGAAAGGTACTCTGTAACACAGTTGTCCATTATTTACCTCAGAGACCTTCACAGTTGATCTCACTCAAGTACAACTTTTCGCACACCATTCTTCTTAACATCTAAACCCACCACACTGATCAGTGTGTCTTTCCTTTAGGAAATACTCTTTCAAATACATTATTAAACCTACAGTCGTATTTTTGCCATAATTCTCAAATATTCTACACATTTCCCAATGCTGGCTTTCGTCTCTAACAGTCAACACATGCTGGCGTTCAGATGGCAATGCACTCGTCCTGTACGTTCTTTTCTTAACATACTCAACACACTTACGAACACACAAGTAGATTAATCACAAGAAAATTACATAATTATATACATGTATATATTCTTTCTTACCCTCAGGCAATACACATAAGCTGTAACAGGCTGTTAAAAGGTATCTAGGTCTGCTATGCAGATGCAGTGGCAAAGTATTTGACAGCACACTTTTTGCCGCTCTCTTCTGTACCGCTTTGTGTTTCAAAAAGTTGTGGCTCCAAATCAACCAAGTTTATGGACTTTTATACCGTCGTTCCCCCCGTATCGGAGAACACGGCCAAACACCGGTGTTAGGAATCTTTTGCCTGCTTGTTCAATGTGCAAAATTTTTAATATTTATTATCTCTCTTAATTTTGAACCGATTTTGATCATTCAAAGTTAGGATTATACTGTGAATTTATCTCTACCGTTCTATCTAATAATTGTTTAGTTAGCAAAATGCATTTAAATCTATGCAGACTTTAACTAAATTTGGGACTACCCTGAAGTGTAGATGTCAATTTAAACGATTTTTCTCTTTAAATGAATTACTATTCGAGGAAGTCTTTGCACCTAACCTCTTAAGTAACATCCCCGTTGTTGAACTATCTATATCTTTCCTTTTAAACATCTCTAGTTCTTAAGAAATTAAAGCAGTCACCAACCCTTGCAGTGGTGGTTCATGAAATCATCATTCTGTACGCTGAGGTTGCCAGCCTCAAATGACTTGGACGTCCACTAGCGATTTTCACATATTAATATTCACATGGCAATATATACATATTAGTTTACATGTTAGTAATGAAAAAATGTAAAATGCACACCTTACGCCAATCCTGGCTCACATACTTTTTGCTCAGATGAATAAAGACCCTGGTAGATGCCTCTTTAACGTGTTCTTGGAGGTCGTTACTTTTAACATTAATTCCCACTATGACTGTGTGTTTCAGTTTCCTCAGATTCCGGTTCCTTATTAAAATGGTAGAGTTTTCCTGGGCTGTGTAAGTCCTTCCAAAATACCCCAATAAAAGTCCGGCCTGATAAATGGATTTCTGAATTCTAACTTCTGGCAAGGTCTGGTTGTAGTCTTTGGCAAGCGATTTCTCCCAGTGAACTAGACTTGCAAAAATTGTCACATTATATTGCAAGTCAGCCCCCGCATTTGTTTGTTACGAGGCTAAGAAAGCGCCAATTGTTTTCAAACATGCGTGTCGTGTGGGAAAATTTAAAATTATTTCCGACATGGAAAAATTATGTGCATGATGCAGAGGTCACCTCTCCCATATACGGTAATAAAACATCCGATTGCCTGGCAGCAAACTCACCAACACATTTGTGTCAGATGTAACAACTTATTATTTTCATATAAAGTAATGTCTGTCGTGAATGTCTTTGGACAGGAAACGATTATGTAATCTCGTTATCTGTCACTTGAGCACACAAAACCCTTCTCTTTACCACCATGGCGAAGACGTACCCTTGCCTTATCAGCGATTAAACAAATACGCTGGGGCGATTTTAGTGTTAATCTGTCGCGGCCAAGGTTTGGTACACGAGAATTTACCAACATCCAGTTGTAAGAGCTTCTTTTCGCCAAATCTTAGGTGGAGCAGTAGGGAGTATTGCCACTTGGTGCGATCGGTAGCTTCATCCTCCCAGGTTGCTGGATTTATGTCCAGTGCCTTCATGACGCTCTTGCAAACATCTTTGAATTCAGCTGCGGTCGCCCAGTTGTTCTTTTGCCATCTGCCAGTTGCCCGTAGAAAATATCTTTCGGGATGCGACCATCTTCCATGCGGCGGACATGGCCAGCCTAGGGCTGTCTAAGCAGTGTATACATGCTTTGAAGGCCAGCACGTGACAGCACCTTAACATTTGTCATTTTGTTCTTCCACGGTATACCAAGGATGTGACGTAGAAACTGTTGATGGAAGTTATTGAGCCTTCTTTCTTGCTTAGCATAGATTGTCCATATTATATATAAACATATGCTGCATAAAGTATAACGAAACGCAAAACATTAAATGGTTTGGCCATCTCATGAAAATAAATTACTACTTTGCGCTACAGCCGTAGAGATCTGGTTTCAGGGAACAAGAAAGACCAAGAGGCAGGTGGATAAACATCACAGAAATCATACAATAACACAGACTCACAGCAGCCAACGCAACACACTTGGCTAACGTACGCAAACTTCAGCTCTTCACTACGCTTCACGCCAATAGTGGACCGAAAAAGGAATTAAGTAAAGACACATACATGACCTGCGCGCACACCCACACACACGCGTACACACCCATGTCTGCAGAATGGGAGAAGATCAGCTACCACGACAAGAGAAACTAAGGAATCCAGACTTCCAAAACGACCCAGAGTCCGCTGGGAGGACAACGTCAGACAATCTCTGAAGGACCGAGGACTCGAATGGAACCAGGCCAGGGGGAAGACAGACGACTGGATAGTATGCCACTCTCTCTACCACACCTATGCACCTCGTGGTAGAAAGGGAATGATTAAGTAAGTCAGTAAGTCAGTAATTGCTATGAACAATTGGCAGCAAATTAATATAATTTTCACAATTATAGACACCCTATCTCCAAGTTAAAAACCATCAGGGGACGAACAGGATATTTGCGTTCATTAATTAAAGGAAAACAAATATGTATAAATATCCTCTATCCTTCAGCCCTGTCTTGGTGTCTAGCATCAATTTGTTTTACTTCTCCCAGCAGGTTTTCTATCAATGCGTAATGAGTTTCCCTAAAGTGATATTTCTTCTATTTATATTTTTATGTTTTGTGCATTTAATCTCCTCTTCCAGTGGTGGTGTTCTTGTTTTTACTTTGTGTCACATATATACTGTTATGAATAAAATTCATAACGATTATGTGTAAAGTATCTTCAGCTCGACAGAGCTTCATTTATTATATTTTATTACGGAGTTACTCACAATAAACGGAAATGGCGTCATGCTGGGAAGGAACGGTAGCAGACGCCAATTGAGCAGAAGTGGGGTTTTATCGTCTGCAAGGGGAGATGCCGATTGTGTTTTAATGCGAGAGGTCGCATATGTGTTTGCTCCTGCAGTCTACTGTGTTTTACCTGAATTTTACCATCACTAGGGCACCAATGTACTCTGTTCAGGTGTTCCTAGCTTCTTTGAATGTCAGGAAGTACTTTTCATATTCGTGTCGAATGTATCAAATATATTAAACTGTTGAGAATGCATCGGACATCTTATGACCATATATGGGAGAGTTTACCTCTGCCTTACGTTCACAATTATCCGATGTCGGAATATTTTGAAATTACCCCATAACCCGACCTGTTTGAATATGATTGAAGCGTTTTTTAACGCCATAACAAACGAAGGCGTGGGAAGGCAGGGAATATAATCTGATCATTTTCTCAAGCTATTTCACTTGAGAAACCGCTCACCAAAACACCAGATTGCTACAGTAAAGAATTAGAATTCAGAATTCCTTCTTAAACTACCGGACACCTTTTATTGGAGTATTTATCAGAACTTACAATATAGCACAGGAAATCTCTAACATTTTAAATAAGGAAGCCGGGACTGAAGAAACTGTAGGACCACACACGAAGTCAGAGAGGGAACTTATTAAATTAACGACACCCCAGACGCGTGTAAGAGACCGATTCAAGTCTCTTTTATTCATCTGAGCAAAATGTCTGTGAGCCAGGATTGGCGAGAGTTGTGATTTACATTTAAAATTTATTACTAACATGCGAACTAACATATATATATATATATATATATATATATATATATATATATATATATATATATATATATATATATATATATATATATATATATATATATATATATATATATGTGTGTGTGTGTGTGTATATATATTATCATGTGAAATTTAATATGGGAAACTCGCTTGTGGACGGCAAAGTCATTTGAGGCTGGCAACCTCAGCGTATAGAATGATGATTCATGAACCACCACTGCACGGGGTGGTGATTGCTTTATTGATAGTTTCGTAAAGAGAACTAAAAGCATAAAGTAGTTCTAGGTTCCCTATCGAGCAGGGAGGGAAAGATGAAAGACATGATGTACATTCTAAGTATAATACTTACAATTTTAAAGCAGTGTAAATCTCCATATAAACATATTCACTTTAAAATTCAAGTAAGTTTTCAAGCTTTAAACCAGTGCAAATACCTATTTGAAAATATTCATTTTAAAGTAATGGAAGTTTCAAACTTTTCAATCATTGTAAAAAATTAATGAGAACATATTCAATTTATATTGTGAACACTTTTCAATCAGTGAAGATGTAATTGTAAACGGACTCTATCTGTATTATTAATATTTTCATTTAAATGTCATGTAAAGATAAAGATATTCTATTTAAATGTTAAAAAAAAGTTTTATCCCGAGGGATTAAATTTAATTCTCATCGAGGGTAAATTCTGAGTAATTGGGATGTTGGTATGGGAAGATAGGAACCCATAACTATGGGATGGAAAACGCCATACTCAGAAGAGCGTTTCGTTCTATTCTTTTACAATAGTTATTGGTGGTACCAACAGAAAGTACCATCTCTGGAACAAGAAGGGAACCGTGGCCTAAGCTTTAAGACGATGGACACACGTGGTAGACTCTCCTTGACATTTCTGGGAAACGAGCTACCCCCGACAACCTTGATCAGAGACGAGCGTAAGCAGAGTGAAAAGAACCAACCCATAAGAAGGAGCAGAACCATCATTGGCAGCTAAGTTCAAATATATGCTGCCACTTGAACTTCTTGTAACATCTCACATTCCCTAAAGACTGTGATGATAAATTTTCTTGATCCATAACTATTCAAATTATTTTCCAACTGTTAAAAACTAAAGTGATTATTAAATTTTGTTATTTGTAATGTTACAAATTTAACTTCGATTTAATCATTAGTTACTGCATGTTTGTCTCAGTCAAATTACTACACACACTCTAAACAGAGCTATACTAAAATAATAGAATTCCACTGAGTAAATCAGTGGTGGGGGCTTAAACGAGCTGAAAGTAATAAGTGCTTAAATCCTTCACAAAAGCGTCGGCAGAATTACAGAGTTAAAATACTCAGCCAAAGCAGTATTGTTCTCGCTAATTCTGTATATCTTGTGAAGACTCCCTTTGTAATAGAAGTGTCATCACCCTTCTATCTACATCTCTGCCAAGAGTAATCTTGTGCGCAGGTAGATACCTTTGAAGCCCATATTAGATACTCTTGAGTTTTGGCCATAGTTGGACCACTACTGCGGAGCAGGAGAGGCAATACCGTCCCAGTCAACAGCTTTAAACTGACCGCTACTTTCTTTGAACATATTCAAAGTTGACGTCTGAGGGTGAAGGAAAAAGAAGAAACCTGCAATTTGGAAACAAATATGAAGCTGTTGCAGCAATGTCCTGATGTGATTCCTCTATCAACAATGTGGACTTAGAGTTTGAGATTCTGTCGATTGGAACTGGAATGTGAACATACTTGAAAGACACTAATGCAGCGGTAGAAAACCCAGGAGCTGTGGGTTCATCTTTATAAATACTGTGTTGTCTAAAGATTTACCTTGATAAAAAGCATGTCTGACCTCGGATTTCAGAGTACATACAGTGTATTTGAAATTTGAAATGAGTACAAACAATATATAAATGTTATCCCTGCTGGACGCTCAGCTTTCTGCTATTCCGTCGACAAAGCAGATTAAAGTTGTGACGGTATTGTCTCCCCTGCTCCGCAGCCTTAGTTAAACAAGTCATTTCCTTTTCCGGGCACGCGCGTCCGTTCGCGGGCAGCAAAAGCGTTAGGACTTCGACGCCTTCAGGGAAGTACCTAGTTTTAATTTTTATATTTATTTAGGTTCTTATGTGTCCTATCTAGCCTTCTCTTTCTTTCCTTTCCCTGACGAAGGCCTTGTGGCCGTAACGCTGCCTATTTTCTTTGTCTTTTGTCCTCGTAAGACGAATCACCTTTTTTTGATTTTTTTTTCACTTCTTCTTCTTTTTCTTCGTTGATCCTTAGCCGCCGACCGTCAAAGCAGTCAGTGGCCATCACGCCTAGTGGCGTCTTGTAGGGCAACAACAAATTGATTCCACTTTGCTCGGTCGGTAGCCATCCTTCGTACAGTGCCCCAACTATGGTTCATTCTTTGCATCTCAGCCTCCACAGTCCTCCGGCAGGTTGTTTTTGGTCGGCCTCTCTTTCGTTTTCCTTCAGGGGTCCAAAGCATAGCTGTTCTTGTGATGGCATCGGGGTCTCTTCTGAGGACATGGCCAACCCAGCTCCATCGTCTGCCAGCTATGATGGTGTGCATGTCCTCTTGCTTGCTCCGAGTAAGCAGATCTTGGTTGGTGATGGTATTCGGCCAAAAGATTCGGTGAATTTTTCTTTGGCATGTTGTGTGAAAAGAGGACAATTTCGACATTTCCTTCTCTGTAACTCTCCAGCATTCCGCACCATATAGAAGCACAGAAAGCACACCGCTCTGATATAATCTCAATTTTGTGCTTGTGCTGTATTGAGAGGACTTCCAGATGTTTTTTAGGCTAAAACAGGCTGTTCTTGCCTTATTCATTCTGATGTTGATGTCTTTGCCTGCCCCTGGTGTTACTATGCATCCTAGGTATGTGAAGGTGTCTGCCTGTACCAGTTGCTGATTCCTTACTGATATGGGCTCAAGGTTGCTCACATTGAGCGTCATGACCTCTGACTTCTTTAAATTGATGTTCAAGCCCACCTGCTGGCTAAACTTATTAAGTCTATCCATTTTTTCCTGGATGTGTTGATGTGAATGTGCTAGTAGTGCAATGTCATCTGCATATTCCAGATCTTCCAATGTAGAAAATGTAGACCATCTTATTCCTCTTGGACTGCCCTCTGTTGTCTGGCGCATCACCCAGTCTATGACTGTTAAAAATAGAGTGGTTGATAAGGGGTATCCCTGTCGTACTCCTGTCTTCACCTCAAAGGTTAGGTTGCTCTGCCCAACACTACACGTAAAGTTGGCATAGAGGCTTTTTATGATTGACACTATGCAGCTTGGAATTCCATAAGCCCTCAGAATTTTCCATAAACTGTCCCTATTTATGCTGTCAAAAGCCTTTTCAAAATCAACGAAATTAATGTACAGCTGTCTTTGCCATTCTGAGCACTACTCTATAATGTTCCTTAGAGTGAATATATGATCTAAACATCTTCTGTTCTTTCTAAATCCTGCTTGTTCTTTCCTCCGTTTGTGGTCTACTGCTTTTGAAATTCTCTGTATAATTATCCTGCCTAGTATTTTGCTGGGAACTGAGAGAAGAGTGATTCCTCTCCAATTATTGCAGTCTGCAAGATCTCCCTTCTTGGGCAATTTGACAATTATTCCTTTGTTCCACTCTGATGGTATTGTCCCCGTTTTCCAGACTTGTGCAAATAGTGGTTGTCAGACAAACTATTTATACTGTGGATTTAACACATGATAAGTCTATACTCTTTGGATCAATATCTAAGGATACGACCACAGCATACAATAGCTGACAATAAGTAAACATAACACCTGAAACAGGTAAGTTCCCTTTAATAATCACTGCACACACGGACGCCACACACGGCTAGCAATACATATGAAATACAATGCAACAGAAATGCCAATATAACTTGCACTAACCAACAACTCAATCTATTAGTATCAAAGTCGCTGGTATGTCATATCGAGTAAACACCCCAATGACTTTCGCTCACCGGCTAAGTCCTGTAGTATGATAAAGCCATACTGAAATACCAATGACTTATCAGCGATGGTCTAAGGAAAACCACTAGAAACTACACCACCATTCTAGAAGTATGCAAAGTAATCCTGACCACATGAATAAATAACAAGCACTTTCAATGAACAACCATGACATCCAAATCCCTGCAAAATGCTGACAGGGAACATAAAGACGTCCTACCCAGACGCTAGCCAGAACTACACTAACTTTTGCGCCAGAATTTGTGCGCATTTCCTTTCCAGGTCACCTGACCAAAACGGGTTTTTTTCTTTATCTCAATGCTGCTACTCACAGCGTAACCAACTTAATATTTTGTCGAACATATATACTGTGACATCCCCCCCCCCCCCCCCCCCCCCCCCCCCCCCAAGAGAGAAAAGGAAGTTTTCTTCCACCGGAGGAGTCACGCCCAACCCCCTTCGCAATATGGACTAACAAAATGCCGAGACGGCACCTCTTCATCTACCTAGAGAATGCCAAAGTTGTCCAACCCCATTGTCGTTCATGCCTTCTCACCCTATGTACTAAATACACTATGAGCATGAACCAAACCATCCCAGGTACTGGTAGTCATGAAAAATAACAACGACTGTCCAAACCTGGTCTAGCAAAACAAAACATGTGTTACATATTAGTTATACATATCTAAACATCAATAATAAGACAAAATCTCATAGTATAAACAATCCTTTCTACACACTATAAATATACATATATTATAGCATGATTTATACATACGTTGAGTATAACTTTATTCATATTGCCTTTATGGCATCATGACACATAAATCATATACCATAATACATCTTCATAAACATCAACTCTAATGATTATAATACATTTCTTCCATAAACCAATGTAAATACTCTCTACGGCTGCTCCTGTTCCACATCAACCTCATAACCTGGACAGGACATCCGCTACAATGTTATGTACCCCCTGAATTGTTAAAATAGTAAAGTTGAATTGCTGCAGCAATAATGCACAGCGTGTCAAATTAGCACTGGTAGATTTAGCCGACCGCAAAAATAGCAGTGGTTTGTGATCTGTTTGGAGGAAAAAATGCGCCCCCAACAGGTATCGTGCCAGCTTAGACACCATGGCACATCATACTCGATATGACATTGTAGTGGTTTTTTATGTTATTGTATGGTTGTTATGTTACCTAGTGTACTGGATGAGGTCAGCTGTGAAGGCTCCTGAGATAAAAGTTTATGGAGTACAGAAGGCCTTTCTGCTACCACTTACGACCTCAAACAGACCTATTCTACTATAATGAATGTTAGCAACGTTAAAAGTCTAGGGTACTGAAATGTAATGTGTAGGTAATAAAATACACAGACACACACATGTAAATAATAAGTCTAATAATAATAATAAACTCTATAATACACTGAACTAACTCTGGCTGTTAAAGTTTAAGTTTGAAAATCTTTTAAAATTTATTCGTCCTGAACCAATTGTTTCTTTTGGTCAGAACATATGAAATAATATGTATTTATCAATGAAATGCATATATATATTGCACAATCAAATGTAATTTTTGTACATAGGTATATTATTACAATAGTTAATATTAATAATATCTACAATGTCTTGGGAAAACTAGCACTGGATGTTTAGTTGGGGTGGCGTCATCATGCCCAATCTATGGCCACAAAGTTCTTTGTCCTTGACATATGGACTGATGTTAATGTTTATATAACAATATTTTTTTCTTTATTTATGGTGGAAATAGTTTATGAATCTCCAGCAGGCCAGGTTGCACTTATCTGGCCTGTGACGATGTAGTACAGAATTCTTGTGGCCCACTCCTCTCAGTGGCTGGAGTAAAATGTTAGGCTGCACAGACACCCGCTTTTGTACTTCTACAAAAGCATCTGGCACCATCGTAGTGCCAGATCAGAAACTCTGAAACAAAATTTGTGCCATGTGTCAACACTCTATTTACTGCGCCACTCTTACACACAACACAACAAAACAACATTACACAGATTGGGTCAGATCTCTCTGACCAACTTAGCACATCTCACCCAGTTGTTATCAAATAGTACCAGTTTCCCAAGACTGCATTGCATCCGAAATATGTTCAATAATTTCCTCTTCCATTCAATAAGGTGGGTGATATGTTCCCACTGATCTCAATTATAGATCCGCCTTCCATAGTCTTAGATAGGTTTTCATATATTATTAGTTGTCTCTAGGCCCTGGACTGCTGCTGGGGACCTAGAGCAAGCACTCACTTGTCGTAATCATTTTTCATGATATGGCAGTATCAATCACTCAAAATATTAAAATAAACAAGATAAATGCTTTTTTCCTTACCACAATTCAGAATTGAGAACACAGTTACTTAGTACTAGCAAAACTCAGCTGAGCTGCTGGCTAGATTAGGGCGTCCCACTGATTTTTATTTAATTATTCCTGGAAATCACCACTAGCAGTATCGTACTGTGTCAATGGACAGTCTTCTATCAAATGGCACAAGCGTGCGTCTCTTTCTCAATAATATGAATGCTTTTGTCCAATCAGCGGACTTCCCCTCTAACTTTTTCAAATATTCAAACTAAAAGTCAAATTTCAGTCCAGTCTCAGTCTAGTATGTAGTATTTTTTTCCAAAATTACACTTGTTTTTTTGGACTAACTACATGAAAAAAACTACACAAACCTGCCCCACTAAGTTATTTTTAGCTACAATCCTCCGACTTTGCCCCTCGTTCATCTGCAGTTTGATTTTTGCATTTTTAATCTCAAGGACGCCAAAATGTAACTTTAGTGAAAGTATGCACAAAAAACTGTTCGCTAGTCTGATTGGAACAATACGGTCTTTCGTCAATATCTTCCGTGTTATCTGTCCGTCTGTATAATTAAAAGTATATTATTTCTCTGCTCAAGATGGGCTATCAAACTAGCTAGGTTTTATTTTAATAACTTTATTATTAAAGAAAACCCTACTTTTCTCAAGGTTAGTTTTTGAAATTTGTTTTTTAACCTTCGTCCACGGCGTTTGCCGCTGTATTCAAACAAAACAACTAATTACGGTAAAACGTCTAAGATACGACTGTTTCGAATAAGAGCTAAGGTCTTTTTTCTACCAATTCCTTACATTGTGTCAACTAGTGGCGTGATTTTTCCTTTAAACTACAAATTGCGTCTTTTTGCCTTTTAGATTCAAACACGTGTTCCGATCGTCATATTAATTTTTTTCTTTTATCTCCGTTTCCCTCCCGTCTAAAAGGGTAAACCGTTTGTCTGCATGTTCCAACTAGTTAGTTTCAATGGCGGTAGAAAACGCTGGCGTAGGCGAGAATGTATCCTCGTATCTTACGTATAATTTTATCCCTACATGTTATCTTACCCGTTATCTTTATAATTGGAGATATTTTAACGTTGTATCACGGTAATTTCACCACACATCTCACCACCTGAGAACATGCACTAATGCAAGTTCCAAAACCAGTGATACACATAGATAAAATTACTCCTCACGCCTGCCAACTACTCTAATTTTGATCACAGGGGTGCCTACTGAGGAAATCTGCACCGACATTCTGTGACCCCGTGATATATTCAATAATAAACTGATAAGGTTGCAACAATAAAGACCATCTTAACAATCTTGCATTTTCATGCTTGGCCTGAGATACGAACACTAGGGGCTGGTGATCCGTCTGGACCACAAAAGTCCTACCATACAGATAGATTTGGAACTTTTTTATTGCCCAGATTAACGCTAAACATTCTTTTTCGCTTGTGGAATATCCTTGCTCCGCTTTATTCAACTTGCGGCTTGCATAAGCGACTGGGTTCAGTTCCCCATTAGGTGAAGAGGACCTTTGCAACAGAGCCGCCCCCAGGCCTACATTACTTGCATCTGTTCTCACCACAAAGTCCTGAGTCAAATCAGGCAATTTGAGAATAGGCTTGCTAGTGAGTTTTTCTTTAACTCCTGAAATGCCAATTCACATTGCGCGGACCAAACAATTTTATCTGGATTTCCCTTGCGAGTCAGATCAGTCAGAGGAGCACATATAGAGTTAAAATTTTTGATATATTTTTGGTAAAACCCACATAACGACACGAATGATCGCACGTCTTTTTTTGTTTGTGGTCTAGGTGCTCTCTGCAGTTTTTCCAAGTTCTTGGGGTCAGGGGTCATGTTACCCTGATATACAGTATGTCCCAAGAATTCCAACTCTTTGCATCCAATACAACATTTTGTTGGTCTAGCAGTTAAGTTTGCTTCTCTGAGCCTATCAAATAACATTTTCAGAGAGTTAATGTGTTCTTCAAATGTTTCTGTGGCGACGAGAATATCATCCATGAAATTTGTGATACATGGATTATTCAAGGGATCCAACAATTTGCGCATCATCCTAGAAAATACACTCGGAGCATTTTTCAATCCGAATGGTAGCATGTTGAATTCATAATGTCCTTCCGAGGTGCTAAAAGCTAAATAAGGTCTAACTTCAGGCTTCATTGGAATCTGGTAATAGCCTTTGCTAAGATCCACCTTCGAAAAGTATTTTGCCTTGTTCAATCTGGCAAATAACTGTTTTGTGTCTGGTAATGGATCCACTTGTCCTTCTGTGACAGCATTCAGTTTCCTGTAATCTATGCCCAGTCTATGTTCCCCAGACGGTTTCCTCAACAAAACTACACTGGAGCTAAAAGAAGATTCACTGTGTGAAATAATCCCTTCTTTCAACAAATAATCTATTTCCTCTTTCAATGCCTTCTCCTTCGCGAACGGAACAGAATAGGCTCTCATACAGATTGGGTTTGAGTCTACCAGCTTCATGTCATACTGTAGCAAATTTGTATGTCCTGGTTTATCTGTTAATACATCTGTATGTTCCTCCAGAACCTGTTGAACTCTCTCCCTCTGATTTTTAGTCAGGTGCTTACTGACTTTTACTTGTGCGGCTGTTTCACAGGGATGTAATGGGTATTCATGTGAGGTGAGTGGTTCCTTTTTCATTTTAGTTGCGATAGCCAAGGTCAGTAAGGGTGTGCTTTCCTGGAGTGGTCTGTCCAGATACTTCTTTAAAAGGTTTACATGATATACCTTCTCCTTCCCCTTTTTGTCAATTTTATAGTTTGTTCTAGACACCTTCTCTAGAACCGTATATGGACCTTGCCATCCAATTTGCAACTTATTCTGGCTGCCGGGTAGTAGAAGAAGCACCTTCTCTCCCACAGCTAATTCTCTGTCCTTTGCTTTCCTTTTAAAATACGCTGCATGTTTCTTCCTTGCTTGTCTCAAATTATCATTTGCCAGTTTCCATCCAGCTTTCAGACGAGTGGTCAGCTCGTTCACATATTGATATGATGAGGTAACAGTCTCTTCTGCTTTCTGATCTGTCCAGGTCCTTAATAAGGCTTCTAATTGACCTTTTATTGGCCTCCCAAATAGCAGGGTTGCGGGAGCCATCCCGGTTGAACTATGTGGTACCTCCCGATACGCAAACAACGCGGCGGGCAGAAATTGATCCCACATATCCTTTTTTTCATGTGCCAGCTTCCTCAGGATAGAAATGAGAGTCCCATTGAACCTCTCTACCTGGCCGTTCCCTTGTGGATGGTACGGACTACAATGAAAGTGTCTGGCTTGAAATAGCTTAAAAACTTCTTCCGTTAGTTTCCCCTTGAACTGTGAGCCATTATCAGTCAAGATTTGATGCGGGAATCCTAATCTTGTGAATATTGTAAGTAGTGCCTCTGCTACATGTTTCGAATCAATTGATGGCAGGGCTACCGCCTCTCCTCACATAGAACAAGTGTCCACCAGAGTAAGGATGTAACTGTTCCTCCTCTTGGTCCGAGTGAGAGGTCCCACAATATCCACTGCAACCCTCTCAAAAGGTGTTCCCACTATGGGCATTTCCCCTAGAGTTGCAGGAGCAGTCCAATGCTTTGGAGCTACCCTTTGACATTCTGGACAGGATTTGACATATCTTTTTATATCCTCCGTTATCCCTGGCCAGAAGTAATGACAAGCTATACGCTGTCCTGTGGCGCTGATCCCCATGTGACCACTGAAGGGAATCGCATGCCCTAGTTCCATCACTTTATCCCTATATGAAGCGGGAAGAACCAGCTGGTTGTGACCATTTGTTCCAGTTCCGGCCTTCCTGTAGATCAATTTGTTCTTCATAAAGTACTCTCCCTTGCTTGGAGGTGTGTGGCATTTGGACAATTTCTTAAAACATGACTTGAGTGTCCTATCCTCAGCCTGCGCCTTCCTCATCTCTTCTGGATGAGCATTTACAGGTTCACCTTCTTCCTCCTTTTTCTGTGACCTGGTCTGCACTGTCGCCATGATCACAGGTCTCTCGGGATTCCCCAAGAAGACGTATCTACACCCCAATATCAGAGGGTAGATTGGTTCATCTATCACTGCTGCTCTGATTTCTCCTTCCACATAGCGCGTTTTCACCGTTATCCTTGCGATGGGAAGTGTCATGAGTGGTATGTCCTTAGTCGCCCCTTGTATTTCCACTGTTTCTGTGGTATACTGACTTGGGTCCACTAGGCTAGACTTCACAACTGAATCATAATCCAAACCTGTATCATATAGGCACCTTATGGTGACCCCATTACAAATAACATCCTCACAAACTGGGGGGTGATAAGGTTCCTGCTGTCCATTAGGATTAACCTTTAATCTTTGTTTCCCCGATTTCATTGCAGCAATGTTTGAATGTTTCGTTTTACAAAATTCGGTGTTATGGTTGTCTTTCTTACACCATTTGCACCATCTCTTTCCTTGGTTAAACGGTTTTCTTTCATTATATTTTTGGTCATTGAACTGTGAGTTTCTATCACGATAATCATTTCGTGGCCTATCAAAGTTTGTCCTACCTTTATTACCTTGTTCTCTGGTATCAAATTTACTAAATTGCTGTGGAGCTTTAAAATTTTCTATATGCTTCTTTTTAGTGCCACTTACCTCTGCCTGGGCTGCCTGATACCTCTCAGCGACATTTAAAACCTCCCCCAACCTCTCTGCACCTTGTTCCATGAGAAATTTTCTCAGGTCTGGAGCCATGGACTCTCTTAATTGCTCTATCATGATCATCTCTTTGAGATCTTGGGTCTTCCCCAGAGCAGTCCATTTCTCCAAATAGGTTTCCAGTCTGGCAGAGAATTGGTGGTATGTCTCCCCAGACAACAGTTTGGCATTTCTAAACTTCTTACGATAAAATTCACCATTCTTTTCACACCTCAATAACAAAGCCTGCTTTAGCATGTCATAATTGTCTTGGTCGTCTCTATGCATCTTAGCAAAAACTTCATAAGAAGTACCTCTAAGCCCTTGGGATAACTTAAGACTCCACCTCTCTCTCTCTAACCCATACGTAGTAGCTAATAGTTCGAATCTACTGAGGTACCCCTCGATGTCATCGTCTTTCTCAACAAAATGGTCTAAATGAAACCCCATAGCTGAGGTTGAGGCTCCCTGACTAGGCGTGGCATCTGAGGCAAAGGGGCTGGCACCATTTTCAGGAGCATGGCCTTGTAATTCCAGCTCCCTTAGTCGTAATTCGTGCTCTCTTTGCAATCTTCTATCTTCTGCTTCCCTTTCGGCAGTCAATCTCTTTTCTTCTGCCTCCCTTTGATGTCGTTTTTCTTCTGCCTCCCTTTGCTGTCGTTTTTCTTCTGCCTCTAATTGGAGGCTCTTAAGTTCTTTATCAGCCTCAATTTGTAACCTCTTCTCTTCAGCTAACCTCCTATCTTCCCTTTCAATATACTTGTCACATTCTGAAGTTACATACTGAATTAAAACTTGACCCTCCATGTTCATCTCCTTCGCCGTCAGCACAGCAGCCGATCTAAATTTTGCTAGATCTGCCACACTCTAACACACAAATTAACAATGACTAAGGTAATTCCAAGTATATAATTACTAAGGTAATATATTAATTAATTAATTAATTACCACTGGCTGTGAAGATTCATCAACTTTTACTTTCCACTGTTTATTTTAAGGACACTTTTAAATTTATACAACTCTGTCTCCACTATTTTAATTCCCGGACCAGGAGACCCTAATATATTTGATAAACTTAATCTCCGGACAAGTCCCCAATATTTGTAGTGGTTTTTGATGTTATTGTATGGTTGTTATGTTACCTAGTGTACTGGATGAGGTCAGCTGTGAAGGCTCCTGAGATAAAAGTTTATGGAGTACAGAAGGCCTTTCTGCTACCACTTACGACCTCAAACAGACCTATTCTACTATAATGAATGTTAGCAACGTTAAAAGTCTAGGGTACTGAAATGTAATGTGTAGGTAATAAAATACACAGACACACACATGTAAATAATAAGTCTAATAATAATAATAAACTCTATAATACACTGAACTAACTCTGGCTGTTAAAGTTTAAGTTTGAAAATCTTTTAAAATTTATTCGTCCTGAACCAATTGTTTCTTTTGGTCAGAACATATGAAATAATATGTATTTATCAATGAAATGCATATATATATTGCACAATCAAATGTAATTTTTGTACATAGGTATATTATTACAATAGTTAATATTAATAATATCTACAATGTCTTGGGAAAACTAGCACTGGATGTTTAGTTGGGGTGGCGTCATCATGCCCAATCTATGGCCACAAAGTTCTTTGTCCTTGACATATGGACTGATGTTAATGTTTATATAACAATATTTTTTTCTTTATTTATGGTGGAAATAGTTTATGAATCTCCAGCAGGCCAGGTTGCACTTATCTGGCCTGTGACGATGTAGTACAGAATTCTTGTGGCCCACTCCTCTCAGTGGCTGGAGTAAAATGTTAGGCTGCACAGACACCCGCTTTTGTACTTCTACAAAAGCATCTGGCACAATTGTAGTGCCAGATCAGAAACTCTGAAACAAAATTTGTGCCATGTGTCAACACTCTATTTACTGCGCCACTCTTACACACAACACAACAAAACAACATTACACAGATTGGGTCAGATCTCTCTGACCAACTTAGCACATCTCACCCAGTTGTTATCAAATAGTACCAGTTTCCCAAGACTGCATTGCATCCGAAATATGTTCAATAATTTCCTCTTCCATTCAATAAGGTGGGTGATATGTTCCCACTGATCTCAATTATAGATCCGCCTTCCATAGTCTTAGATATGTTTTCTTATATTATTAGTTGTCTCTAGGCCCTGGACTGCTGCTGGGGACCTAGAGCAAGCACTCACTTGTCGTAATCATTTTTCATGATATGGCAGTATCAATCACTCAAAATATTAAAATAAACAAGATAAATGCTTTTTTCCTTACCACAATTCAGAATTGAGAACACAGTTACTTAGTACTAGCAAAACTCAGCTGAGCTGGTGGCTAGATTAGGGCGTCCCACTGATTTTTATTTAATAATTCCTGGAAATCACCACTAGCAGTATCGTACTGTGTCAATGGACAGTCTTCTATCAAATGGCACAAGCGTGCGTCTCTTTCTCAATAATATGAATGCTTTTGTCCAATCAGCGGACTTCCCCTCTAACTTTTTCAAATATTCAAACTAAAAGTCAAATTTCAGTCCAGTCTCAGTCTAGTATGTAGTATTTTTTCCAAAATTACACTTGTTTTTTTGGACTAACTACATGAAAAAACTACACAAACCTGCCCCACTAAGTTATTTTTAGCTACAATCCTCCGACTCTGCCCCTCGTTCATCTGCAGTTTGATTTTTGCATTTTTAATCTCAAGGACGCCAAAATGTAACTTTAGTGAAAGTATGCACACAAAAACTGTTCGCTAGTCTGATTGGAACAATACGGTCTTTCGTCAATATCTTCCGTGTTATCTGTCCGTCTGTATAATTAAAAGTATATTATTTCTCTGCTCAAGATGGGCTATCAAACTAGCTAGGTTTTATTTTAATAACTTTATTATTAAAGAAAACCCTACTTTTCTCAAGGTTTGTTTTTGAAATTTGTTTTTTAACCTTCGTCCACGGCGTTTGCCGCTGTATTCAAACAAAACAACTAATTACGGTAAAACGTCTAAGATACGACTGTTTCGAATAAGAGCTAAGGTCTTTTTTCTACCAATTCCTTACATTGTGTCAACTAGTTTCGTGATTTTTCCTTTAAACTACAAATTGCGTCTTTTTGCCTTTTAGATTCAAACACGTGTTCCGATCGTCATATTAATTTTTTTCTTTTATCTCCGTTTCCCTCCCGTCTAAAAGGGTAAACCGTTTGTCTGCATGTTCCAACTAGTTAGTTTCAATGGCGGTAGAAAACGCTGGCGTAGGCGAGAATGTATCCTCGTATCTTACGTATAATTTTATCCTTACATGTTATCTTACCCGTTATCTTTATAATTGGAGATATTTTAACGTTGTATCACGGTAATTTCACCACAGACATACCAGCAATGGTCTAAGGAAAACCACTAGAAACTACACCACCATTCTAGAAGTATGCAAACTGATCCTGACCACATGAATAAATAACAAGCACTATCAATGAACAACCATGGCATCCAAATCCCAGCAAAATGCTGACAGGGAACATAAAGACGTCCTACCCGGACGCTAGCCAGAACTTCACTAACTTTTACGACAGAATTTGTGCGCACTTCCTTTCCAGGTCACATGACCAAAACGGGTTTTTCATTATCTCAGTGTTGCTACTCACAGCGTAACCAACTTAATATTTTGTCGAACATATATACTGTGACTATTCTAATAGTTCTGCTGCTAGCTCAGGGTCTGTCTTAAATAGCTCTGCATTTAAGTTATCATGGCCAGGAGCTTTTCCATTCTTTAACCCTTTGATTGCTGTGATGATTTCTTCTTTTCGTGGAATGTCTGTATTTACATCTAGATCGTTTTCAGCCTCAGGAACATTCAATTGTGTCTCTGGTGGTTCCTTGTTCAGAGTTCCTCTGAAGTGCTCTGCCCATCTTGTTTCCTGCCCCTCTGCTGTCGTGATGAGATTTCCTTGCTTATCTCTTACTAATGTAATATTGTTTGCACTTCGTTTTCCGCTGATGAATTTAGTTATTTTGTATACTGTGCTTTGTTCATTTCTCAGTGCTGCCTCTTCTGCCTGTCTTGCAAGATCGTCTAGGAAATTCCTTTTGTTGGCTCGGGTTTGGCGTTTAACTTCCTTGTCCAGCTGACTGTACTGTTCGCCATATAGTTGCTTTAACCTGGAGGACTTCGGTTCTGTTTTCTTTCTTTTCATTTCCGTTCTCAGTGTTATGGTGTTTAATGTTTCTGGTGTTATCCAGTCTTGCTTCTTCCTTTCCTGGAATCCCAAGCATGATTTGCTGCTTTCCTTATATATTGTTGAAATGGTGTTGAATTTCTGGTCTATATCATCAGTCAATGTCTTTTCCTGACTTTTGGCAAATTGATATCGTTTCTTTATGTCAGCCGTAAAAGCTTTTCTGGTAAGGGGGTCCTTCAATTTGCTGATGTCAAACATTTTCTGTGTAGTTACAGTTGGTCCAGCCTTCCTAGTTTCACTTTCAGTTTTGCTACTACTAAATGGTGATCACTTCCCACATCTGCACCTCTTCTTACCTTCACATCTTGTAATGCATGTCTCCATCTACCGTTAATCATGATGTGGTCTATCTGGTTTCTGTCCCGACCATTTGATGATTCCCATGTTAATTTGTGAATTTCTTTATGTAGGAAAAGTGTTCCTCCAATGACCAGGCTGTTAATACTACAGAAACTTATTAATTTATCCCCATTTTCGTTTGCTGTTCCGCTGCCGCATTTCCCCATTACTCTTTCATTATATGTATTGTGTGTTCCAACTTTCGCATTGAGGTCTCCCATTACTATAATAAGATCATATCTAGGTGTGTCTTCCATTTCTTTCTGCAGTTGTTGATAGAATTCATCCTTGACCTCTTCATTGCTGTCATTCGTTGGTGCGTAGAATTGTATTATTGTAGTATTGGTGAATCTACCTGTCAATCTTAATCGTATCAGTCTGTTGTTGATGGGTTTCCATTCCAGTAATGTCTTTTCTATTCCTTTCTGTAGAATAATGGCTACGCCTTCATTGTGCTGTCCATCCTCTCTTCCAAAGTAAAGTACTGTTTCTCCTGTTACTGTTTTAACTTTTCCTGCCCCTGTCCATCTGCTCTCGCTTATCCCTAGAATGTGTAACCTATAGTTTCTCATTTCTGCCGTGAAATGTTTTAGTTTACCCGTCTCATTTATTGTCCTGACATTCCAAAATCCTATTCTTGTATCATGTTTTGCGGTCAGGACGTCCGTTCTCATGTCAGTGGCTTCCTTTCGGCTTTCACCACTGATAGTCATACGAGACTCAGACTCCGGATGTCCGTCCCGCAGCAAAGTTTGTTTATTCGTTGTTGTTTCCGTAACTTCAATTTTTTTTTACATAGACAGGGGTGTCAGCCCTATGCTAAAACTCCCAACCTGCAGGACCAGGGTGTCTGCTTTCGTTTGACCCCTGACCGCGCAAACCTGTCCAGCTTGGTAGAACCTTCCAGGAGTAAAACTCCCGCTGGCATAGCTCTGGGGGTAATCAGGGTACGCAAGCCGCCACACCTCGACAAGGTATTGACACCGGTGATGGCAGATTTTTTGTCACACCCATCCATTAAACAACAACAGCAACATCACACTCTCAATTTCGTTGGAGCTAGCACGTGAGTTTTCACTGGGAACTCGGAAAAGTACCTGGGTTAACCCTGCTTTTTAAATGTCGGTGGAACAGGATAGGCCAAAATGTCCGTAGCTGAAAAATTAATTCTTGCTTTCCCCCGCCGTCACGCTCGTTCTCTGTGATATACCGGTAGAGGCGATCGACCAGCTGCCCAGCTATGTACAAAGGTGTCTTGTTACCTAAGCCATGTTTGCAGGAGATAAACTATCAGTCATTATTTTAATAAACTTTTCGGACAGCCATTATCACTCGTTATCCTTGAGATCATCAAGGAGCATAGGCTTTCAACAAATCTATATCAAGCCTTCATGTCTTGTGCCATCCGTTCAAGACCTTTCATTGTTTTCTCTATTCCGTTTATGTCTGTCTCCAGCTCCCTTCTTCTTTTTTTTCCTTCGACCTCTCTTACGCTGGAGATTTCGGAAAAATTGCAGTCTTTTAACGCTTTCAAAGGTTTTCTTGATGTGTTTAATATCCAACGACTGCGTCTTTTTCTCACCCGCTGTTTTACCGGCACTGGTTCTTGTCATCAGTTCTTCATTGGTGATCACGTCACATCATTTCAAACTATCTATTCAACGCAAACACTTATTTATGGAAGTCTGTAATTTCTTACTTGGCGTGTCTGTTGTTGTCAATGTTTCATAACATGGTATCTTGGTGAAACATGTCGAGAACCCAGCATTGCACACTAAGCTTGGAGGGGTGACTTGAACCCCAGACGTAACTCTGGCTTATCCCTGGTAGGCTGCATGCAGGAGAATCTCACTATGGACGCATGGTAGGCAGGAGGAGTTGATAACTGACTCTGTGTAGGACGTGACAATTCCTCGGAAGAGCCCAGAACCAGAGCACAGTATTTTCGCTCTGCATATTTTGAGGGCGCCCTTTGATTGCACAGCGTGCCACTCGCTTCTTCCTCCGATGTGATGATCCTTTAAATAGAAGCCTACCTGGAAAAACTGGAACTCATGATTTCAAGTTGTTTCGTAAAGCCACAGGAAAACCCTAGATCTACAGTGTAGATAACTCCAAGGAGCCTTCAACTTGGTATTAGCTGCAAAAGAGTGAGAAGCTCAGCAGCCCTAGTTCAACAACAACAACAAAATCAAACTCTTCAAACTTCGTTGGAAGCTAGTACTTTGGGCAGACAGGTCAAATGCATATTGAAAACATAAAATTAATATTAAATTTGATCTTTTAAAAAGTACTTTTTGTAATTTTTCGTTATTAAAATGCGTTACCAAACTTCAATGCAGTAATATGTACAATTATCCAGTTGAAAAAATGTTATGAACAATGCCTGGAACCAGCGACGGAGCAGTATTTTGAAGTCTCTAACACATCACTCCATTACGGCAGTATCTGCTATGAGACTTATCTTTACCTGTAGACTCATAGCAGATACTGCTATAAGGAAATGAAGACTACACTATATTAGGTCCAGCTTGATGAGGTATGGTTACCAGTTCTCTTCCTCACTGTCATTGCCTTCCCTAACTCAAGAGCAGAGTCAGGTACCTATTTACAGCTGGGTAGACTACAATTTGATAATACCAGGATTTGAACCCGGAACCCGGTAACTTTGAAATGATATGCAAGCGGTCCTTGCTTAATAAGGAGCGAACAAGAAAATAAGAGACTATGATGCTGACTATACTATACACGTATACACAGAAGAGACCATGATGCTGACTATACTATACACGTATACACAGAAGAGACCATGATACTGACTATACTATACACGTATACACAGAAGAGACCATGATGCTGACTATACTATACACGTATACACAGAATAGACCATGATACTGACTATACTATACACGTATACACAGAAGAGACCATGATACTGACTATACTATACACGTATACACAAAAGAGACCATGATACTGACTATACTATACACGTATACACAGAAGAGACCATGATACTGACTATACTATACACGTATACACAGAAGAGACCTTCATCCTCCGTGGTAAAATTCCTGCTATCCGACCGAGAAGTGTGGCCCGTGACGTCGGTTGAATAGCGAGATTATTCGCGTGGCCATTGTGTTTAGGAATGCGCGACCAGGTCGCCTGCACGTATGTAGCTTTTAAGTATTTTGACAGCAGCGACAGTTTTTTTTTTTTTCCTCCTTTAATAGCTTTTTCTTTCTTTCTTTTAGTGTAATTTGTTAAAACGTTGTTTGCTCTTTACATCTTCTTGAACGTTTTGATTCTTATTTCGGACGTAACAATTTACATCATTAATAATCAGCTGTGTTGATATTCGGAATATGTTTACAACAGTATTCGTAAGTATTCTTCTTTTATGTTTGTTTGTTTGTTTTGTTCGAGTATTTTTACCATTAATTTAAATCTTATTTTTGCTTTGTATTACGGCATGGTTCGAAACATTCACATGAAATATGACACACACACATACACACACATAAGTAACTTTATGTGCATCTTGTTGTTTGAGCCATTAATCGCTATGATATGATGTTCACCTTTGTTTTTCTAGTCATGCTAAGTTCTACAAGGAGGGTTAGATTCATTCTGTTTAAAAGACGCTTTTTTTGGAATATAAGTCATAACTGCGATAAAACATATTCTTATAACAGTCGGTTAAAAAAAAAATGTAGTCAAGAAATTTTATATAGCATCAAAATTATAGAGAACCGACTTTTAACTCGCAGTTCTTTCGTCTGGAAACAAGAAACATGGAAACTACACATATGTTATACAAGATCTTGTTGGACAAGGTTTCACATTTCTTTGGACGTGACGAGACCACCATTGTTGTACTTTAACATAAAGTCTATCACTTAAATTGCGGCCCATGTACAACTATGGGTGAACCTTTTATCGAAGATTGATAAACACACAGATTAGTGAGAGAACAAAAAACAACAAGGAGATCAACAAATTTTGTTCTTGTGTCGTCTTCCGATGAAAATCCGTTGTTGAATGTTCCCTTCTCATTATTTTTGATTGAATGAAATGAATGTCTGTTGCAAGATGGAAGTTAGATAGTAAAATAGTTCCCAGAAGTGGAGAAGAAAACTGGTGAACTGGATAATAGGGATGGCACGTGGCAAGTCAGGTAGTTAATTGCACAATTCTAGATAGTAACTGTAGAAGAGAGCTGTGAACTAAGTCACTTTCTCGCTAGACCAATCCTATGCTTCAAGGGTATTAATAGTTGGTGTGAAATGCAGCTTGTTAATTAACCTTACCAATTTCAAAATATTAAATAGTCCTTGAATTCCACACACGAACAAAAATTTTGAACAACTTTAACTGGAATTTAAATAAATCAATCAACTGGCATGCTACTAAAAAAAAATATCAGTACACTTTAATAATTAAATTAGAAATTTGTTTTAAAAAATTGCAGATATGTATTTACAAATCACAAGATGGAAATCAGTAACGTGTTAATTTCTCTTTTCATCATATCGGCCATTTGGTGACTTCTGGATTTTGCTTCTTCAACGAAAGTTTACTTAACTCCTTCAGTTCCTTTTCTATAGACACTTCAGTCATTGATTTTGTGTAGACTTTCCAAGATACTTATTTCACCTGGACAGGTAGACCCGATGCCACTACCAAGCGATTGCAGAGGTTATCCTTTACTCACACAGTGCAGTCTGTTATGCTCCTTTCCAGAAGCTTTGTTGTGACTCTCTCTCTCTCTCTCTCTCTCTTGGTAACTATAGGCCAATCTCCTTAATATCATCGCTATCCAAACCACTAGAAAAACACATACATAAAATAACACTACAACACTTAGTTAACAACGGCTTGCTAATTGATAGTCAGTCGGGGTTTAAACCTAAACATTCATGTCACACAGCTCTAACTAAGATGATTGACAACTGGCACTTAAATATTAATAACGATAACATATGTGGGGCAGTTTTTGTAGACTTTAAAAAAGCATTTGGCATGATAGATCACGCTATTTTAATTAGAAAGCTAGAAACATCAAAAGTAAACCTTCAACTAGTGACGATAATTAAATCATTCCTGTCAGACAGAAAACATGTAGTTTCTTACAATAACTCTTGCTCAAACCCAACCGTAATAAATACCGGCGTTCCTCAGGGCTCTATTCTTGGGCCTCTACTTTTTGCCATATACATTAATGACCTTCCACTGCACGTCGAGCACGCATCCTGTGACCTATTTGCTGATGACTGTACTGTCTACACGAGTGATAAAAGTTGCAACACACTCGAACTATCGTTACAAAAAGATAAGACAATCTGATTAGGTGGAGCATCGGAAATCGCATGCTAATTAATATAATTAAAACAAAGTGCATGTTAATATCAACTAGACAAAAATTACAAAATTCAGAGAAAACAACACTTCAGATCTATATTGGTACCTTACCAATTGAAAACGTTAATGAACATAAAACTCTAGGAATAGTCGTTGACCAGCATCTAAATTGGAACTCACATGTTCATGCACTGACCAAGCAAACGGCACAGAAAGTTTACCAGTTAGCTAAAATCAAACATTTCCTAGATGAAGATGCACGTAAATTGTTCTATATATCTCACATACAAACAAACCTTGACTATTGCTCCACAATCTGGGATGGTTGTTCTATGTCCAATACAAAAAGACTCCATTCACTACAAAAGCGTGCAGTGCGTCTAGTTTCTGACAACTGCCAAGCACAGTGTGTAGATCTATATAAAGATCTCAAAATACTGCCTCTAAGAAAGCGCTTTCTGTTCAACAAAGCTAAATTTGTTCACAAAATCCTGTCACAGAATGCTCCAACATATCTGTGGCCAATGTTCAAATACAGTGAAAGACGCAGTCAACGCCTTAACAAAATACAAATGCCCAAGCCTAGGCTTGACTTATTCAAGAAAAGCTTAGCTTACTCTGCTGCTCATCTCTGGAACTATCTTCCACATTATCTGAAAGATAACAACCTCAGTCCCTATTCATACAATCGTAAACTTTTCGATTACTTTATGAGTTCTGATTATCTGCCCCCCTAATGTGATTATTTTTCCGAACAAATTATATAATATCGAATGTAGGTTTAATGATGATGATAGTGTTTTTCAACATATTTTGTTTCATGGTGATACTTAGTTTGTATTTTTCAACAATACTTTATTTCATGTTTATAATTAGATACTGTGAATGTGAGTATGCTATTATTTTACCTTCATAACGTTGAATTCCTTGGATTGATGGGTAAAATGTATGTGAGAATAAATGAAACCAGTATAAAAGACGAGAGAAAGGAAGGGCAGAATGTCAGACGGGCCTGCGTGCCCAATTCTCAACCCTTTGAAAATAAAGTTCGTTCGTTCGTTCTCTCTCTCTCTCTCTCTCTCTCTCTCTCTCTCTCTCTCTCGGGTAGGAACCTGAAAAAAAACATATGCACTTGACTATGGTATCTGTTGCCTACAACATAGACGCTCCTCCGATGATGACGGGCCATTATTGATCAGAATCCTCGTTTAGACGACTTAGTCCAAGAGGCCGTGGTCATATCAATCGAAGAATAACGTCATACAATCAATAAAATACACCGAAAGACTATGGACATCATTTAAACATTTTCTGAATTCTACTTTGATTAATTCCCTTCAGATCTTGATTATGCCAAAGTCGTCTCCCTTTAAAAGGTCTTATATAGTTGTTTTTTTTTTTTAACTTACTTACTTACTTACTTAGTCGTTCCCCTTCTACCGTGAGGTGTAGAGGTTTGGAAGAGAGAGCGCCAGACTATCCTATCGGCTGTCTTCCTCCTGGCCTGGTTCCATTCTAGTCCTCGGTCCTTCAAAGATTGTCTAATGTTGTCCTCCTCCTTCGCATCAATTTGATTGATTTAATCCTTCTAAGTTGAATTTCCTTTTTTAGTTCCAATTAATTTCTTCCTTTCGCTCCTCTACCTTTGATTGGCTCATTTTCAGCACTTCTGATTGGTTGCTTTTTTCCACCCGTCCTCGAATAATTAGGTCATTCCCCCAGTTGTGACTCTCAGATATAGAAATGGGACCGGGACCCAAAGATGCAGCAATAGAGAATGCAGTCAGCGACCCATAGCTTGACTGCTTGCATCAGAGTCAGCGAACCAGAGCTGACTAAGACCCTACTCCACCTCCACGTGGTGGTCCTGGAAACAGTCTGCATCACTGCAGTCTGGCTGAGCGAGTAGGGATCGCAGAGGGAAGGCAAACCCGGTCCCAAAAACTGCCGTGCTGAAGTCGGATGTGTCGACCGACAGGTGCAGATATCACAGCTCCGGCGAAAACAGACACAACGCAACCAACGTCCTTTTCAGGACGAACGAGGAAGAAGAAGAAGAAGAAGAAATGGGACCGAAGACGCAGCAGAAGAGATAAATGCAGTCAGCGACTCATAGCTTGACTGCTTGCGTCCGGGTCAGCGAACCAGAGCTGACCAAGACCCTACTCCATCTCCAAGTTGTGGTCCTGGAAACAGGCTCCATCACTGCAGTCTGGCCTAGAGAGTAGGGATCGAAGATGGAAGGCAAACCCGGTCCCAAAAAATGCCGTGCTGAAGTCGAATGTGTCGGGCCGAAAGTCGCAAATATCGCACCTTCGCTGTTAGCGGCGACACAACGCAACCAACGTCCTTTTCAGTACGAACGAGGAAGAAGAAGAAGATATAGAAATATATATATACGATAAATCCTAAAGATTACTAAATTACAGGGCGATTTCCAAAATGATCTGTCCGTTACGCTACAGTGTTCCAGGACACCAGCTGAATGATGCTCTATGCTCCATATGATGATGTATTCGTTACATTTGTACGTAAGTTTAGCCTACAAAATGACTCCCAAAGAAAGTCCAACGCCATCTATGTAATGAACAAAGATGTCAGTACCCCATACTATTGACACTTTGGGAATTAAATGTGTTGAGAAATTACAGATGATGTAGAGAGTCGTAACTAAAATAGGAGTACATTTTAATTTAACATCACCATCACTTCATCATTACACTTTAGCTCCTGAAGGAACATAGACCACTATATTTTTGCCAGGTCCTCAGAGATTTTTGTAAAGAAAAAAAAGAGGGGGGGGGGGGGGGGGTTGTCTGGGTTTTGCTGTAACGAAATGTGACAATGGGAGAGGGAAGTTAACAAATGGCCAAAATTGCGTGACGCCATATGTTGACGACCCCTTTATTGTGTTTGGCAGCTTTATACGATATTGTAGCGTTATACAATGTTGTGTAATTCAGCATTATAGGTTGTCGTGTCAGGCAGCTTAATAGATTATTGTGTCACGGACAAAGGATGACTAAAATCTGAAAGAAGCCTCAACACCTGCTTGACCTTGAACATGACAGTTTTAACGACGTCCGAGTGTTGCATTCCATTGGCCCGCCGTAATGAAAGACATTCCAGTGGCATCCCAGCGAAAGAGAGTAAACAAATTGAAGTGTTCATTAGAGCAAACAGATTGGTCGTCAATAGTAAAGTTTCCTTGTCTGTTGTACACTCTCTCGTTTCCTGCTTTCATTTGATCTGGTAACTATCTTGTTAGCAATAATTTTTGCTCCAGTTCACTGGAAGGACAAGCAAAGTAACTGAATGGAGTGCCATAGAAATATGGGTAGATTATTCTCAGACTGGGCATAACAATCTTCGGCTAGGGTTATTGCAAGCGGTTATTAAGCCCATGCTGTGATGGTCAGATAAAGATAAGCTGCTGGAAAACTGGAACAGGAAATATTCGTCACATTATACGTTCACATGAAATGTGGTATCTATCTATCTATCTATCTATCTATCTATCTATCTATCTATCTATCTATCTATCTATCTATCTATCTATCTATCTATCTATCTATCTATCTATCTATCTATCTATCTATCTATCTATCTATCTATCTATCTATCTATCTACCTACCTACCTATCTATCTACTTATCTATCCTTGACTCTCAGTTTTCCATACTTGTCAAGCTAGTCGATCTTCTCTCATTCTGCAGGCATGGCCAAGCCATCGTAGTTTGACTGTTCTACTCGGGTCTGCAGGGATGGGTTTTGGGAGCCGCGCTGGTTCAATGGCTTCGGCGTTGTACTGGCGACCAGGTGTTCATGGTTCAAACCCGGGCGTCAGCGTTTGAAGAAATGTTTACGGCCGGAAATTTGACTGAATAACCTGAACGGCTCCTGTGATAAACCCTCTGTGGATGGGAAGGAGCGAAGCTCCTGACCGGGTTGGAAGGAAAGTCCTCAGGTTCCCCAGCCTCGCAATGACATGTCATTGGGCCGAAGGGCTGAAAGCCCAAGTGCCGCTGGTTAAGAAGAAAAAAAAAAAAGGGATGGGTTTTGAGGCCTTGCCATATCGTCTGGTTGCTGATCATGTCTCTTCTTGTTACCTCAACCACATTCCTCAGATACCTCATGTCTGAGGTTTGGAGCTGGCTTTTATGTATTTTAAACACCAATTAAAAATATATATAAACTGGAAACATAACAAATTAAAAGAGCACAAACGTAAACTATTAAAAGATAACTTTCATTGAACGGATGCAGCACCAGTTATAAAAAAAAACATTGCAATTACCAAATTCACTAAGAAGCATAAAATAAATGTTATACTTGTTATTGTATAAGATAAACTTGCCAGTTATCAGTAATCAGTATAATGCTTCACATCTTTCATAAATACATTAATCAATGATTGACTATAGGTCTTCTTTAATTAATGTAAGCACGAAATGTTTTAACTATATTACTAACGCCTCTGCTAATATTTATAATCTGTAATTCAATTAGAAATAGGCCAGAAGTTATTTGGTTGTTTGAAGAAGGGAAGGAAGGAGAAGGAAGAGGAAGCATAGATGATTACTTCCACTCTTAAGGCACATCACACATTCAGGATACTTGAGTATCGCTCCACCAGGCGTTTAGGACACTTACGTATCTATGGCGAGTATTTGAAAGGCAATAGGTTGACAATAAGGTCATACACTTTGACGCGTTCTGTATCGAATAATCTAGTGTCAAGTGCTCTGTTTTGAGGTTATCTTAAGTCCATTTGTCCGGCATGTGCCCGATGTCCAGTTAATAGTCTTAATCTTATCAAATTTTAAAATGTCTGCAGTTATTTGTCTCCTGTTATGTTTGAATGTCTTGTGTTTCGAGTGTTATATACGTGTCTTCTTCTTCTTTCGATACCCAGGGATTTGAGTTTTCACTCTTTTTCCTTGTGTACTTGGGAATGAGTTTCATGGCTTCCTTGCAAACCCAGAGAGATTCCCCAGCACAGCGGGGTCAACATTGGTAGAGTTGATGAAAAATACCCACTAATTAACGGATGATGTAATGCCACAAGTAGGATGATCCTCTACCCTACATGGGATCTTGTATATCTGTATAAGATATTCTTCACCATCATTCTTCAGCTCTCTATAGAGTACAAGCCTTCAACTAATTCATGTCAACCATCCTGTACTGTGTCATCTGTTTAAATTATATCCATGTTTTCTCTGCTTTTTTTTTTAGGTCCGTGATGCGTGATGCCATATGATGATGGATGGTATCCGCATGTCTGGTTTTGTGTAGTGTGTAGATGTGTTCAGTCAAAAAAAATGTTCATACAACAATAACAGGGCAATCCACATAGGACGTCAGTAAACTCACGACGTATAAAGTCAATGAGTCTTGAAACAGCCGTTGACGTTTTTCTTCATTATTTATTGTGGACGCCACAGTGACAAAATGGTTACGCAAATGTGTAGGCACATCAAACAGTCATTATCACAGCAACATTCAATACAGCAATAGACGGTAGACAGCATTACAATGATGAGTCAGATGCATGTTATATTTCATAGTGCTGTAAATGTAGTCAGGTGGAAAACTCCATCCTTTTCTATAACAGCCAGGAGATAACCAGATGTATGAGATCAGTTCACTCTCCTTAGTTTGACTTCAGCAAGACAGACACGTCTGCCGAAGTATAAATAATGTCCTCAAAAAATATCCTCTAGATAATAAAGGTTTCCTAAACCTAGTTCATTTAACAAAGTAGCAAGTAATGGTCCTTGGTACATGCATCAACCGATGCAGTACAATGCAGCGACATGTGAGCTGGGAAAGAACATCTCGTGGCGACGACTTTCGGAGACAGGCTATGAATCGAAATCGCTCACGACCCAAAATCGATAGAGTTAATGAAAAAGTCAATTTACCTTGCTTTCATGAAATACACAGAAATATCACGCCTCCCGACATGTGGGAAAACACTAGAGGTATTATCTCGACTAAACGAAATATCCATAAGAGGACTACACATCCCTGACAGAACAAAAGAAAGCGGAGATCCCCTCTTCAACGAGGCATCTCTTTCGCCATTCCAAATCGCTCACTCCACTAGTCGTGGGCGGAAACCGCTCGACCAAACAACAAGACAAGTCATGCGCAGTCCAGCGCAAAAATGACCACAGCTCAAACTTAACTGCATTCGATACCAACGCGAGAAGACAAATGCTTACCGAGAAAAGTGACTATAAATTTCAAGCAGTTGTTGCCCTTGCGTTATAAAACAGATATTGAAATAAAACGATGTTGCGAGAATTTATCACGCAACAGTCCGCCACCAGTTCACTTCTCCGTGTATTTTGCGTATCCCTCAATGTCTTTTCTGATCTAGAAGTTACTTCTTTATTACGAAGAAAAAAAAGGGGCGGGGAATGTCGTTTGAGATTAATGTACTGATGATATACGTAAGGAAGATGTGGAGAAAGCACATAGACCTTTAGACACTAGTTTTCACAGATGTGAGCTAGTGTTGAGGGAAAGAGTCAACAGAAGGGCACAGGTTAGTGTCAGTGATTCTCTCACCTTTTAGACTACCAACGCTTGTATTTTTCGCGACGACTAACTCTTTCTTACTCAATCTTTTTTAAAGAAGAACTAGTAGTAACAAGTAATACAAGGAGGGTTGAGTTTGTTTTTCTGAACAGAACATAAAATCTACTAAGTCAAACTCAGAATGATGGTGAGTTACAGAATGTACATAATTACTTTAATTACAGTGGAAAATAAAATCAATGTTGTCATGTACTTTGTAAAGAAATACAAGGAAATTTTAAAAAGACAGTTATTATATTACTTATTCAAGGATTCAGAATACTATCAGTGTCTTTGGTTCAGATAAGAATAAGAGGCTTTTGTACTCACTGACGAGAGTTTATTCCTATGGCTATTTCTTGGAAAAGTGAATTCTGACTTTGGCCTGGGTTTTAAGTAGACTTATCTGCTTGGACCTCTCCTGGGCGTCCCAGTAGGTAGGAATTACCAACTGGATAATTTGTTTCAGTGGAGGCTACAGTCCAAGAGATGACTAGGCTTTTTGTTAACCTGGTTGTGAAGTGAAGTTATGATGTTCAGGTACTGACGAGGTGCTGAATGCTTATATGCTGTAGACTTCTCAGGGTTGCTGACTTGTGATCACCGCTAGAGGGTTTGAGACGTAAGCACTAGTTCTCTCTGTAGCATAGAGCAACTAGGCGGTTTACTCGTAACAATTTACAGCAATCAAAATCCAGAAACTGGCTAGGATTCTGCAACTGCGCTGTGGAAGATAATACAGGTAATCAATCTTCTAATTTTCTTTCAGATATATTACCTACAGCCACTATGGACATTTCGTCTCAGAATGGGGCCTAATAATATATTTACCTGAACCGTAACGTTAGTCTTTTCCGTAAAGGTGACTGTCCATTTGTTTACAAATTCCTGTCTAGCAGTAGTCTCACACTGGTCGGGTCAGTCAGGTCAACCTTTGTTACAAGCAGACGCCTGGCCGTGTGCGTCCATGCGTGACTGCATTCTTCTTCTCTTCTTCTTCCGTCCTTAGCCACCGACCGTCAAAGCAGTCAGTGGCCATTACGCCTAGTGGCGTCTTAGGGCAACAGCAGATAGGTTTTCTTTGCCATTGTTTCCCATCACGCCTAGTGGCGTCTTTAGGGCAACGGCAAATCAACCCATTTGCTGTTGTTTCCGTAATCGAAGTGACTGGCAAACGGGTGATCAGCCCGTAGCCACGTGACTGCATTGGAGGAATGATATTTCCTTCACTCGTCCATTGAACAACATGGTTCCCTCTCTCGTTCACAACAGCTTTCTTCATCACATTCCCAAAATCATTAGAATGTAGTACTTTCAGATATCAGCCCGTACTTACATCATTATAATGCATCAATAACATTCATAATACATAAATGCAAAATAGCTATCAATCTAATGTAAAGAAATAAAACCACAATATTAAGTATTTCACCCTTTACATCAATTAACTAATCCCTTGACATTAGAGTTAGCTAATTAAGCGAATACTGAGAGTTTGCTTACCGCTCTGGACTATTATCCGCAGCTTAAGAAAATAGAATTTGAGTAGCGTTACTCTCAAAGCCCATATACTGTAGATATGAGGTAGCTTGAGGCTTCTCTTCTATAAGCGTGCGTTCTCTTTCAACGGTGTCGTGGTTGAGTTAGAGTGTAGAGTATTTGTCGAGTTGGACAATAGTAGTGAAATCGACAAGGGATAGTGGACTGACAGAGTTATAGATTACACATAGATAAAGTGTAATAGGAGATGGACTTGAGACAAACCTGGAGAAGATTTATTAAAGTTATCACTCTCTCCAAGCCCTCAACTCACTTATACTGTCTAAGCACCTCCTGCTCTCACTCTTTTCTCTTAATCATACACAGAGAGTATAGCAAAGAGCTGAAAAATGTAAATTATGGATGGAAGGGTCGTTAACAGCGCATTAATAAATGTGTAAACTTTATTAAATGAAGAAGCTTGTATGAAAATAATGCATTTCATCACAACAACATAAAATTACATCAATAATCTCAATAATCATCAATAGTCATCAATAATCATCAATAACCACAAATATGCAAATACACACCCATAAACACACACACCACCAGTCATTAAAATTGTAGAACACAGAGAAATGAATAAACTGAGTGTCAGTCCGTCCGCTCTCGTGGGACCAAATGTAATAGTTCCAGAAAGTGTTTTTACGTAAATATATACTCCATGGGTGATGGAATTGACCTGTAAAACTTTCCTGTAGGTGCTATCATTGGTGACCTCTAATTGCGCGAGGTGGGCTGGAAGACTCTACCTCTGGTTTACCAAATGAATAAACTGCGTGTCAGTCTGTCCGCTTTCGTGGGACAAAATGTGCCAGCTCCAGAAAGTGTCTTTACGTAAATATATGCTCCATGGGTGATGGAATTGACCTGTAAAACTTTCCTGTAGGTGCTATCATTGGTGACCTCTAATTGTGTGAGGGGCTGGAAGATGCTGTTTATCTCCTGCTGACCAAATAGACAAACTGAGCGACAGTCCGTCCGCTTTCGTGGGACCAAATGAAATAGCTCCAATGTCTTTACGTAAAATATATACTCCATGGGTGATGGAATAAACCTGTAAATCCAATGTAGGCGCTAACTTTGGTGACCTCTAATTGCGTGAGGGGGCTGGAACTCGGTCTTCATCTGGCTGTCCGCTCATAAATGCGAGGTTTTACGTATCCAGGAAAATACACCCAAGACGAGGTTACTTGAGGACAAACGGTCCCATGCGTTCTCATCCGGCGCTAGACTCTGCTTGGCATTAAATCCGGTTTGGGCTGGTTTGACTGTGGTTTGACTGACTGCCCCGTTTAGGCACACAAAGGCTGGTGATATGAAATTCTGCTATAGACGCTGGGCTGATTGATATGCTGGAAGCCGCCATGCTCTGACTGGCAATCAAGAGGCGAGTAAGGAACTACTACTGCATCAGATGATTCTCCAGGATTTTTGCTATGGCTCATTACATGCGTGAGCTTAACTTGGCGCTGACAAAGGGTTTTGTTTCAAGTATGGGGTTTGACGACTCGTGATTGCTAGCTGTATTCAGAATCCCTCTAGAACGAAGAGAATGTGACATTCTTCGCCTGACTGGAGACTTGACTCTAGCAATTCGGTATCCCTGAAACTGAGACCCAAAAGAGACACCATTTACATTAAGCAACAACAAAATCACACTAATGTTATATAACATAGTTATGCTCCGCTCCTTCCACTCTATCAATTATCAGCATGTGCCCGCATAGGCTTAATATATTTTGTACACCCAGGTACCTGTCAGTAAATGTTCTGACAGCAAAAACTAGTCCTTTTCTTCCAACTAAACATACAGGAAACCTAACCTTGCAGTTACAGTTGAATGGATTCTATTCATCTTACAACATTAAGTGAATTTACATAAACAGATTACAGCATTTGACATTACAAAAATAAGTCGTATGTCCCTTTGGGGAAAAATTAACATTCCACAAATGAATACATAGAAAATGCAATGTTCTAGCTATAATAATACAGTTGTGAGTGAATCATAGGATGAAATGTTTTCTATGGCTGGTGACTGCTTTCTGTGAAAGTTATAGACTAGTGTCTAGCTACACAAATAAGCATATCATGATTCCACCCTGCCACTAGAAGTTTCTATCAAAAAGGAATAAGCGACTCTCTCCTATAATTCAGTGTTTAAGTGCCTGTATCTCACTATTCAGTTTTAAGTGAATAATCCACACCTCTGACATTATCTTACAGAAATGACAGTTAATTAGCCTATTCTTAACCCATGATAAGAATCGGTGAACTGATTCTACGCCTAGTGAGTGTCTGTTATTGTAAGTCTATCATTTACTTACTTACTTACTTAGTCGTTCCTCTTCTACCGTGAGGTGTAGAGGTTTGAAAGAGAGAGCGCCAGACCATTCTATCAGCTGTCTTCTTCCTGGCCTGGCTCCATTCTAGTCCTCGGTCCTTCAAAGATAGTCTAATGTTGTCCTCCCAGCGAACTCTGGGTCGTCCTGGAGGACTGGATCCCTGGCTCTTTGTCTCCCATGCCCGTCGTGGTAGCCGATCTTCTCCCATTCTGCAGACATGGCAAAACCATCTTAGTTGGGACTGTTCTATTTGGGTCTGCAGCGGATGGGATTTCAGGCCTTGACGTATCGTCTGGCCGCGGACCATGTCTCTTCTTGTCACCTCAACCACCTTCCTCAGATACCTCATCTCCGAGGCCTGGATCTGGCCCCTGTGGGCCGTAGTCATTGCCCACGACTCGCATCCATATGTCAAAACTGGGACACAGGTGGAGCGGTATACAGCCATCCTCGTTTTCCCACCAACCTCTTTCTTGCCGAGGAATCCACGATTTATGGCCTGAAAAAGTCTCAAAGCCGCTGCCCCTCGAGTGGCCAACTCTTCTCCGATGCCTCCCTCTCGGTCCACAATAGCTCCGAGATATTTAAAGTGGTCGACCTGCTCCAGGACCTGTTCTCCAAACCTAATCTGATGTTT
Organism: Oreohelix idahoensis; assembly: GCA_024509875.1. Taxonomy (NCBI): domain Eukaryota; kingdom Metazoa; phylum Mollusca; class Gastropoda; order Stylommatophora; family Oreohelicidae; genus Oreohelix; species Oreohelix idahoensis. Next base: position 482,635 of record JAMPIV010014535.1, on the reverse strand, counting down.
TCTTTCCTCTCGTGATATCACCATGGATTTTGTTTTAGAGCTGCTTATGACCATCCCTCTCCTCCCCAGCTCCTCCCTCCAGACTTGCAGGTTGGACTGGAGATGTGCCTCCGACTTAGCAATCAGGGCAACATCATCAGCAAATGCCAGCTCCGAAACACAGACCTGTCTCATCTTCCAGTACCCCACTGAATACTTTCTTGTTCTCTCCTTACATGCCCCGATGACATCGTCCATAAGGAGTATGAAGAGGTAAGGTGATAGGATATCACCTTGCCTTACACCAGTGGTGGTCCTGAACTCTTCTGACTTATGGTTTGCTGTCCTCACATAATTTCTGCAAGACTTGTAGAAGCTCTGTATAGCATGAATCAGAGGTGCTGGAATATTCTTCCTTGCCAAACAGTCCCAAAGTCTGCTCCAGGGGACTCTATCAAACGCCCCTTCCAGATCTATGAAACAAAGATGGATCTCACTCTTATACTCAAGGGCCTTTTCACTCAACTGTCTGAGTGTGAAGATTAGGTCTTGAGTACTTCGGTTTGCTCGGAATCCGCACTGGACCTCATCCAATTCTGGCTCAGCTAGGCGTCGGAGTCTCTGCTCTAGGATTCTAGAGTAGATTTTACCAGGGACACTGAGAAGGGATATGCCTCCATGGTTTCCACATTGTCGATTGTCACCCTTTTTGAAAATTGGTGTTATGATGGCAATCTCCCAATCCTTTGGTATGGTCTTGTTGCACCATGCTGCCTGTATGACCGTTAAGAGTAATAGGTCGCCTGATGCTCCCATGTACTTAACCATTTCTGGTGTTATACCATCATGCCCTGCTGCTTTGCCCATCTTGATTTTCTCTAGTGCTGCCCTCAGTTCTTCCATCTTTATGTCATCTTCACCATCATTGGTTTTCTCTTCTGTGCGTCTATCATTTAACCCATTATAAACCTTCTGTTTAAGCACCACTTAACTAAGGCAGTAGACAGCGCTACATTATCACTGAACTAAATTACTAGGAGAAGTCCTCAGAAATGAATTCACGTCATATTCCTATCAGATATATAAAAAGCTAACATGAATATTTATATTTTAATAAGATGTGTCAACTCACCCCGAGAAAATGCCAAGAAATAGGCAAAAACATTTAGTTCTGTGTTAATGTTTGCCTTATTTCCATAAGGGTCAATCTCGGGCAGGAAACGTTTACGAGTGTGTTTGACGTATTAAAATTCTCAAGTCTTATAGTTTACAAACAACACTACCCGGGACACCTGCATAGCCTGATTCTACAGATGTATCGGCGTAATGCGTAATAAAGAGTAAGACAGAGGTTTCTCTAGAGACTACATCAAAGACAACAGACCCCGTGCGAAAGTTCCCCAGATCGGCGATGCATAATATTATGGTCAGGGGCCACAACAAATCTCTCCTGAATTGAAGATCAAACTCGTTTACCGACCGCAGAAGATTGGTCCCTGCTAACGAGCCGTGTCTTCACAGAAACCCTTCCGCACGTTCAAACACTCTAAGCGTAACAGAAATGTTTCTCTGGTCAAACGAACCACAGGTGCGCTGATGTAACGTTACCGTTCGCTGACCGCTGTAGGAATTTATTACTGAAGGCCAGCCAGAACGTAAACAAACCTCGGGTGGGGTTTTCGAAGGTGAAGAAGGAAAGAAAAGAAGAATACAAATGACGAGGAAACCAGGACATTAAAAAAGTAATAACATATGGAACGGAATGGTAAAATAAATTATCAGTCACTGTGACAAACGGTTATCAGCAAGTGGTTTTAAAACTCAGCATTTGTTCGCATGAAGTTAAAAAATGTTCGTTCCCACGTCCAGAGTTAATTATTTCCCGTCTCTTGCTTAGACACGTAAAAAGATTTATCGTGGCGGTCTTCAGTTAACTACTGGACACGGAAATATAATCCTCTGAGAACCACTGTGGTTTCGACCAAGCGAATAAATCGTATTGACGTCCCTAAAGAAAAAAAAACTTTTAGTGCCTTTGTAGGAGAAGATAGCATTAGGATCGTATGGCAGAACTATTAGTGAAGACTTTAAAAAACAGCTAAAGAACAGACCGCAGGTGAACATATTTCGTAGAGAAAACAGACAAAATGTGAAGGAATAGAAAAGTAAGGAATTTTAAAATAATCTAGGCGAAACCTTCGAACACTCCGTGACCGGGAACAAATACCATTTACTACGGGAATTTAATCTGTGGTAATTTTATTCACTGCGGGTTTCACTAAAAATGCTTTTTAAGTTTCGGGGAAAACCCAAGTAGACGAAAGCAGTGCGTGGTAAATAAAAAAAAAAAAAAAAAAAGAATGAATAGATTGTTTCAGATTTCACGAGGGTACGCACACGTGTCTTTTTATTTTGGAGACGGTAGCTCCAGTGGCATACTTTGCACCTGGGGCTGACACTACCTTTGGCACCCCCCAATAAAGAAACACAGTTGCTAGTATACTAACAATAATTTTTTAACAATAAATACTATCTAAATGGTGTCCGATGGCACCCCCCCCCCCCCCCCCTCCCATGGCAGACATAATTCTGACACAGTCAGCTGAAGGGATAGAGAATGACCAAAAAGGACATAAAGAAGAGAAATGGCGATGGAAATAAGACGGACAAGCGGTCTTTAAAAAATGCAACAATAACAAAAAAAAACGAAAAGTGAAACAGAATTCATAGAAAGGCGCCGGGGAATCTGGTGAATCGCCTATGTTCGAAAGATTGCTGAAAGACGAAATCCGTATAAAATAGCTTTCTTCCATGTTTTGTTAGTCTTTCTTTTTCTCCTGTTATTCGTGGTATGTCCAAACATCGGAGGAAATATATTTTATATTTTAAAGGAAAATAGATTATGAATATCTTTCACAATAATACAGATAAAACTCAACTTCTTTTTCCAAAGCTTAAAATTAATCCCTTTGTTTTTTTTCTTTTTTTAGATGAAAAAAAAAGGTCGTAAATTACACTACAATGTCAGCTATGCAATTCATAAGGTTTGCTAAAAGCAATGAGTCCGCAGGCAGAAACGTCAAGAATGCAACGGTAACAGTTGGGGAAAATCCACTGTGTAACTAACAAGTATATAGAAGCAGTGTTTCTCTCACTTTAATATTATTAATATTTTTTGTAATATTAGATGCTGTAAAGGGGTACGGGACCTCTAAAAGGTTAAGAAACGCTGCTTCAGAAACATTAGGACGGTGCGACGGGGTCGTCAGTATGGAACTCATATGAGGCAGATGACGGTGAGGCGAGGAATTGGAGGGGGATGCTGGCGATGAATAGGGCGCACTTTAAGGAGATATGTTGGTGGGATTGTGGGACAGTGCTTGAGAGGCGGAGGTGTGTGGAGAGGGGAGCTAGAGACAAATGTGAAAATAATGAGGAAGGCTTGAGGATGATGGCACGTGACAAAAGGACCTGGCGTACGTGGCTAAAGCTCCTTACGTAACTGAATGATAACAGACGAAGAAGGCATTCTTCAGCAGCGGCTTGCTAAGGGGGTGCGAGGGGCGATCCGCCACGGATGACAAGCAGGAAAGGGGTTGGGGGGGTTGTCATCGGACACTTTTATGACAGTACCGTGCAGTTTACAAATCTGCTTGCAAGCATAATATGTTGTTCTGCATGTTTACTTACTTGAGGTGAGAAAAAAAGGATCCGCCCCGTGTGCCAAGTATGTGCGCCCCTGTTCTTCGATGGTCTTCTATGATAGGCTACTCAGAGCAGATCTTATTATACTGAAGCAAATAATGGAGGTCACACACAAAAATGCGAGTCACGGAGAAGCGATTCTATAGAAGGTTAATAGTATTATCAATATTATCATTTCACCCTTTTTTCGCTTCTTCTTTAGAATTGGACCATCACTGTATGTTAGCAAGAATATTACGGGTACCTAGGCGCCTGAGGAACTAATAATAATTGTCTGAAAGATTAATGAGTAGAGAAAGGTCTTTATGCATATCAGAAACAGGCATTTAACTTCATATGTCAAAATTTAGCAATAAGTATATGTTTTGTGAACGTCCGATTGACAGAGTGGTTATAGCTCTGGTCTCTCGCAGCAAAGGTGTTGGGTTCAAATCACGGTACTGGCACGCTCCAGTCTACCCAGCTGTAAATGGGTACCTGACTTTGTTAGGGAAGGAAAAGGCAGCGAGGAAGGGAACTGGTCACCCCACCTCTCGATGCTGGACCTAGTATGGTAAAGTCTCTAACATCTCACTCCCCCTACGGCAGTATCTGCTATGGGACAACCTTGACCCTTTTCTACATATTATGTAAGCTGGGAGTGAGAGAACACACACGAATCAAGCACACACAGATAATGTCTATGAAAGCCAACGTCAACTGCATTGAACAACAGAAGAGATAAACCAGTTCTGTCACTCAATAATAATTCTCACCTTTGCATAAAGGGCCATAAGCCTTGTGTAGATCCCAGGGGTCTCTGGCGAGACAAAGAATTAGAACCACTGTACCCTGAGGTATGGGGCTTGCAACCTGATCATGTAAAACAAATTGTTACAGAAAACACTCCTGCAAAAGCATATGAATGTTTGGGGCAGGCTTACTGCAAGGAGACCCGTTGCAGTTGTGGCTTCATGATCCGTAAGAAGCGCTAAAGAAAGAAGAAGGATCATAAGAGCTTCGGGTGGTAGAATGGTTAGAACGCTTGCATATCAAGGCAAAGTTACCGGTGTTCGAAACTTAGTTGTGTCTACCCAGTTGTAAATGAGTGCCTGATCCTTCTCTTCAATTGGTGAAGGCAAAGGCAGCAAGGAAGTGAACCGGTCACCCGCATGTCGTAAAGCTGCGACCTAGTCTAGTGAAATCTCCAACACTTCATTCCCCTATTGCAGTATTTGATATGAAACTACCTCTATCTTCTATTATTATTTTTTTGTTATAAAGACCATACCAAGAAGTTTTCAAAGTTGTACATTTTGTTATAACAAAAAGACCCAGTTTTGCCCGGATTTATAAAGTTGTAATATAATATTTGAACACTAACCCCAGTCCTAAGGGTCTTTTATGTTTGGACATGCGCCCTAATATAACCGACTAGGTTGAACGGGACGCGCCTCGCCAAAACGAGGCAAAACTTTAAAAAAAAATGATGAAGTTGTGCGCGTTTGAGCGCGTGCAGGCTCAAAGAACAATGTCATTATCATTTTTTCCTTTTCGCTTCCAATGGAGTATTTAACCACCACTGCAGCTGACCCCTGGCAGGAAGCCTACAACAAAGCTATCACATGCTTTTACAGCGGTTGTTGTTGTTGTGGCAGTTTGTTGTGCATGATGAGGTTGCTAGTCCCATGGGCAACCTCATATTCACCGTCTTGTACAACATGCGAGAGAGAAGAAGTATTCCTATTCTTACTTTGTCTGACAAGAGGCCCATTATGCCCCGGAGCTACAGGGGGCAAGAACAATATACTAAACATCTTAACCAGGTGTGACTTTTGAATGAGCAAGCCACGTGCAAAGAAGCGACAAATCAAATATTTACACCCTGGTTTTAATCCTCAGCAACCGAGTGGACTACTTTGCTCCTAGCGACATTTTGTCTCAGTCGTTTGCTGTTAGGGTTTGCATGTGGTTCGAGAATTTTATTGTAACATGCCAAGAACGGCGATCAGTGGCGTAAAAACCGCCCTGGGTAGACCAAGCACGTCCAGGATGTCCCAGCACCGAATAGTGGTATGAGGGAACCTTTGTCTTTGTGTATATATCTGTGACGTATAATGGAAATATAGCCTCCGTAATCTGATAGTCTTTGTAACCCCGTTAGCGTGCTATGATTTGCTAGAAAAACCATGCATTTTTCTGCCTGTCTTACTCACACAAGCTTATTTTTCATCCACGCCTCTTTTCCTTGAACATAAACAAACGAAGTTGTTTACAAACTTTCGTGACCTGCCAGTCATAACAGGGAGCGAATCAGGTTTGTTTACCTAAGTTTATCACGCAAGCTGATCTGTCAATCATCGGATACCTGACAGACAGCACGTGAATAACACCGGACCCTTTTAAAGTAGACGCACGGGCAAAAAGCTTTTCCCGAGTACCCTTTGAAGTTCGTACACAGAGGGAAAACCCCGAGCTTTGATCTTCAGATACGGGCAAATCTACGAGAACCCCGTTACACGGATTTAAGTCTTTAATGGCGGTCTAACGCCTGAGAAAGGCCGACCGTAAGCCTTTATCTGGGGAACTCGGGTTTCTGATTCTCTCAATACACATGGTAACGTGAAAAGTAGCATCAACTATAGATCACAGAACCATGATGATATATAAACTGTGCTCTCTTAAACCTGCTATCAGTTGTCACTCAGAATTTTTGGATAGTCTAATCACGCGTGACTAGAACCATTTTCGCTAAATGTGTTTATAGCATTCGTGGGGATCATTTCATTTTGATGTTCTGGTAATATAAATTAGTGCTTAAGTGTTAAAGTGCTAAAGCTTTTACCTTTATAATCCACTTAGAGTTCTAGCTGTTAACACCAGTGAAATAAAATAACGCATAGCTATTTTATACCAGTTGTTCAATTATAATGTTAATTTCACCACCCGCTTTCTCACACACGAAGAGACGGTTAGCTGACTGGATTATATGCTAGACGCGACTGATAGTGGCAGAATAGAATTCTCGTTATATTTCATTTTGTGTATTTATAGTAAGTGACTATTATTTAATACCATACGATGACAAACAGAAGCCGACAATTTAATAGCTATTAACGACAGGCGATGTTAATGCAAATGCGCGTATGGATAATTAAATAATAATTGACATTGTACGCTGTTCGTTAACGCGCGCGAAATGGGCGGGGAGGTTGCATACCTTCATCCGACCTAGAAAACGCAGCGCTGGCAAAAAGCTGACCGTATAGGTGTAAAAGAAAATCAATGTGTGCCTTTTAAATTTAATCAGGACTGACGGAGTGGATAAGATATCGTCTTGTCCCCGTCCGTGTGCATATATGTAGTCATATAGAATAGTAGCATTTTTTTATAATGTTTCTTTATTCCTTGCTGACCTGATCAAGGCGTCCAGTGGTCTCTTTTCTTCATTTACTGATTGGTTAATGTTGTCTTTTTATTGGCTTGTGCGTCACCAATTTCATTTGTGAGCCAACGATAAACAAGAAACATTTGAACTTGTAAAGTTAACTGGACTTACAAAACCCAGCAATATTTTTTTTCAATTTTATCAGCCCACTGGGGTTGTGCGGAAAAATAACATTATCCGACGACTGACAATTGTATTAAAGGGCATCATCCAGAATTTACGCTTTTTCAGAATCGGCACTCACCATACAGCCAGCCGATATGATTACCATCATTTATCAATTGTAACAGTTTTATTAACCAGCTGATTCCCAATACTGGAAGTATTTTCCTCCGTTTACTGTGAACCCAAAGATCTCAGTTTCTGCACTAACTATTCGAAGTGACATTTATTCATCCAGGAATAAACCACCAAATTCGGCGTCCACCTCATTAATCTTATTTGTTAGAGGATGGACTAGAGCCAATTTGGGAAATACACCTGACATTTTGTATATTCAAGAACTATTGTAATTCCAAGGGATATCGCCAAGAGTAGGTAAGCGTGATTGAGTGGCCACGTATGACAGAGAGAGTGAATATTTTTTCTTTGTTACAGGAATTGTCACAACCTGGATTTTTCTAAAAATTGTTTACTTTACTGGGTAGCATTTAGTATGAACTTTGTTTTCCTTACTGTCTATTCTGTAACATAGTGCTAACCTTTGACCTATGGGCTATTAACTTTCTGGGTTCTTTTCTCAAGAGGGGGAGGGCACATTTATTCTGTTATTTCATATGTATGTAAATCTGATTTTATTTGATCTTTCTTTAGATATTTGATGTTGTCAAGTTTAAATGATAATAAACAACAATAGAAACTTAACTTTGCGTGTTGGTCAGACGCATACCCAATTAACCGTAGTTTTTCACGTTTGTGAGTCTTGTCGTCTTGTGTGTGTGTGTAGTTAAACTTATATTTACGTGTATGGGGAGGGAAAGACTGTCTTGTACTAAACTATAGTCGTATAGATAGGCTGGACTAGAGAAACTTACTCATTCCAGAGACATATCTTCTCCTTAAACTATTTACCCGTGAAATCTATTTCTCACACCTTTTTCTCACGTGCTTATCACCATCCACTCTACTCAGACGGGACCAAAAATTACTTCCAAACCAATCGGTACGACAATATCCTATTAATTCCTTTGCTTCTGTGTTAAAAGTCACAGAATGTCACCGTTTCTGGAGGCAGAAAGCAAGTGGATACAGAAAACATGGAAATATCTTGATCGAATGTCCATAGAATAGGAGGACCTAGAAAAAATGTGTTGACCGCCTACGGTTCTCTGTGATTATGTTAATTTTTCGTATACTTTATCACCTCCGTCAAGTGAAAGTCATCATGTAGTAAAATGCATAGTGTCAAGTTTAAGAACTTTTATTTCTAATTTCTTTCACTTTATTTCTAGTTATTATTAAACAAAATAATAATAATAATGGTTCTTCTTCTTCTTTTTCCTCGTTCGCCCTGAAAAGGACGGTATTTGCGTTGTGTCTGTTTACGCCGTAGCTGTGATATCTGCACCTTTCGGTCGACACATCCGACTTCAGCACGGCATTTTTTAGGGACCGGGTTTGCCTTCCCATTTCGATCCGTACTCGCTCAGCCAGACTGCACTGCTGCAGACTGTTTCCAGGACCACCACGTGGAGGTGGAGTAACTCTGGTTCGCTGGTCCTGATGCAAGCAGTCAAGCTATGTTGACTGGACTGCGTTGTACATAATAATGGTTCAAAATGACAGGCAAAGCTTGACATGTACCAAGAAACTGAGCTGCATGCAAAAGTTTAAGTTCTATACGACGAGTGAAATGAAAAGATTTTACGCATCAAAGATTTGAAATGCGACAAATATTAAACCTAATGTGCAGTTAAATAAAAGTGGGTACTAAAAATGGCGTTGAATCTGAACTGTTACAATTTACTATGACCAGTATTTCAATTACCAAACCTACGGTAAAATGTTCTCTCTCAGAAGTAACGATCTTTGAAGCTAAAAAAAAAACCACGAAAACGTGTGAATGTACACATTTTATTTTCAGTATTTCCATTTAATAAGGTTTCTTCTCATTGTGTCAAATTAATCTTTTAATTTATTGTAATAGTACACAATTTATCATTATGATGGTCCTAGTCAACTATTTTTCCACCTTGCAAATAAAAAGAAATAAAAAAGACTTTCGCCTCCTCCTCCTGTCATTAAGTTTGTGAACCTCCCTGAAGATTCCTAGCGATCACTGAATTGCCGCTTGATCGCCTCCGCGGAATGTTTCAGGTATTTTGTGAAAAATGAAAACGTGACCCGAGGCTGTCATTTTCCTTTCACGAAACAAAAGTACCAGTACTAGTATCGTACCAGCTACATGTGTGCGATATTTGACACCGCTACGTACGAACGATTTTTTTTTTCCTTTAAGGTTAGATCTTTCTGTGCCGAGACACGGTTCTTTCAACCTAGACTAGGGTTCCCATTCGTCCCGTTTTTCCCGGGACAGTCCCGTTTTTTAAATAAAATGTCCCGGTGTCCCGGATTTATTCCAAATGTCCCGCTTTTTAAGGGTCCTTCCTGAAAAAAAAAAATCTTTGGGTAACGGATTTTATTCCGTGTTTTAGTAGTGTTACTTTATCAATTTCCGGTTACAGTGGACCCTCGGTTTGAATCTCGAACAAAAATTCGAAAGTCGACCAAAACAGTGTTCAGTGAACATCTACCAAATGATTTAATGCGTATTAGCATTATTATACAGTATTTTTATCGTTTATCATCCGCATAATGCCGAAACGTAAGTGCAGAGAATTTCCCTTCATTACAGGTGTAGATGAAAATGTGGAATGTACTTTATGCAGCTCTAAATTTTGCATTTCACATGGTGGTCGGTCAGACGTAGTCAACCACGTGAAAACGAAAAAACATAATGGTGCTGTTGAAAGTAAGGCTTCCAACAGCAGTATAAGTCATTTCTTAAATGCGAAAACCCAGAGTGAAAAGGAAATGGAAAAACAGTTATCATTGGCAGCACAGGAAGCAACCTTCGCTTATTACACGGCGGTGCATAACCACAGCTTTAAGTCCATGGACTGCACAACAACCATCGTGAAAAAACTTTTCAACGATAAATTCAGATGTTCGCAAACAAAGTGCAAGGCAATAATCACCAATGTTATTGCGCCATTTGCGACAAAGCAGATTGATGAAGAGCTAAAAGAAGCTCGTTTCATATCAGTATTAATCGACTCATCAAACCACTTGGACAAGAAGTTAGTGCCTCTGGTCGTGAGATATTATCATGCAGCAAAAGGTGTGAAGGTGAAGGTGTTGGAGTTAGTTAATTTAGGCGGTGAAACTTCAGAACTGTTATTTTCTTTTGTGTTGGAAGTGTTTTCAGAAGTCAGATCTCCTTAAAAAAGGTTATTGCTATATCAGCAGATAATATGTGTATTTTTATACCAGTATCTTATTTTAAGTGCAACATATAATATATAATAGATTTATTTGTGCTTTACCTTAATTTTTAACATGTCCCTTTTTTTACAAAATGTCCCGGGTTTTTTAGGTAAAAATTTGGAAATGTCCCGGTTTTTAAACAAAACATTATGGGAACCCTAACCTAGACTTAAAGTCCTCCAATTATATCAGGGCGCAACTACCATTTAAAAAATATATATATATATAAATATTAAACACAGGCTTTTAATGCACTAAAAAGCCACAAATAATTGTTCACGGAGTTTATAGCTTGCAGTCAAAAATTGTAACATCAAATTGACAAAAAGCGTGCGGCGATTAAGCGCTTATCATGTATTTTATCCATAAGTGTCTAATGAAGTATAAAGCAGAAGTTAATTTTATGTAGAATCAGCGCCCCAGGCTTTTTGTCAATTTGATGTTAAATTTTTTTGACTGCAAGCTATAAACTCCGTGAACAATTATTTGTGGCTTTTTAGTGCATTAAAAGCCTGTGTTTAAAACATTTTTATTTATTTTTTTCTTCTTCTTTTAAGTGTTATTTTTTGTTTGTTTGTACATTTAAGTCAAATGTAATCGATCCGCTAATGACATTATCAGTTTGTGATAAACGAGTCCAGAGCACAGGAGGCGGATTTCGTTATTCAGTATACTACACGGAAAGTTAATATTTTTTTTTTTTTGGATAAAAGTTGTAAATTACATTTTTTTAAATATAGTTGTCAGTTGGGTGTAAGTCTGTGCACGCGCGTGCCATAGTGTGTGTGTGTGTGTGTGTGTGTGTGTGTGTGTGTGTGTGTGTGTGAGTGTGTGTGTGTGTGTGGAGGGGGAGGGAGGAGAAGTTTCAATATTTCTTTCAAGAAAGACAATCTTGTTGGAAAGAGTACACCTAGATTATTTGCAGTTATCGCCCATTTCACTGATGAAACAATAAAAAAAAATATTAATACTAATTTTAATGTTATTCATTTTATATTTTTACGACTGATTGTTGTATTGTCATCGGGAATACACAACTATGCCAAGTTTCAGAGCTATTGCTCATATGGAAGTGATTGAATAATCGATTGCAAGATTTGAAGGTGACACACGTTGCAAGTTAAAGAAAAGCCTGTAAAAAATAAGTGAGCTCTGTTAACTAAAGTAAAGTGATAAAGCCCTGAAAAGTACTGCTAGCTACTATCATCTAGTGCAGCGTGGTTCAATTACAGTTCCGTGGGACACATGTGGCCCGCGTAAAATTGTTTAGTGGCCCGCGCTCATACAAAAAATATTTCTTTAATTATATGGCAGAATTAATACTTTCGAGATTAGACTCAAAATGTCTGGTGTAAAGCAATGTTTACTGCCTGCAGTCAGCTTCTATACGCGTTCGATTGACATTGATATCGAGACTCTGGTTACAGAAAATCCACACACCCCACCTCGCCAAACTTCCAATTAGGAGGTAAGAATACAACTAACATTATTTCAATAGAAATTCAATGTTGATTGTACATTTTTATTGTATTTTATTCTTAATTTCGCACTCTTCATTTTTCATCCATTTTTTACTTAGCTTTTATTGCTAAATAATTTTTGTTTATCAAGAATGGCCAGTGGACTTTAAATTTTTGGTTTATGTGGCCCTCGGGGTAGAATAAGTTGGACCACCCTGATCTAGTGTGAAGCAGCTCTGAAAAGTGCTATTCCTTAACATATGTACTGCTAGTTCGTACAGCGTTTATCGATATTAAGTCTTGAAACGCATTAACGGTAGCTATCTGCTAGCTTGAAGAAGGGCTTGTCCTGGAATTGTCTGCCAGTTACGCCAACGCTGCCCGTACATGTGGTGCCTAGCTGGCAGGGAGGATAGTGTGATTCGCTTCTGTAGCTAGGCCGGGGTGCCGTTCGGAAGGTACTGGGTTCGATTCACCGGTAAGCCACTCACTTCTGTTGTTTTTCTGTTGTCTAATTTTCTGATTCTTTATTTCTCACGAGCGCCTGAAACACGTGACCTTTATGTGTATACTATTTATTTTTTTTACCGCACCTGCTCAGTGTGCATCTAACACCCGATGTTGTTAGACGCAATTCGTACATACGAACGAAGAAGTAAGTAAGAACTATTAGTAACAGCAGGTCACAATGTCTTTTATATATTTTGACTTGCACCTTAACATAACCGACGTACCTTATGACTAGGTTGAACGGGGCGCACCTCGTCAAAACAACAACAAAAAAACACTCTTATTTGTGTGTGTGTGTGTCCTTTTATAGTGCCTATCAACCCCACTCCTCGGGCTGGGTACTCAAGAGCATTGTCATTTCTTGTCTGTTTTTTATTTACAGTTCTATAAGTTTAAATCCTTATTTTTTTTCTGGTCAATTCATTTACGCTTAAACAAATATAAAGGTAAGGATAGTCGGATTGCAGATAATACCTTAGGGAAGTGAAGTGTTAGAAACTTCACTTTACTGGGTCTCATCTTTTTTAGGTAAAGTAACCGGTTCTGTTCCTCATTGCCTTTTCCCTCACTAAATCACGAGCAGAGTGGGGCACTCATTTACAGCTGGGTAGCGTGGAGTGTAACGCTATCTGAATTCGACCTTGGTAACTTTTTCTCGAGAAGCAAGCAGATCCTAACTACTCTGCAACTCGATGATCTTATCGGGTAGTTGGTTCGAAACCAGGTAACATCATGCTTAATTCTACCCAGCTGTAAAGGGGTACTTGAATCTCCTATTGAGGTAGGGAAAGCAAAGGCAACAAGGAAGGGAATTAGTCCTCCCATTCGTAAAGCTGAGACATTTTATAGCATAATAGACAATAGATAACGTGGACAATTAAATGCGTAATAGAAGTCCGCGTCATTTTGAGCCGACATCTCCAGAAATCTGGGTGCTTTCAAATAGTTTATGGATGGAAAGTTATCATTTCTTGTTTCGTAATTTGATCTGGTTTGTGGGAGCCGCGCTCGTGTAATGGTTACCACATTGCGCTGGCGATCGGGTGATCCAGGTTCAAGCCAGAGCGAGGACATTTGAAGCAGTGTCATCGACCGGGACTCGGACTGGATTAATTCGAGCCCTGGCGAAGACATTTGAAGAAGTGTCGTCGACCAGGGACTGGAATAACCTGAACGGCTCCTGAGCCGACCCAGCTCTAATGGCTACCCTCCGTAGACGGCGAGTATCTGCCTGAAAGGCGAGTGGACACCTGTCATTGTACAGGGAAAAAAAGGGATACTCACGTAAAAATCAGTCTCAGGTTGGATATACTAACCTCGAGTAATAACGGGCGTAAGTTTAAAAAAATATATATATATGGTTTGTCATTCATTCCACTTGTTCCTTGTTTTTCCCTGCCTCCCGCTACAATACCTTTGTCTTAGTATCATGGGCCGCGCTACCATTAAGCCAACTAGGCAGCCGCATAGGGCGCAGACCTCGGAGGGGCGCACAACTGACCTTTGAGGTGCGCAGTTTTATATATTCGTTTTATAACCCATGTAAAAATGAAACTGATCATTTACATTTTGTATCTTAAGCACGGCTGTTTGTGCCCTATAAGATAAAAATCACAACGTAGCTATGGACTATAATTAATTGTAAACTCAGCACTTTACTTCTCAATTATTTTGGACTGTACACTTGATGTTAGTCATACTGAAAAAATAACAATGGTCGTACGTTTTGTTGATGTAATTAAACCATCAGATAATGAGATGTCTGAGCCTGAGACTATCATTAAAGAACATTTCTTGGGATCTGTTCCACTAAAGGAGACTACAGAAAGTAGTTAGCCTTGCCTAGGACACAAAATAGCCTGGCACCTGCACTGCTTTGTATTGTCCTTGCTACTGCTGGTTCTGCTGTTTTACTTCTCTTTTTTAACGCCATTCTAATTCTGTTTGTCTTGTTTGTTATTTTCATTTTTGCTACCTTTCTTCTCATTGCTACAATTCTTCTTCGTATCACGTTTCTTTTTTCTTGTTGCTTTTCATTTCTAATTACTTTTTCTCCTGTGGCCGCTGATGATAGAACATCTCGTTGATCGTATTTTAGGTTCAGATCACAACCATACAGCAGACCCACGGTTGTTGTATCAATATCTTAAACATCATACTCTCTCTCTCTCTCTCTCTCTCTCTCTCTCTCTCTCTCTCTCTCTCTCTCTCTCTCTCTCTCTCTCTCTATCAGACTGTAGTACGCTCAACACCAGACCGACTTGTAACAGATGATGATGATGTTTATTTACATAAGAGGCGTATGAGATGTTATTTGCATCTTGGCATAAATCGTTCACAGCAACAATTTTCTGCAGCCTTCTCAATAAACAATAGAGGCTGGCTGGTACAACTCGATGATACGATAACAGTTAACACAATTTCTTCAGTTATGTCTCAGTTGCTATCCGACTGCTCTACTGTGGCTGCTAGACCTAGCCATTTTGAGAACCCTTGTTGATACGTCTTGTTCCCAACCTTTATATACTAAAATGTTTGTCTCAAATCATCTGTACTGGTAAACAGCAGCTATCATTTGCAGTGGCGTATCCTGGTAATGCGAGCTAGGCGTGCTGCTACTTAAAATGAATATGTACGCCTACTATTTAACTTCTTCAGCTCTTAATTTAAAAACCAACTATATTCAATTACGCAACGATAGTTATTAGGGGTATATGTCAATTATCTCGGAAATACTAATTAACTTACAACTTGAAACTCACTGTCACTGTAATAATCTGCACTCCCGGCAACTAACAAAAATTAATCACAAAAAACACTGGACGGACACAGCCGAGTTTTACAACTCGAGAGCTGCAAGACCACCGCACGCATGTTTGCATTGTATTGACGTATCTGGCCATGACCCGATTCACACAAACCAGTCTTTAGACCTGAATCCGAAAGGTCCAGCACGCATTGTGACGGAATTATCCGAGAAACTTCGGGCGATTTCTACAACCAATAAAAACTGCGCTATAAAACGCGTCTGTGAAACTGAAACTAGATATACTCGTAGATTCTATGCGGGAAAATCCGTTATCCTGATGCGTGCGGTCCGAAAGCAGAACATTAGAAGAGAAATATTTTATAGAATAATAAATTAAATTTTTATTTTCCTTCGCGCATAGGTGTGCGCAGCACGCACAGCACACATAGAGAATACGCCACTGATCATTTGGCGTATCTGGATATAGACACTGGTCTAACCGCCAGGGATGTACATTTACCAAACTCTGCTTTTTTTTTCTCTAGGTTGTCAACTATAATTCACTTAACTGTCTACTGTAGTTCATTTTTATACTTTACTGTCTACAATAGTTCACTTTACACTTGACTGTTTAATATAGTTCACTTTACACTTGACTGTCTACTATAGTTCACTTTACTCTTGGTTGTCTACTGTATTTCACTTTACTGGACTGCCATTGGTAAATTTCCGGTGTTATGTCTTGCGGTCCGCACTAATGACCCGTCATCGAAGCATCATTTTTTGGTGATGCCTAGATGGCAGAGAGGATAGTGTGATTCGCTTGCATAGCTAGGCGGGGTTGTCGCACGGTAGGTCCTGGGTTCGAGTCCTGGGTAAGCCACTCACGGCTGTTGTTTTTCTGTTGTCTAGTGTTCTACTTCTTTATTTCTTACGAGTGCCTAAAAACATACCTTTATGTTTGTCTAATATTTATAGAACTATTAGAACCACTATTTGCATAAGTCTGGGAAACTGAGACAACACCAACAGAGTGGAGTAAAGGAATAATTGTCAAATTGCCCAAGAAGGGCGACCTTGCAGAGTGCAACAACTGGAGAGGAATTACTCTCCTCTCAGTTCCCAGCGAAATACTAGGCAGGATAATCATCCAGAGAATTTCAAAAGCAGTTGACATAAACTGAGGAAAGAACAAGCTGGTTTTAGAAAGAACAGAAGATGTGCAGATCATATATTCACCCTCAGGAACATTATAGAGCAGTGCTCAGAATGGCAGAGACAGCTATACATTAACTTTGTTGATTTTGAAAAGGCTGTCGACAGCATACACAGGGACAGCCTATGGAAAATACTGAGGGCTTATGGAATTCCCAGCCGCATTGTTTCTATCATAAAAAGCCTCTATTCTAACTTTACATGCAGTGTTGGATTGAGTAATGTAACTTTCGAAGTGAAAACAGGAGTACGACAGGGGTGTCCCTTATCAACAACATTATTTTTGACAGCCAAAGATTGGGTGATGAGCCAGACAACAGAGGGCAGTCCAAGAGGAATTAGATGGACAACGTTTTCTTCACTGGAAAACCTGGAATATGCAGATGACATTGCACTACTCATGCATTCACATCAACACATCCAAGAAAAAACCGATAGACTGAATAAGTATGGCCAGCAGGTTGGCGTGAACATCAATCTGAAGTAGACAGAGGTCATGACACTCAATGTGGACAATCCTGAGCCAATGACAGTAAGGAACCAGCAGTTAGAACAGGCAGACACATTTACTTACCTAGGATGCATAGTAACACCTGACGGCGGAACAAGCAAGGACAACAACAGAATGAATACAGCGAGAACAGCCTTTGCTAGTCTCAACAACATTTGGAAGTCTTCCCAGTATAGCACAAACACCAAATTGACTGTATGAGAGCTGTGTACTTTCTGTGCTTCTCTATGGTGCGGAATGCTGGAGAGTAACAGAGAAGGAAATGTCGAAACTGTCTTCCTTCCACACAATATGCCTAAGGAAAATTCTCCGAATCTTTTGGCCAAACACCATCAGCAACCAAGAACTACTTATTCGGAGTAACCAGGAGGACATGCACACCATTATAGCTGGCAGACGCTGGAGTTGGGTTGGCCACGTCCTCAGAAGGGACCCTGATACCATCACAAGAACAGCTATGCTTTGGACCCCCCGAGGGGGACCCACAGATACAGCAATAGAGAATGCAGTCAGCGACCCATAGCTTGACTGCTTGCGTCAGGGTCAGCGAACCAGAGCTGACCAAGACCCTACTCCACCTCCACGTGGTGGTCCTGGGAAACAGGCTGCATCACTGCAGTCTGGCTGAGAGAGTAGGGATATGAAGAGGGAAGGCAAACCCGGTCCCAAAAAATGCCGTGCTGAAGTCGGATGTGTCGGCCGAAAGGCGCAGATATCGCAGCTCCGGCATAAACAGACACAACGCAACCAACGTCTTTTTCAGGACGAACGAGGAAGAAGAAGAAGAAGAAGAAGGACCCCCGAGGGAAAGCGAAAGAGAGGCCGACCAAAAACAACTTGGCGGAGAACTGTGGAAGCCGAGATGCAAAGAATGAACCAGAGTTGGGGCACTGTACGAAGGATGGCCGCCGACCGAGCAAAGTGGAATCAATTTGTTGCTGCGCTACAAGAGGCAACCAGGCGTGATGGTCACTGACTGCTTTGACGGTTGGCGGTTATGGATCAAATAAGAATATCACGCCTAAACGGTAAAATGTGTAGATCTGTTTTGTTATATTTTTTACTACGAATTTTACTCTTTGTGACTGCTCCAACTCCGCTCCGGCTCCACCTCAATTTTAAATATATTTTTTTAATGTTATGTTTAAACAAATGCACATAGCAACTTTGAAAATAAAAGACATTGTATTTATTGAAGAATTCTCAAACAGTTTAAATGTCACTTAAACTAGAATCCTTCCATTATTCTTATATTTATAATTCGTTGTGTAAAATATTATCACTGAAGTAAAAGTGTCTTTCATAGCCTGTAGTAGATTACTGAAATAATTAACGATATAGCTGAAAACAGTCGCCATAGCTAGAGCTTGAGTAGTTGGTACGCTCGAGCGACTATGCAAGCAGGCCAAATGGGGTGTATGTAGCTGTGAATGGCCTCAAAAACAGACTTAACTTGTAGCTTACCAACAAATTCCATCGCCTCACAGACTCATAAATCTTTTCCTTTAATAATGCTTCATTACAATTATGAATCACAAAAGCCCGCCACTGTCTTTCTTGTTTTTACAATTCCTTTTCGAAGTCGTCAACTTGTGAAGAATTGATTATTATCATCTTTCCATTTCCTCTCCTTAAGGAGCATGGGGGCCTGACTGTTCACGACACTTGATTTATTCATCTTTAGACTACATTGTTTGAGCTCGCCATTCACTTCCGTTTCCACATCGCACGTCGATAATTTATTTGTTGCTTTTCTCAAAAGCTCAAATTTGAGCCTTTTGAATTCCAATTTAAAGTCATCATTGAGTTATATTTCTGGCAATCGGCTATCATTATCTTGCGTGCAGATTTGAATTTGTAGTTGACGTCATGGCTGCATTTGATTGTACTTTTAAGGCAACCAAATGGCGTTGTTACGTTTTGTTTATTGTCATGGCCTTCCAAAATTAATAAACAAAAAGAGTATTCCATTTTTTTTCTCATAATGTAACTGCTTGTATTTATTAATATTACTTATTAAGACTTACCCCTTAACTCATTCTAAACCAGGCAGTTTTCCGGTTTTACCCAGGACCTAAAATGGAGTTATTTTTTTCCTACAAGTGATGTTTTACAAACATTCAGTAGACATTTATATTAATTCGGCAGATTTAGGAAACAGTCCGAAGAATGTTGTGAAACAATGTTAAGTTCTTATGTGATGTAATAATTGTTTGTTATGTCTTGTGAAGTATAGACACCATAAAAAAATCAACAAAAAAAAAAAAAATCAAAATTGTGCACCTACACGTAAATATTTCAACACTACTTAATTCCTTGGCTGTAAAAACTAGGAATCAAAACATATATCCAATTGAAAATTAATCCAATAAGTTTGATTTTAAAAAAAAATGAAAATTATAATTTTTATGATTGTTTTGCGTAAAGTCACATACTGCTGAACTGGAATCTCACTTACACAGTCCTATCCCACGCAATTTAATTAATTTATTACTTTAAAATATCAAATGTTGTAAATGTCCTTCTCGGAATCGAAAATAGGTAATTATCGCTATTGATATCGCTAAAATTTATTTATAAATAATTTATTGCGGTTGATCCATTGATAGCTTATGACTTCTATGTGTGTGACTGCGGTACCTGTAAACAAACTGCAGAATGATGTCATTAACTGATAACAGTATGCAAAAATTAAGCACCAGAATACATATTTCGCTACCAGTTCAAAACACATGGTCCACATGAAGTGTTTGAATGGTTTGAACAAGCTAAGGCCACTTATCTTCTCATTTATAGTTCAATTTCAAAACTCGTATCAAGCGCCAGTGGGTAGATCTACAGGGTAACGTGGCGCACCATATGCTCGTGGGTAAGAATGAGTTTAAGCCTTAAGGCTGATTAATTACTTCTTTCTTTTTTAAAATAAATAACAAATGTAAACTTGGAACTTGCACTGTGAAGTTTCGGGGATCTTTAAGGAGACAAATAATTTAGCATGATATGATTCATTTTGAATTTAAAACAAAAAAGGAAAAACCAACTGCAGCCGTCACAATTTTCTGTGTTCATACTCCGCTCCAGCTCCGGGCAAAAAACCCGCTGCTCCACTGCTTCGAGCTCCAGCTGTGGTCTCCACTCCGAAGACCTGCAAATTAAAACATAAAATTATTGTACTGTACTGTACTAAATTATGAATC
The DNA here is from genome assembly GCA_024509875.1 of Oreohelix idahoensis. Taxonomy (NCBI): domain Eukaryota; kingdom Metazoa; phylum Mollusca; class Gastropoda; order Stylommatophora; family Oreohelicidae; genus Oreohelix; species Oreohelix idahoensis. The sequence goes on along the minus strand of JAMPIV010014535.1, from coordinate 462,396 downwards.
AATTAAAACAGAACAAATCTCATGACCAAACGTCGGGAGTAGAAAATAATTGAAAAATAATATAATAGGCATAATGGTATCACCGTCTTAAGTACGAGTAGTCGTCGAGCGACTGTGTCGTAAGTCGATAATATTCTGAATTTCATTCTGACGCCGGATCAAGGAATGTTATTAATGCAGCTAGTGTTGTTATTGGGTGATCCATGGTTGCAAGCTGAGCGTGTATTAACATTATTCCACCTACTAAACATGCATCATCTACACCATATTGTCATCATCAGTCGTGGATCTAAATTTTGGAGGCCCTGAAGCTTGAACTCTTGGACACTTTCATCCAAAAAAAAAAAAAAAGTTCTGGGGATGGGAAAGACACGTATTATAGAGAAAACTGGACTTTGTGGCCCTGAAGCTTCATTAGCTTCATAGTAGATCCGCCTCTGATCATCATCATCATTCCTTCCCTTGTTGCTCCTTACGTCTTGAAGCCTCCACTGCAGAGTGTCCCAATATAATAAGCCGTGTGCTCTTACAACGATTGTTTTTGCTGCAGTTAACATGAAGCGGCTGTCAGTCTCATGCGCAACCTCACATTAGTCACACTGTACGACAAGCATGAGATGCAGTAGTTATGTTTTTTTCTTTATTTCATCGGGGACACCCGAGAACTTAAAAAAAAATTTTAACTTAGGTAGTGGAGTCACAGTATGGGACATAACTGTGTCTCTCGATGTTTCTTTGAGTAATTATAGAGTAATTTCCCATTGTAAGTTTATCTAGATATCGTGCAAGTAAAATATAATTTTGAACATTACGAACATTGTTTGAACAAAAGACACTGACCACAGCTTTTTCAACAACAAAAAAACCAAAAAAAAAAAAAAAAAAAACGAAGAAGAAGAAAAAGAAAGGGAAATGACCAAAATTGAACAATTATATGTAAGACGAAATCTAGGCCAAGAGAAGCATAAAAAGAAGCACATATTTTCCCTATACAGGTATACCTCGCTTTATTGCACTTCGCTTTATTGCGCTTCGCAGATATTGCGCTTTTTTTCCCTCAAATTATTCATGTTTATTTATTAGAACATGCCTTTTTCTTCCGATAGATTTTGGCTCTCAATTACCAAAAAGATTACGATTCGCTGAAGGCTCAGATGTTGAAGATTAGCATTTGTTTTAGCAATAAAGTATTTTTAATTTTACAGCACTTTGTTTTTTTTTTTTTAAGACCTAGCACTATGGCGCACTTAATAGACATAATGTAAACATGATTTTAGGCTTTTATATGCACTGGGAAGCCAAAAAGTGGGCGTGACCCACATTATTGCAATATTCGCTTTATTGCGGTGGTCTGGAACCGAACCCGCAATATCTCCGAGGTATACCTGATATTTGACTGAACAAAGTAGCAATGATTAACAGAAGAGATTATCTGAGGCTGGAGGCGAAATCTATAACCAGTTTTAATATTGCGATCTTGTCCCAGAAGATACCTGGAACTAATAAAGAAAGTTCTTCAGTGTTACATAGAACCAATCCTGACGTACGGTCGTGAGTCATGGACAGTTAGTAATCAAATAGGAAAATTCAGGCCACACACAGATGTGGTTTTACAGAAGAATGTTAAAAATATCATTGACAGTTAAAAATAGTAATGAGGATGTTCAGAAAGAGGCCAGTGCGCAAAGGAATAATATTCCTCATCTCAGAAGAAAGCAGTCAACTTGTTATGGACATGTTATGAGAAGAAGGAAGCTGGAATATTTCATAACAACAGGGAATATTGAAGGAGACAGAGATAGAGAACAACAAAAAGAGACGCTACTGGACAGTTTGGACATCATGACATAGAAATACGTCACCTCCAGATTTGTTAAATAGTACTGGAGACAGGAAGTTGTGGAGAGGCATGATCGCCAAAGCCACCAGGCATGGTATTTGAAGAAGAAGAAGATCTTGTCCTTGGTTTCCGTTAGCTTGGAGTATGACGTTTTTTTTCTCTACTATTTAATTAAACTCTGTTTTATATACTGTTTTACTCAGCGTTGTTAATTCTATACATGCCCCTTATAAAAAAGTCAAAAGTATTATTTCCTCTCGCGAGCAAAAATATGACGCCAGTACCAAACATTTCTTCTTCTTCTTCTTCTTCTTCTTCTTCTTCTTCTTCTTCTTCTGCGTTCATCCTGAAAAGGACATTTGTTACGTTGTGTCGCCGTTTACAGCAAAGCTGCGATATTTGCGCCTTTCGGCCCTTCACATCCAGTTTCAGTATGGAAATTTTTGGACCGGGTTAACCTTTCCTCTTCGATCCCTACGCTCTCAGCCAGACTGCAGTGATGCAGCCTGTTTTTCAGGACCACCACTTGCAGGTGGAGTAGGGTCTTGGTCAGCCCTGGTTCGCTGACCCTGACGCAAGCAGTCAAGCTATGGGTCGCTGACTGCATTTATCACTGTTGCTGCGTCTTCGGTCCCGTACCAAACATTTAACACTGGGAGTTTATGACACACATATGCAACAATTATCTTACAGTCTGACGTCAGCATAAGTTATTATTCATCATGTTCTATGTCGATCCTTATGGATCATGGAACCACCACTACAGCTTCTCCCCTTGTAGTAAGCCTACAGTAAATATTCACATGGTTCTGAAGCGGCGGTTTCTGTAGCAATCTGTTTTGTACGATGAGGTTGCCAGCCTCATGCACACCATCATATTAGTCGCCTCCTACGACATGCCTGATGAAGCGGTAGTCATATTCTTTCTTCGTCTTCAGAGGCCCCCCCCCCCCCCCCCCGGAACTAAACGGAGCTCCTTATCTCTACCCCACCGTTTATCATCCTCTTCCCGTAGTATACATCTCTCATATACCATAATACAACTCCCTTCTAACACAAATTACCCTCTCCCTCTTACTTCAGGACGAATTCCTAAATTACATTCTCCATTCCAAATACGCCCCTTCTCCCACGCCCCTCCCCTTACAATACGTCCTCTCACCTGAATAAACAACCCACCCACCCCTTATGAACCACTCGCAACCCCCTCCCCACACACACACACACATTTTGTTCACACATTATTTGTGCTAACAGGTACACATTTATATGCCAAGGCCTCACAATCCGTTCAGGTCCATGGACTGCTTTACCAGCAAAACAAATCTAGACTAAGAATGTCAGGAAATACCTCCTCGCACTTCGGGAGACATATCTCTTGCACTACAGTAAGGTTATATATATATATATCTGTAAGCTTCTCTTATATATATATCAGGGTAGTTCACTGGCGCCTCTGAGAAGATAACAAAGAATAACACTACTGTTCCTGCTCCCTCAAGCAGTTTTAGACATAGCATTTGGCTTAGGACTTCTTTGCGCTTTTAGGGGGCCTCGCACACACTTATATGCTGGTGGAGCAACTGGAATTTATAATTTTTTTTTAACATGGGCCTTCCTAGTTCACGTTTGCCTGTGGCCTTGCACACCCTAAAATCACCACTGGTTACAAGACTCATCAAATAAACACAAATTGCTACAAAAATTACTGCAGCATCGCGTGAATGCGTTGCAACAGGCTTCCTGCAAGTAGAATGGTTGCCATGGTGACTCCGTGCTTCGCAAGGAGCGAAATGGAAAATATTGACAACGTCCTAAATGAATTTCACAAATATCAACCTGAAAACGTAAACACACGCAAAACTACAAACATATATCTGAACTAGCGACGAACTTGCAAGAAAACATAACACTTTGTAACTAGACTTATAGCCATTCACTCATTACACTTCAGTTCCTCACGGAGCATGGATCTTCAACAATTGTATGCCAACTATTTTTGTAACTAAGGGATGTTGTTGTTGTTATTGATTCAGCGGCGTTTGGGCTCTTGCCCTTCGGTCCAGTGTTATTTGCAAGTGTTCTCAAGTTGTTCTTTTGCTCCGCATAAGGTGTCCCACTTGTCTGGCCTCTGAGGAAGGAGAATTTTCCGAACATCATCGTGTTCTGGGCACTCGTGAAGAGGTGGCGATCAACAGTTTTTATAGGGGTAGGTAAATAGCTGGCACTCTGGAGTGTGTTGGGGCTGGATCATGTTCAAGTGATTGTTGAGTGGTATATGTTGTGTTCGGAGCCGAAAAATGGTGCTCTGAATCTTCCTTGTAAGATGACTGATGTTGTCATTAGGATCAGGAACGGCCATTTGTTTGTAAGCTTCTCTTCCGGTGTTTCCCATGGCCCATATGTTCAGCCAGAACTCTATCTATCTATCTATCTATCTATCTATCTATCTATCTATCTATCTATCTATCTATCTATCTATCTATCTATCTATCTATCTATCTATCTATCTATCTATCTATCTATCTATCTATCTATCTATCTATCTATCTATCTATCTATCTATCTATCTATCTATCTATCTATCTATCTATCTATCTATCTATCTATCTATCTATCTATCTATCTATCTATCTATCTATCTATCTATCTATCTATCTATCTATCTATCTATCTATCTATCTAGTCTATCTTTCGGTCTTCTTGTATGTCTGTCTATATTTCTGTCTATCACTCCATACGTTCGTCTGTCTATATCTATCTGTCCATATCTATCTGTCTGTCTGTATATCTTCTTCTTGTATTTAATCAAATGCTGTGAGAGTACGCTATTACATCCCCTGCATAGGATGCTGTGCCAGTGCTGGGAAGAGACAACTATTCCTCAAGACATGCGAGATGCCAAGATTGTAACACTGTATAAAAATAAAGGAGACAGAAGTGATTGCAATAACTACAGAGGCATCTCTCTTCTTAGTGTTGTTGGTAAGGTTTTTGCCAAAGTCATCTTAATGCGACTACACAAGTTAGCTGAGCGCATATATCCAGAGTCACAGTGTGGATTCCGAGCTGGCAGATCAACAACAGACATGATCTTCTCTCTCCGCCAGCTTCAGGAAAAATCAAGAGAGCAGAAAAGACCATTATATATCGCCTTTATAGACCTCACAAAAGCATTCGACCTGGTTAGTAGGGATGGACTCTTTAAAATCCTCCTGAAAATAGGCTGCCCTTCTAAAATGCTGGAAATGATAAAGTCATTCCATGACGGCATGAAGGGAACAGTCCAATATGCTGGAAGCACGTCACAGCCCTTTGATATACGAAGTGGCGTTAAACAAGGCTGTGTTCTGGCTCCGACCCTCTTCGGAATCTTCTTTGCCTTACTCTTGAAACATGCGTTCAGAGATGCAACTGAAGGAATATGCCTTCACACTAGGTCAGATGGCCGTCTGTTTAATCTTTCAAGGCTGAAGGCAAAAACAAAAATCAGAAGGGTCACTATAAGAGACTTGTTGTTCGCTGATGATGCTGCAGTCGTCACTCAAAGCCAACAGGAGCTTCAGAGCTTGATGAATCGCTTCACTAAAGCATGCAAGGACTTTGGCCTCACAATAAGTCTAAAGAAAACGAATGTGCTGAGTCAGGATGTGGGTGCTGCACCAGTTATCACTATCGATAACTATGAATTGGCAGTGGTGCACCACTTCACATACCTAGGGTCTACCATCAATGACAAACTCTCACTGGATACAGAAATCGACAGCCGCATTGGCAAAGCTGCAGCTACCTTTGCCCGCCTCACATCGCGTGTTTGGGGAAACTCTTAACTCACAATGAAGACCAAAGCTGCGGTATATAATGCCTGCGTCACCAGCACACTCCTATATGGCAGCGAGACCTGGACGACCTATGCTAAGCAAGAAAGAAGGCTCAATACCTTCCATTTGCGGTGTCTACGCCGCATCCTCGGCATCTCGTGGAAAGATAAAGTGACAAATGTCGAGGTGTTGTCACGTGCTGGCCTTCAAAGTATGTATACGCTTCTTAGACAGCGCAGACTTCGCTGGCTTGGCCATGTTCGCCGCATGGAAGATGGTCGCATCCCAAAAGATATCTTCTACGGACAATTAGCAGATGGCAAGAGAACAGTTGGGCGACCACAGCTGAGGTTCAAAGGTGTGTGCAAGAGAGATATGAGGGCACTGGACATGGATCCAGCAACATGGGAGGATGAAGCTGCCGATCGCACTAAGTGGCGATGCTATTTACGGCGCCACCTCAGATTGGGCGAAGAGAGGCTCACACAAGAAGCAGAGGTGAGGAGAAAACGTCGAAAGGAGCACCAGGAAAATAAGCAGCTGAGGGCTGTCACCTCAGGGGCGCATTCCCATAGTCAGTTATGACTGAAGGGGCTATTATTATTATTATGATATCTATCTATCTATCTATCTATCTATCTATCTATCTATCTATCTATCTATCTATCTATCTATCTATCTATCTATCTATCTATCTATCTATCTATCTATCTATCTATCTATCTATCTATCTATCTATCTAGTCTATCTTTCGGTCTTCTTGTATGTCTGTCTATATTTCTGTCTATCAGTCCATCCGTTCGTCTGTCTATATCTATCTGTCCATATCTATCTGTCTGTCTGTATATACGCAGATAAATCTGTCAACCTACCTATGTAATCTGTCTGTCCGTTTAATAATCCTCTCATCTTTTACGTTTCAGTTTTATCTTAATTAATTCTTGCTCTATTCCGTCCTATTTGTCAACCTACCTGACACAAGATAACTGCGCCTATCGGGAAGTATGTGTACCGTAATTTGGACCAACCTGTCACAAGTCATGTAGTAATAAATCGTAATAGAGACGCTATCCCCGATGACTACCCAACTTTCTGACGTCAAGACCAAAGTCAACAAAAGAGTGACAGTCAAATTTATCGCTGAATTGTCAGGGCATTACGCCTCAAAGGAGCGCGTGACTTTCATCTACCGTAATTTTACTATAGAGCCGCTCCTGAAAGTATTTGAAATGTTCAACTTCGATCTTTGTTCCTTATTTGCTCGCTCGTAATTTTTACCGTGAAAGCCACTGACCGTTTGTCAAATAATTGTATTCAAGTTTCGTAAAGATCTTGTGTTCCTGGGGAGAGCTAGCAGCCTTTTTCAGGACTGACACTTCTTCAAGTACTATGTTTGGTGGTGTAGGCCAGTATAGACGATCATGTCTCTTCTCGACTGTCTCCAGTCATATATATATATATATATATATATATATATATATATATATATATATATATATATATATATATATATATATATATATATATATATATATATATATATATATCAATTCTGCTCTTGACTTCTGTCCATGTCATGATGTCATACTGTCCAGTATTAGCATTCTTTGTCTTTCTCTGTCTCTGTTTCCTTCAATATTTCAGGTTCTTACGATAAATTCCTGCTTTCTTCTTGTCATAACATGCCCAAAGAAAGTGGATTGCTTCTTTCTAAACTGAGAAATAAGTTACCTTTACCTTTACATTTACCTTCACCTTTGTGCATTGAGTGTGCCGATGGTCAAGAAAATACGGGCCTAACACCATATTCCCAATATGCCTCAGTAGGGGTGTAACTTTACCTTTGTGCATTGAGTGTGCCGATGGTCAAGAAAATACGGGCCTAACACCATATTCCCAATATGCCTCAGTAGGGGTGTAACTTTACCTTTGTGCATTGAGTGTGCCGATGGTCAAGAAAATACGGGCCTAACACCGTATTCCCAATATGCCTCAGTAGGGGTGTAACTTTACCTTTGTGCATTGAGTGGGCCGTTGGTCAAGAAAATACGGGCCTAACACCGTATTCCCAATATGCCTCAGTAGGCGTGTAACTTTACCTTTGTGCATTGAGTGGGCCGATGGTCAAGAAAATACGGGCCTAACAGCGTATTCCCAATATGCCTCACTAGTCGTGTAACTTTACCTTCGTGCACTGAGTGTGCCGATGTTAAAGAAAATACGGGCCTAACACCGTATTCCCAATATGCCCCAGCAGGCGTGTAACTTTACCTTTGTGCATTGAGTGTGCCGATGGTCAAGAAAATACATGCATAACACCGTATTCCCAATATGCCTCAGTAGGCGTGTAACTTTACCTTTGTGCATTGAGTGTGCCGATGGTCAAGAAAATACGGGCCTAACAGCGTATTCCCAATATACCTCACTAGTCGTGTAACTTTACCTTCGTGCATTGAGTGGGCCGATGTTAAAGAAAATATGGGCCTAACACCGTATTCCCAATATGCCCCAGTAGGCGTGTAACTTTACCTTTGTGCATTGAGTGTGCCGATAGTCAAGAAAATACATGCATAACACCGTATTCCCAATATGCCTCAGTAGGCGTGTAACTTTACCTTTGTGCATTGAGTGGGCAGATGGTCAAGAAAATACGGGCCTAACACCGTATTCCCAATATGCCTCAGTAGGGGTGTAACTTTACCTTTGTGCATTGAGTGCGCCGATGGTCAAGAAAATACGGGCCTAACACCGTATTCCCAATATGCCTCAGTAGGCGTGTAACTTTATCTTTGTGCATTGAGTGGGCCGATGGTCAAGAAAATACGGGCCTAACACCATATTTCCAATATGCCTCAGTAGGTGATTAACTTTACCTTCGTGCATTGAGTGTGCCGATGCTCAAGAAAATACGGTCCTAACACCGTATTCCCAATATGCCTCACTAGTCGTGTAACTTTACCTTCGTGCATTGAGTGTGCCGATGTTAAAGAAAATACGGGCCTAACACCGTATTCCCAATATGCCTCAGCAGGCGTGTAACTTTACCTTTGTGCATAGAGTGTGCCGATGGTCAAGAAAATACGGGCCTAGCACCGTATTCCCAATATGCCTCAGTAGGCGTGTAACTCTACCTTTGTGCATTGAGTGGGCCGATGGTCAAGAACATACGGGCCTAACAGCGTATTCCCAATATGCCTCAGTAGGCGTGTAACTTTACCTTTGTGCAATGAGTGGGCCGATGGTCAAGAAAGTACGGGCCTAACACCGTATTCCCAATATGCCTCAGTAGGCGTGTAACTTTACCTTTGTGCAATGAGTGGGCCGATGGTCAAGAAAGTATGGGCCTAACACCGTATTCCCAAAATGCCTCAGTAGGCGTGTAACTTTACCTTTGTGCATTGAGTGTGCCGATGGTCGAGAAAATACAGGCCTAACACCGTATTCCTAATATGCCGCAGTAGGCGTGTAACTTTACCTTTGCGCATTGAGTGGGCCAATGGTCAAGAAAATACGGACCTAATACCGTATTCCCAATATGCCTCAGTAGGCGTGTAACTTTACATTTGTGCATTGAGTGTGCCGATGGAAAAGAAAATACGGGCCTAACACCGTATTCCCAATATGCCTCAGCAGGCGTGTAACTTTACCTTTGTGCATAGAGTGTGCCGATGGTCAAGAAAATACGGGCCTAGCACCGTATTCCCAATATGCCTCAGTAGGCGTGTAACTCTACCTTTGTGCATTGAGTGTGCCGATGGTCAAGAAAATACGGGCCTAACACCGTATTCCCAATATGCCTCAGTAGGCGTGTAACTTTATCTTTGTGCATTGAGTGGGCCGATGGTCAAGAAAATACGGGCCTAACACCGTATTCCCAATATGCATCAGTAGCCGTGTAACTTTACATTTGTGCATTGAGTGTGCCGATGGTCAAGAAAATACGGGCCTAACACCATATTCCCAATAAGCCTCAGTAGGCGTGTAACTTTACCTTTGTGCATTGAGTGTGCCGATGGTCAAGAAAATATGGGCCTAACACCGTATTCCCAATATGCCTCAGTAGGCGTGTAACTTTACCTTTGTGCATTGAGTGTGCCGATGGTCAAGAAAATATGGGCCTAACACCGTATTCCCAATATGCCTCAGTAGGCGTGTAGGGAACACATAAGTATGTGTCGGGAAACTCAATACTCAGAGGGTTTTTATTGTCTTCTTTTTAGCACTAGTCGGTGGTACCAACTGAGGGTACTATCTCTGTGAGGGCATAAGAGGCCTGAAGTCGGCGCTAGACAATATCATCAGACGGGTATTATAGACGCGGGACCAGCTTTGCAGTTACTCCGTGACACTTCTTGGAACGTGCTACAACTTTCAAACTTGACCAGTGACTAGTGTGATCCAGTCATCTATCTGCAAAGAACCAAACATCAGCTAGAGCAGAACAGACAAACTCATTGGCAGCTAAGTAGAAATATAAAAGCTGTCAAGTGAACTATTCAATTTTTACGCCATAACATCACCCAGTGATGATAACTTTTTTCTGTAAGAAATTATTAATTTTTATAACTTTTATAACATAATTGATTAATAAATTTGTTACTTGCATAAAGACAAATATAAAGTTGATTTAATCATTTTGAATGTACTACATCCGTATCACGGTGACTGATAATTTATTTTACCATCACGTCCCAATTTTATTACTCTTTTAATGTTCTGTTTCCTCGACATTTTGTATTTTCTTTTCTTTCGGTTTCTACCTTCGTGGCTCATTATTCCTCTTTGCAGACCCCACCCCCGCGGTTTGTTTAAGTTCTGGCCTTCAGAATAAATTCCCCACTGGCCAGCAGCGGTCAGCTAACGATAAGGTTACCTAAGCGCACATGGTTTGTCTGACCAGGGGAATATCTCTTGCGCTCAAAGCGTTTGATCACGAGCGAGAAGGGTTTCCATGAAGAAACGGCCCGCTAGCGGCTGGTACCCTTTGAGGTTGGGGAAACAGGTTTTGATCTCCGATTCAGGGGAGAGATAAAACCCGCGGTTGGTCTCTGTGGTTTTGCCCCTTAGACGAGTTAGAAATCATAATATTATGTATTGTCTATCTGGGAAACTTTGTCGCTGTTGGTGTCTCTGATGTAATCTCTAGAATCACATTGGTCTTACTAAATATTACGTTATATGCCGAAGATCTGTAGAAACAAGCCATGCCAGGTGTTCGGGTAGCGTCAATTGTAGACTATAAAATTTGATAGATTTAATAAGTCAGACACACTCGTAAAATATTTCCTGCCCGGGATGACCATAATGAGACTCAGGCAAACGTTAACACGGAACTAAACGTTATTTGCCTATGTTCTAGGCATTTCTCGGGGTGAGTAGACATCAATTATAATATGTATATTCATGTTAGCTTTTTATATATATCTGATAGGAATGTGACTTGAATTCATTTTTGAGGACTTCTCCTGGTAATTTTATTCAGTGAAAATGTAGCGCCGTCTACGGCCTTAGTTAGGTGGTGCTTAAGCAGTTATGGTTTACAATGGGTTAAATGGTAAACTTACGGTAACATATACTTACTAGGCGTAGAATCAGTCCATACCGATGCTTACCATGGATTAAGAGTCGGCTAAATAAACTGTCATTTCTATAAGAAAATGTCAGCGGTGTGGGTTATTCACTTAACATCACGGAATAGTGAGATGCAAGCACTATAACTCTGAATTATAGGAGATAGTCACTTATTCCTTTTTGATAGAAACTTCTAGTGGCTGGGTGGAATCATGATATGCTGATTTGTGTAGCTAGACACTAGTTATACTTTCACAGAAAGCAGCCACAAGATAGAGATATAATTTTATCTTATGATTCAGTCACAACTGTATTATTATAGCAAGAACATTGCATTTTCTATGTATTCATTTGTGGGATGTTAATATTTTTCCCAAAGAGGGACATACGATTTATTTTTGTAATGTCAAATGCTGTAATCTGTTAATGTAAATTCACTTAATGTTGTAAGATGAATAACATATCCACTCAGCTCTAACTACAGGGTTAGGTTTCCTGTATGTTGAGTTGGAAGAAGAAGAGGAGTAGATTTTGCTGTCAGAACATTTACTGACAGGCACATGTGTACCCAAAATATATTAGCCTATGCGGGCGCATGCTGAAAATTGATAAAGTGGAAGGAACAGGAGAGAGACTTATATGGATAAAGACAGCCCTAAACTATCATAGCAATGATTACAATAAATTTAAATCCCATAGTGGAGCATAACTGTTTTGGATAACGTTAGTGTAATTTTATTGTTTGCTTGATGTAAAGGTCGTCTTTTTTTTTTTTGGTCTCAGTTTTCAGGGATACCGAATTGCTAGAGCAAGACTCCAGTCAGGTGAAGAACGTCACATTCTCTTCGATCTAGAGGGTTTCTGAATAACACCTAGCATTCACGAGGTGTCACCCCCAATACCTGAAACAAAACCCTTTTTTGTCAACGCCATTCTCTCTAACGGGAAAAAAAGCTCACGCATTGTGTAACGAGCCATAGCAACTCTGGGAAAATCATCTGTTGCAGTAGTAGTTTCCTACTGGACTATTGATCGCCAGTCAGAGCATTGCGGCTTCCAGCATATCTATCAGCCCAGCGTCTATAGCTGAATCTAAATCACCAGTCTTTGTATGATTAAACGGAGCACTCAGGTAAACGCCAGCCCAAACCGGATTAAATACCAAGCACGAAAGCAAAATTCACAGCGCCGGATAAGAGCTCAAGGGACCATTTGTCCTCAAGTAACTTCGTCTTGTGTGTGTTTCTGGATATTTAAAACCTCGCACTTATGAGCGGTCAGCCGGAGATAGGCAGAGTCTTCCAGTCCCCCTCGCGCAATTAGGGGTCACCAACGATTAGCACCTACAGGAAAGTTATGTATGTTATTCCATCACCTTGAAGAATATCTACACGTAAGACACTTTCTGGAGCTAGCGCATTTGGTCCCACGAAAGCGGACAGACTGACACTCTATTTATTTATCTCTCTGTGTTCTACAGGTTTTATGTTGGTGGTCTGTGTGTTTGTTGGTGTGTATTTGCACATTTGTGGCCACTGTTGAACCACTACTGCAGAGCCAAGGGGAGGCAAGCCGTGACAGTGGTTGTAACTGATTATCGATCTAGTTGTACGCAATACTGTTTGTCGCACTTTTTCTTGAGGTAATTGCAACAAATCGAGCTATTCAGTTCATGGGCCAGTCTTTATTAATAATCGCTCCTATTCTGATGTTATATGCAGTGGTGTCGTTCAGGCGCTTTGCACCAGTTCGCCCGACCCGTTTGCTAACATGTGCCAGATTCGCAGAACCACTTGTTGAATGCACGTATGTTGCAAAATTAGGCTAATATAACGAGGCAAAAAATGAATTTGCAATATAAAATTGGTCAATTGGCAAAATTATATTGTTCCAGTAAGTGCAATGTGATAATGAAAACATAGAAATGCACCCCAACAGAAAACCTCACTGTCATGCTTCCTGTAGCTCCAGCCTCTCCTCTCGTTAAACTGACCCACCAATGCAACATGATTCCTGTAGCTCCAGCCTCTCCTCTCGTTAAACTGACTCACCATTGCAACATGCTTCCTGTAGCTCCAGTCTCTCCTCTCGTTAAACTGATCCACCAATGCAACATGATTCCTGTAGCTCCAGCCTCTCCTCTCGTTAAACTGACCCACCAATGCAACATGATTCCTGTAGCTCCAGCCTCTCCTCTCGTTAAACTGACCCACCATTGCAACATGATTCCTGTAGCTCCAGCCTCTCCTCTCGTTAAACTGACCCACCATTGCAACATGATTCCTGTAGCTCCAGCCTCTCCTCTCGTTAAACTGACCCACAAATGCAACATGATTCCTGTAGCTCCAGCCTCTCCTCTCGTTAAACTGACCCACCAATGCAACATGATTCCTGTAGCTCCAGCCTCTCCTCTCGTTAAACTGACCCACCAATGCAACATGATTCCTGTAGCTCCAGCCTCTCCTCTCGTTAAACTGACCCACCAATGCAACATGATTCCTGTAGCTCCAGCCTCTCCTCTCGTTAAACTGACCCACCAATGCAACATGATTCCTGTAGCTCCAGCCTCTCCTCTCGTTAAACTAACCCACCATTGCAACATGCTTCCTGTAGCTCCAGCCTCTCCTCTCGTTAAACTGACCCACCAATGCAAAATGATTCCTGTAGCTCCAGCCTCTCCTCTCGTTAAACTGACCCACCATTGCAACATGATTCTTGTAGCTCCAGCCTCTCCTCTCGTTAAACTGACCCACCATTGCAACATGATTCCTGTAGCTCCAGCCTCTCCTCTCGTTAAACTGACCCACCATTGCAACATGATTCCTGTAGCTCCAGCCTCTCCTCTCGTTAAACTGACCCACCAATGCAACATGATTCCTGTAGCTCCAGCCTCTCCTCTCGTTAAACTGACCCACCAATGCAACATGATTCCTGTAGCTCCAGCCTCTCCTCTCGTTAAACTGACCCACCATTGCAACATGATTCCTGTAGCTCCAGCCTCTCCTCTCGTTAAACTGACCCACCAATGCGAAATGATTCCTGTTGCTCCAGCCTCTTCTCTCGTTAAACTGACCCACCATTGCAACATGATTCTTGTAGCTCCAGCCTCTCCTCTCGTTAAACTGACCCACCATTGCAACATGATTCCTGTAGCTCCAGCCTCTCCTCTCGTTAAACTGACCCACCATTGCAACATGATTCCTGTAGCTCCAGCCTCTCCTCTCGTTAAACTGACCCACCAATGCAACATGATTCCTGTTGCTCCAGCCTCTCCTCTCGTTAAACTGACCCACCAATGCAACATGATTCCTGTAGCTCCAGCCTCTCCTCTCGTTAAACTGACCCACCAATGCAACATGATTCATGTAGCTCCAGCCTCTCCTCTCGTTAAACTGACCCACCAATGCAACATGATTCCTGTAGCTCCAGCCTCTCATCTCGTTAAACTGACCCACCAATGCAACATGATTCCTGTAGCTCCAGCCTCTCCTCTCGTTAAACTGACCCACCAATGCAACATGATTCCTGTAGCTCCAGCCTCTCCTCTCGTTAAACTGACCCACCAATGCAACATGATTCCTGTAGCTCCAGCCTCTCCTCTCGTTAAACTGACCCACCAATGCAACATGATTCCTGTTGCTCCAGCCTCTCCTCTCGTTAAACTGACCCACCAATGCAACATGATTTCTGTAGCTCCAGCCTCTCCTCTCGTTAAACTGACCCACCAATGCAACATGATTCCTGTAGCTCCAGCCTCTCCTCTCGTTAAACTGACCCACCAATGCAACATGATTCCTGTAGCTCCAGCCTCTCCTCTCGTTAAACTGACCCACCAATGCAACATGATTCCTGTAGCTCCAGCCTCTCCTCTCGTTAAACTGACCCACAAATGCAACATGATTCCTGTAGCTCCAGCCTCTCCTCTCGTTAAACTGACCCACCAATGCAACATGATTCCTGTAGCTCCAGCCTCTCCTCTCGTTAAACTGACCCACCAATGCAACATGATTCCTGTAGCTCCAGCCTCTCCTCTCGTTAAACTGACCCACCAATGCAACATGATTCCTTGCAGAAAATCTGTAACTTAGCATTTATGTGCTCTTGCAGCTATGGTTTCTGAGGCTTTTTGTTTTACATGATGAGTGTGTCGCGATGGATATTGGGAGAAGTTCACAGAGAGTAGAGATGAGAAATAGTTGATATCTGAATTAGGGGATGCACAAGGTAGTAAACTTCACAGATTCAGGTAAAAGCTGTACAGACGAAGCTGTGAATTAAGGCACATTGTCGCTAGAGATCTTTCCTATGCTTCAGGGGTGTCTATCAGTATGAATACAGCTCTAAAGATCTACCAACGTATCAATGCGATCTACCGGTAGTCGCCAACGACCGGTTGCCGACACCTGGTCTATTATCACATTGTACCATCAACGCAAGAGATGGAAATCGT
The DNA here is from genome assembly GCA_024509875.1 of Oreohelix idahoensis. Lineage (NCBI taxonomy): Eukaryota > Metazoa > Mollusca > Gastropoda > Stylommatophora > Oreohelicidae > Oreohelix > Oreohelix idahoensis. The sequence continues at coordinate 446,714 of JAMPIV010014535.1, read as the reverse complement.
TGGTGGTCCATCATTGCAAAACTCGATGCGGAGTTGGCACGTGACCTAATCTGATCGCCGTGACGTGTCCCCACTACTCCCCACAGCGAAGAGTCGAAAAAAAAGTAATTAAAATAGGTGCAAATTTGTTTTTGAATGGGGGATGCGGCAAGCCAGATCAGACTTAGGGGCTACGAATTAAATACGACCTTTTATACAGGGGAAACAAATTGGGCAGTTGTTTGCAATGTAGGCCTACATTTTATGTTGGCTTCCCAGTGCTGGCCGGCATTTGCTATTTTCATTATTTACTCATTGTTTCAGAGCCGTGTACTTGCTACTATGCGTGTATGATGTGTGTTGAGTATGTGCATGCATGTATATATATATATATATATATATATATATATATATATATATATATATATATATATATATATATATATATATATATATATATATATATATATATATATGCCGGGGTAGCGGGGTAGGGGTAAACCCTACCAATACGAGATGTAAGGCGCCTCCTTCCCTCCGCTGGCCTGCGGGACACCTCAGGGGCAGGGGTGGAGTACCTGCTTAGCGCCCCCCCCCGCCCCCCCCCCCCGAATCAGGGTCACGTGAAGTCCCGGCAGGCAGGTGATGGATAAAAGAGGTGAGCAGCTGGAAAGTTTTTTTCAGGAACTGGTCATCACTTTAACTGTGCTAGGTAGAGGATGCCACTATAGGTACAATGGCTAGGACAACCCGCCCCAGTATGGGTACTGCCCTTACAGAAAGAAACTGCAACCTACTGTGAGTATTTATGCAAAGAAAATCATGACTCAGAAACCAAATAAGATGACAGTGAACAGCGTGAATGGGGTTCAAGAGAACACCACGATCCGTAGGGAACTCCATGTGCGACAGGTGAAACCAGACCGTTATCAAGCGACAGTCAGCAATCGTACATCTAAAAAAATCGGAACATGGAATGTTAAAACAATGCGACAGAAAGGTAAGCTGGAAAACATTAAGAAGGAAATGAAAAGAATGAACATAAATATTCTCGACATATCAGAAGTCAGATGGAAGGGAGCCGGATCGGTGTCATCGGATGGATTGACCAGACTGTATTCAGGTGGGGAGTAACATCAAAGAGGAGTTAGGATTATATTGGACTCAGAGACAGCAAAAACAGTGAAGGATTCCTGGTTAGTTTCAGATCGAGTGATCATGGTTAAGCTACAGGGAAAGCCTTTTGACATAGATATAATACAGATCTATGCCCCAACAGCAGAACAAGAAGACTCAGAAATAGAGGGATTCTACTAAGATCTATACAAGGCTATGAAACAACTAAAATTACAGGACATAAAGATCGAAATGGGGGACTTTAACGCAAAAGTCGGACAAGGAAGATTTGTAAATATAGTCGGTCCATTTGGATTGGGTGAATTAAATTAACGTGGTGAAAAGCTTATAGAATGGTGCAAACAACATGACTTCTCGATCTCGAATACATGGTTTCAAAATCATCCAAGGAGACGTTGGACCTGGAAAAGCCCAGGCGACAGAACAAGAAATCAGATTGATTTCATACTGATACAAAAGCGTTTTAAGAATGCCGTAGAGTCATCAAGGTCGATGCCAGGGGCAGACTGTGGTAGTGATCACATTCCAGTTGTGTGTAATCTAAGAGCGAAACTGAAAATACTCAAGAAATCAAAAAAGAATCCCCAAGTTCCAAACAAACATGTTGAAGATCAATGAGGATACGAGAGAAAAGTTCACCATATCGGTAAGGAATAAATTCGAAGCAAGAACATATTCCCAATCCAGGGAAAAAATAACACAAACAATGGATGAGACAAGAAATTTTAGACCTCGTGGAAACTGGTGAAAAATGATGACAAAGAATATCAAAAATAAAATAGAGAAATAAAGAGGAAATGCAACGTGGCTAAAGAGGAATGGCTTAACGCGCATTGCAAAGAAATCGAGAACAACAAAAACAGTGATAATAAAACTATGCAAAAAAATGTTAGAGAAATATCAGGGCAGCGTATCGGCATTCAAAAAGGATGTATAAAGTCAAACGAAGGAAATATTCTAATGGACAAGGACGATATTTTATATAGATAGTCAGAATATATAGAGGAGCTATATGATGACGATAGAGGCGATAAACCAAACATGAGAAAAAACATGGAAGGTCCACCCATATTGAAAGAAGAGGCTGAATATGCTATTAAGAAAATGAAACATGATAAAGCACCAGGGTCTGACAATATTCCTGTAGAAATCTATGAAGCACTAGGAGGAGACCTTTGCATAGAGGCAATAACAAAACTCCCGAACAAGATATATGACACAGGAGAGATACCCCCAAACATCTGCAGATCAGTGCTCATCACTATACCTAAAAAACCAGGAACTACAGAATGCGAATCACATAGAACAATCAGCCTAATGAGCCATGTCACCAAAATACTCCTTCGCATCATAATGGAAAGGACAAGAAATAGAATACGACCAGAAATTTCCGAAACTCAATTCGGTTTCGTTGCTGATAAAGGTACCAGAAATGCAATTTTCACACTATCAATGCTCATGGAGAGATGTACTGAGGTACAAAGAGACCTTTATCTTTGCTTTATAGACTACTCAAAAGCTTTTGACAAAGTGAAACAGCAAGACCTTTTTGATATTTTACATGAACTAAATATAGACGGGACAGATCTTAGGATAATAAGGAACATATATTGGGAGCAGGAATCCGCGATCAGATTTGAAGGAGAACTAAGTGAATTCAGAGAAATTAAAAGAGGAGTTAGACATGGATGTGTGTTATCACCTGATCTTTTTAACATATACTTCGAAACACTGAACACCTCGAGGGAATTAAAGTCGGACGAAATATCAACAATCTGTGATATGCAGATGTCACAGTTTTAATAGCAGATATGAAGGTATTGTCTTTCCTGCTTTGCAATTGTGGTCCAACAGTGGCCAAAACTCAAAAGTATCTAATATGAGCTTCCAAGGTATCTACCTTCGCACAAGATTACTCTTGGCAGAGATGTAGATAGAAGGGTAATGACACTTCTATTCCAAAGGTAGTCTTCACAAGATATTCAGATAAGCGAAAACAATGCTAGGCAATGGGCTGATCACCCGTTTGCCAGTCACTTCGATTACGGAAACAACAGCAAATGGGTTGATTTGCCGTTGCCCTAAAGACGCCACTAGGCGTGATGGGAAACAATGGCAAAGAAAACCTATCTGCTGTTGCCCTAAGACGCCACTAGGCGTAATGGCCACTGACTGCTTTGACGGTTGGTAGCTAAGGACGGAAGAAGAAGAAGAAGAAGAAGAAAACAATGCTGCTTTGGATGAGCAAGTTAATTCTAGAATCTGCCGACAACTTTTGTGAAGGAATTAAGCACTTATTAGTTTCAGCTCGTTCAAGCCTCACCCCTGATTTACTCAGTGGAATTCTTACTATTCTAGTATAGCTCTGTTTAGAGTGTGTGTAGTAATTTGACTGAGACAAACATGCAGTAACTTTAAAATGATTAAATCGAAGTTAAATTTGTAACATTACAAATAACAAAATGTAATAATCACTTAAGTTTTAACAGTTTGAAAATAATTTGAATAGTGTAAAAGAAAAGATTCATCATTGATAGATGATGGAATTCTTATAAAGGAAGTTCACTTTTTTGGCAGCGTGTATTTTTCACTTAGCTGCCAATGGTAGTTTCTGCTCCCGCTGATGGGTTCTGTTTACACTGCTCTCGTTTGTCGCTGGTCGAGGTTAAAGGCGCCGCACGTTCATAGAACGTCAAGGAGTAACAGCCAAGCTGTCCTGCGTCTGTCTATAAGACCCTCTTATGATGGCATTTCACCCAACGTCAGTTCACTTCTACCTTCACTTGGTTCCAGAGATAGTACTTTCTGCTGGTACCACTAATAACTATGATAAAGAATAAAAACGAAACGATCTTCTCAGTATTGCGTTTCCCGGCACATACTTATGTGCTCCCTCTTCTATTCGACCATCCCATTTATCTCAGAATTTACCCTCGATGAGAATTAAATTTAATCCCTCGGGATAAAACTTCCTTTAAATTAAAATAGAATAACTTTAGCTTTATCTTACGTTTAAATGAAAAGTTAATAATACAGATAGAGTCTGTTTACATTTACATCTCCACTGATTGAAAAGTGTTCATAATATAAATTGAATATGTTTTCATTTATGTTTACACTGATTGAAAAGTTTGAAATTTTCATTAATTTTAAAATGAATATTTTCACATAGACATTTACACTGGGTTAAAGCTTCAAAGCTTACATTAATTTTAAAGTGAATATGTTTATATGGACATTTACACTGCTTTGAAACTGTAAGTATTATAATTAAAATGTACATCATTTCTTTCATCTTTTCCTCCCTGCTCCAAATGAACCTGGGACTACTTTATGCTTTTAGTTCTCTTCAAGAAACTAGCTCTAAAGTAATCACCAGCCCGTGCAGTAGTGGTTCATGAATCATCATTCTATACGCTGAGGTTGCCAGCCTCAAATGACCTGGACATCCACGAGCGATTTTCACATATTAAAATTCACATGGCAATATACATATATATGTTAGTTCACATGTTAGTAATATAAAATGTAAAATGACAACTTACGCCAATCCTGGCTCACATACTTTTTGCTCAGATGAATAAAAGAGACTTGAATAGGCCTCTTACAAGCGTCTGGGGTGTCGTTAATGTAATAAGTTCCCTCTCTGAGTTCGTGTGTGGTCCTTCCGTTTTCTTAGTCCCGGTTTCCTTATTTAATATGAAAGAGATTTCCTTGGCTATGAAAGTCCGTCCAAAATTCTCCAATAACAGGTGTCCGGTATGTTAAGAAGGAATTCTGAATTTTAAGCTTCACTCTAGCAAGGTCTGGTATCTTGGCAAGCTATTTTCACGGTGGAATAACACTGAAACGTGTGCGGTTATATTCCCGGTCTCCCACGCATCTGTTTGTTATGGAGTTAAAATAAACGCTCTTATCATTTTCAAACTAGCGGGTGAGGGTGTGGTATTTTCAAAATGTTCCACGTGAAATAAGGTGCGTACCGCAAAAGGTCACATATTACCACATATGGCAATAAGATATACGATGCCTTGCGTACAGACTCGCGAACACGCATTAACCTCATATGACAACGTGTTCCAAAAGTAACAAGTCATTACTTTAGCAGAAAGTAATCTCTTATCGGTGTATGTCCATCAGTTGTCTCCCCGTATTCCAAGCTTTGGTGATGCGCGCGAATGTCGTATCGGTGATTAGGCAGATAGCGCTGGGCGATGTACGTGTTAATCCGTAGCGGCCAAGCTGTGGTATAAAGGAATTTTACCAACCTGCCTCTCATAATATTATCTCTACCTCTCCTTGCAAATGTGAGGTGTTTATCATCCACAAGGAGTGTCAGATAACAGACAAGACACAATATACTGAAAGTTGTGAGAGAATACTTGAAAATATAAACTATCTGCTACATAGTATAGAAAGAAAGAAAGAAAGTGCGACAATTGAAAGCACGCAATACAATCAGCACCACAAATGCACCGATTACTGCCGGAGTGAAACAGAGATCCAGAGGGGCGCCCCATTATATCACAGCAGAGTCAGAGGAAAATCTGCAAATCATTCTAGACAAAGCACAGTGGGCTGATCACCTGCTTGCCAACCAATCTGATTACGGAAACAATGATAGATTGTTTGGTCTGTTTTTGTTCCACAAAGACGCCACTAGGCGTGGTGGAAACAGCGATAGATTGATCAATTTGTTGTTGCCCTAAGACGCCACTAGGTGTACTGGCCACATACTGCTTTGCCGGTTGATGGCTAAGGATGGAAGAAGAAGAAGAAGAAGATTCTAGACAAAGTAGTGGAAGAGAGCGAGTTGAAAGGATTATCTTTGAATGTCAGCAAAACTGTATGAATGGTAGTTTCTAAGAAAATACAAATCCCATTATGCTCTTTGAACAGCAAAAGTGAAAAAATCAAACAAGTCAATCTCTTTAAATATTTAGGCTACACATTGACATCAGATGGCAGATGTGACACAGAGATAAAGAAAAGGATCGCCATGTCCAAAGAAGCCTTTACTAGGATGAGCAACGTAATGAAGAACAGAAACATCACCCTAAGCACAAAAATTCGCTTACTAAGGGGCAACGTGTGGTCCGTTTTTTTTACATGGATGCGAATGTTGGACAATGAGTAACCAAATACCAAAAAACTGGAGGCAGCGGAAATGTGGTTTTTGAGAAGGATACTGAGAATATCGTGGACAGAGAAGAAAACAAATGCCGAGGTATTGACAGCTGCGGGTGTTAATAGATCGCTCATCAAAACTACCAGGAAAAGACAAATGAAATTTATGGGAGATATTAACAGAAGAGGAGTGGAGGAATTAATCTTATGTGGGAAAATACCAGGTAGGAGAGGAAGAGGAAGGCAGAGAAAGATGTATGTGGAAAGCTTAAACAACTGGGCAACAAACAACAGCATGGGCAACAACAACCTCATTAGACTATCAAAAGACAGAGAAGATTGGAGGATCATGATCGCCAATGTCTGTTCCAGACCAGACACCTGAAGAAGATATATATGCACGCAGGCGATGTATGTATGTATGTATGTATGTATGTATGTATGTATGTATGTATGTATGTATGTATGTAT
>JAMPIV010014535.1:0-435000 GCA_024509875.1 Oreohelix idahoensis | reverse complement strand
GTACTCACAAACTCCCTTATAGCTGGCAAAATCAAATGTTCTGCGATTGTATGAGACTTTCCAGATTTAGCTATCAGCAATGAAATTTTGTATGAAGCTCGCAAACCATCACAGCTTTGTTGTGAAGTGTTGACAAACATGTCACGGACTGTTTTACGTTTCTGAAAGTTTTCACGAAGTGACTGAAAATATGTCAAACTTTTATCTGTTTTATCTGGGTGAATTTTTTTCAAATGTTCAAGTAGTCTGGAAGGTTTCATCGCCTCATTTGAAAAGGCCCTCTCACATAATAGACACATTGGCAGTTGTTGGTTATTTAGTGCTGGAATAAATCCATATTTCAGATATTCCACGCTGTATTGTCTGCACTTCTTTTTGGTTTGTTCTGCTTTTGCCATATTTGTTCTGAATTCTGGAACAAAGAATTGATTTTACAATTTTGCAGATAGAAAAATGTTCGTCGAGTAAACAACAAAAGCTGATTTAAAAGTGGCTTTACAAAAATGTTGACACAGATGTTCTTACCAGTTTACTCTTCAATTTTATAAAGTTTCACAGCCATAAATAAATTAGCAAAAATACAACAATCAGAAGGGGGAAAAAACACAATTAGCAACAGCCACACCAACACTGAAGTAACGCAATAATCATTTCATAAAGTATAATAATAGTTATTTAATATGAACAAAATATAAAATAACGCACTATATTGATAGGTCTTCAGATTTAAAAATTGAGAGACAGTAGCCTAACTACAAAGAGTGGAGTTCCCGGTAACAAATTAAAAGGATGTAATATAATAGATTGAATAGAAATATTCAATATACGGCAAATCAGTATCAAAATGTATCTGCTTAATTAATAATTAATGTTAGTAAAACTGATGCTAGCTCTGTGCAAACAAACAAAAAATATAAGTAAGAAAACGTACCTTATCGACAGGTTGAAATTGTTTGATACCCGGTACACGCTTATTTAAAACCACTGTTCACAAGAAAAGCTGAGAAAGTTTGTTGGTTTTGCTCATAGCCAGCGCAAAGTTGAAATAGACGGGAAACGTACATCGCCTAATCGATTGATGAAAGTCTGAATGTAAGGTAGGAAAGCCGGTTCAGAGAATCAAAGACTGATTTATAATGCCAAGTACCGTTAAAATCTTTCTCCCTTGAACCTTTTCTCTTATTTATTACCAATCTGGGAATATCTAGTTACCACTAGCCCCCGCAAATACCGAGACAATAAATTCCGCAACAAAGCAAAGTTGGTACTTTCTGAATCACCGGCAGGTATCTAATTTTGTCCATGCCATCGGCACGGGCCCTTTCTCTTCCTTCAGGAGTGAACGAATGGACAACAGGTGTTTGGTTAACCACTTTACTAACAGTTCCCGATTACCGTTTATGGTCAGCGATGGTTACCTGAGCTCAGAACGACACACATAGACGAAGCTATGCCCTGCTTAATGATCCTAGTAATACAACCATCCACATCGTCCCCGCGTCACTGATGTTGTCTCTCAAATCCACAATTCCTTTCTCTCCCGCACGTACTGAATTTAGCTTGTCAAATCCTGAACCCCCCTTACTACTAAACGCCCACTGTTTACTACTGAACGCCCCCCTCTGGCCAATTTTTCCGTATTGCCCCTTGGACCCTTCCAAAGCCCCCAGGGGGGCGGTACCGCCCACTTTGGGAACCACTGCTCTAGCAGCCGACATTTCTGCTTCAATTGTTTTACAAAATGTGGGTGGCAGCCCCTTGTATACTCATGTTCATCATGTGTCTGATGACGTTGTTGTCATATTCTTTCTTGGACACCCCCCCCCCATCCCGGGTAACTACTCAGAGCTGTATGTTATAATTGTGCTATAATTATGCCTGTAGCACCACAGGTCTCAGAGCCATACAGTATTCTAGTTATTTTTAGCGCTTTGTTGTTGCTGTACAAAGTCGTTGAGAAATTACTCACTTTGTGTTTCTGATAAAACAGGAAGGAAGATTGTACGTTTGTAGTTATTGATTGATCTCCTTTGGATCGGTAGGTGCTTTTGGTTTTACATTCATTTTTACCGTTTACTTGGATGTTTGACATACTCCCACCTTGAAATATTACAAAGATTAAAGGGCCCTTTATGTCATAGCCAGCTGGGGAGTTTGCTCAAACCCACTCTGGGAGCGGACACAATGAAAAGACTTCAAAAAAAAAAAACTCGACCTGGAGCACTACAATGGAGTTCAATGTATTTACGTTTCAGCTGCGCCACTCTGATCTCGCTAAATTGCCAATGTTCCTTGCGTCTTATAATCCTTGTTTATCTTCCTTTTCAGAAAAGAGCTCGCCCCGGCGACATGACTTTCTCTCCTCTACCTGAATTACAGACGATCATCCCAGGTCCCAGAGATGAATAAAAGACCAACAGAAGGTTAGCGATACGTAAAACGAACTAAAGTGCGTGTATTCTGATTTATTCAGCGCCAGTTTTGTTTCGTGGTGGCAGTCTATGGATGGGAAGTAGAGAAATAGACCAGAATAAGCTGCAGGATTAAACCGTGTCTTACGCTTGAGTGACGGCTCAATAGAACACTTAATTTACTCGCTGGGGTTTAGTATAATAGCTTCTCCTTTGATGTCAAAATAAACACAGCTTGGATCGTCGGAAAAATGTTTGCCTGTCTTCTTGCTTCAACAATTGATAAATGAGGCTAATTCCATTTTAAAAACCCGTTGACGTCTTCACGGAACCCTATATTGCTTGGAGCCAAATTTCTCATTCAATGGAGAAATGCTGGTTTGAGCGAGATCAATCATTATCCCGTGACACTACAAAACATGGCTCGTTACCTTTGTTCTTCTTATTTTTATAGATGCTGGTTCTTAACGATGTCCTGCTCATGTCTATGGGCTTAAAGGTAAAGGTCGTTAAATAGCTAGCTAATACTGCCGTAGGGAGTGAAGTGTTAAAGTTTTCACAATGGTAGGTACAATTTTATGAGGTTAAATGACCAGCTCTCTTCCTGGCTGCCTTTGTCTCCCCTAACTCAAGAGCAGAGTCATGTCGGCCTACCCATTGACAGCTGAGCATATTAGAGCCTTAAATGCTTCCATGGCACGCGCCTCAGATAGAGCGTGACTCCACCAGTTTTTTTCACCCGGTAAATTTGTCGTTGGAGGCAAGAGCTATATCAGCGCTACCAATCACACACTCACATCTTTTTCCTTATCTTGGACGATGCTTGTCAAGAACCAAAATCTGAAATATTGTAAATGAGAATAGGCTGGCGACACTTTTTTCCCTTCTACAGGAAAATTATAATGGCTGCCCATAAGCCTGAAGAAATGCAGAAAAACCGTAAAAGTCAGCCGGACTTCTTCAACGGGGTTAATCAACAAAAACATATTTTTTCCAGTAGTTACAACCAAGTGGTTCTAGATGTCCCATATCGTAAACACGACGATAATTTTAGCAGTAAACGTCTTCTGGATAACGTGCCAGGTACGTCCAAGACGCAACCAAGATTACAGGATACGATGGCGTCCAACGCTCATAAGTTAGAATCGGCAGCCCAGACAATTCAAGATGGAGAAGGCACTGGTAACATCATTATCCCCCCACCTATTCACAAGTTTACTACCACCAACCCCTTTACTCAGAGTCCCACATACCACCTTATTTACGATCTGACTTCCCATAAGACTACGTCAGACTCCTCCCCCTTAATCCCGCTTGACTTCACCAGAAACGCCACTCTTACGTTCACCCAAGTGAATCATAACATTCTTTTCCCCCATCCGTCCTATTTTCCAGACACAGGACCAGGACAAGAAAACGCAGGTAAAAGTAACACGCCAGCCTTAGATGGATTCGATGTACCTGTACTTAGCTCGGGCAGAAATGCTAACAATGGCAGAAGCCCGACGCATCTTGTTAACGGAGAACTAAAAACAGCCATAAAATACAACCAGACTGCGACTTCCTCAGCAATTAATGGAGACACCGGCAACCATTTTACAATTCACATTTCAGAGTCCAGTCTAGCAGAGCAGAAAGATAGACCACACGGCGTCACAGATAGCAGCAGCTGCGACAAAAGCAAAGTTATCGACCCTTTCATCGAAAGCAGGACGAACAAAACGAATAACACCGATCGCGAAGGCGTAGTGAGACAGAAGACGGCGGGAAAGAGGTCTGCTCTAAGAAACTACGTTGTAAATACTGGGACATCTGAAACCACAAGTATTTCCACTTCTCTAGAACTCAAGCCTTGTCATATTTCGTCGCCGAGGCGGAACAAACAGAGCACACAACTTCAAGATGTGACTGTTGTTAAAAACACTTTTGATCTGAGCAAGAGAAGTGTTAGTACTGCCGACAAGTGTAGGCTCGACAGTAATCGTTTGAATCGCATTCATAAGGAAAGCAACACCAATTTCAGTAACGGAGGCAGTGTTGTTCTGGACTCTGGTGGATTAACTGTGAAGGACATTGTTTTAAAGTGGAATAATGCTAGCAATTGCGACAGAGAACACAGATCTGGGAACTCTGCTGAAATTACCAGCTTAAGAAAGAGTAGCAACGCTTCAAATAGCTTCGATGAGAACGGGCAGGAAGAACTTTTTGGTAACAATAATGGAAAACGCGCTGTTTTCAGACGTGAAGGTGACTGCTTGAGGCTATTTATTCTGGGAAGTGACCATCAAAACGATGATTCCGTGGTACTTTGTGAAAACAAACACGTTCAAAATGCTCCAGAATCGTCTGTAGGTGAGCATACGTGCTGTTTATCGTCCGTATCCGTAAGAGGTGATAATTCCACAGTGTTACATTTAGTTCCTCATGATTTGCAAAAAACAAGGACTAGGATACCTGCCGACGACAGTACAGACACTATCAAACACTGCTATATTAACGGATCTGTGGACAAGAGTAATGATAGTTGTAACAGAGCATCTGAAACTTGCGCCGCTAAGGTTAGGAAGAAGCCAATTAACCGATGGGACACTATTGAAGTTCGTACTCAGCAAACACATGCAAGCGTGTTCAGTAATGAATCAACGAATGTGACACAAAATGAACCGACATGCACGGATGATAATCCACCTCAAAACGTGTTAAATAGTGACTTACAGTTTCGCTCCACGCATACTCTGGAAAATGGGAATACGGTTAAAGGAACAGAAAACAAAACTTTGAAACCTGTGATAGAGAGTATTTTGATGAACAGGGACAGCAGATGTAAAGTAAATAAGCTCAGTGGTGCGGATAATGAGTTAAATTCCGTGCAGACTATTGATCATTCAGTGATTGTTCCGCCTTCAGAATTTTGTGACAATATATCACGGTCTAAGTGTACACTTTCTGCTACCAAAGTTGTTAGAAAGGAAGTGATAGACAGAAATAAATACATAATTAAACCCCGAGAAGTTAAGGGTAGCGAACATAATTTGAGCTTGGCACACGAAGGTTTGTTGCAAGGTAACAATCAAATAACTCTAGTGGACAATGCCAAAATCAATGATACCTACTGCTACAGTTCCGAGGATAAGCTAGGAAGATGTACCACTATTTTTGACGCTGGAAGTTACGAGAAGCAGCCCTTGACATATTTCAGTGCGAAGGACGATTCTTATCAGCAGGCACAGGCTACTTCACCTTTTATTATAGCTCCCTCTTCAGAGGAGTTAGGTAGAAAAACACGCGATCTTAAAGTACCCCAAAATAAAATACCCACGAGTAGCGACGCCGATAAAACGAGTCATTTTGATCCTTTCATCAATACAGCACTAACAAACTTCAGCGTTATATTTTCTGAAAAGGGACACAATACAGCCAGTGATAAGCTTTCGAGTTGTGCCTCAAATTGCTGCGCTGAACCTGTTAATCACGTGAGCCAAACGAAGATCATTAAATCACAGACAGAACGCTCTACTGTGTCTGCGAGTCTTCATGACAGCACCTTATTCCAAGACTTGTTCACCCTTCAGCCATCCGTATCAGCCATCGATAACGGCGAAATCTCTGGCGACGAGACTTTGAAATATAGGAGAAACCTTAGAGAACAGTGCAGAAAACAAAATTTCTTGTGTTTACATGGCTTTGATAGGAGAGAGATTTGTACAAAGAAGAAAAGTTTGTTAACGGACACCGATAATTTGGGGTTTTCCAGTTCCGCCCCGTCACAAGAAGGTACGTGCAGTGGGAAATCCAATCACAGCGGGGATTCATCTCAGAAAGCGCCAGAAATCACACCCAGGCGGAAATTTGAGATACGCCACAACCAAGTATCAGGAAAAAATTCCGAATTTTTACAACTTAACAGCAATGAGACGGGACATACATTGAAAACCATACCACACAACAAAGAGCTTGCGGAACGCTATCAGTTTAAAAACTGTGTGTCTCGTTCAGCAGGTGCTGTACACAAAGAATCGCCTCGTGCGCGATTTGAAAGAGATAGGGCAGCTAGATCTTACGCAATCACCAGCAACTCTTGCTCTGCTCACGAAAAACTAAGGCAACGATCTTGCAACGATTTTAATTCAGACGCTTTGGGATATTCAACAACCCGAACAGAGAAATGTGATTTAGGCACGAACCAATCTCCGTCTTCGAGCAGTGCAAATGTTAAGTGCTTGACACCAACGAAACTAGCGCGAAGCTCCGAGTTTGAAAACGAGGGCTTACATGTTAACAAAGATGTGGGCCACAACAATAGCCAGGTGGATAATCGTGCACGACCCCCGTCTGATTCAAACGAGGAATCTATCAATAAAGGATCAGTCTCTCACTCGTGCCTCAATACCCCATTTAGCTTGGATCAGCAAATTGTCGAAGGCAGCGGTCCCAGCAATTTTGGATTGTTAAATAGAAGTAAGACGGCCGTTTATTCTAGTGTTAGATCTCTGAAGTGGACGGAGCAGCCGACACTCGACAGTGAGGATTTTTATACCTCAACAGTTGCACCGCAGGATCACTCCAACGAAGCAGTATCAAATATTGATTTTATACCTGTTGAAGTAATTGAAAAACTACGAGATCGTTGTTCTGATAAGATAGCAAAGGATTCAAACGTACATATATCAGACACAATAGAAACAGAAAAGAATAATTTTAGTTTTGAAGGCGTACCTGAAAATACGGACACTGATTTTCAAGTTGTGTTCAATTCAAAAGATAATTGGGATTCTGTTGTGCGTCAGTGTTATTTTGTGAAATATGACAACACACAAAATTGTAGATCGGGGCATGGTTGCGAAATAGAGAAACCATTAGAACCAGGAGAGTCAGTACAACCCATTCAACAAAGCCTGGCGGTGAATGAGACATCAGCTAACTCTGTTGCTAGCAGTGGCTACAGTAGTGTGAATTGTTCAGCTGTTAGAAAAAACAATAGTTGTGAAAATAATAGCGGTACAAAATATTTACCAAGTGGCATCAATAATAGTTCTGTCAATCAACATCAGCTTCTTGCACTGCAGCTTTCCAGTGATCTTAAATATGCACATAGTTTTCAAACAGACTTTGGTGTAGGGAATTGCGACAGCGATAATATACCTTTGACTCACCAAGAGCATGTTGGTGCAAACTTTGAAGACACTATATTAAACACTGTATGCACGAACATTCATTCCGCTCATCAGTCCAGAGGATCTTCATCAAATTCATGCGAGATACACGAACCTTTGAGAGCTATAAATTCAGAGGACAGGAAAATAAAAACGCCATCACCCAATGTAAGTAATACTATGCATGGTTCGATCCATGACCCAGATCTAGAAATTTGTGGACTTGGAAACTACAAATGTGTACTTAAGCAAAAATTGTGCCCTAAATGTCAGAAAGCTTGTTACGGAACTTGTATCAGCGAAGGGGGAAACTCTGTGAGCCATTCAGCGTCTTTAGGGACTGTTCCTTGTGACATTTCTGCAAAACACTTCGGGCGTTTTCCTCACACAACTACGAGTTGTCTTGAAAATAGTGTGACCAAAATTCATACAGAGAACAACGAACTCATAAAGTACAGCCTCAACAGTTTCAACTCTTATACTCAGGTTGTTAACAGTGCAAAAGCGGAAATGTTGGCATCCAGAGGTCTTCGCATCTACGAAAGTGGGGAAGACGTTATTACCATGATGAGTCCAGTCAAATCCCCATATTTTAAGACATCTTCACCTAACTTTCAGTGGGAGGCTACCACATACCTCATTCTGCCTACAGTAGTGGAATCTTTATCAGCAGCGAGAACTACTAATGGCAGTACCATCAACACCACCACCAACAACAACAGCGATATTTTGGCACAAAGAAGTAATAGTGACAGTGGGTTATCGATCCGCCCTGGTGCCAGTTTCGTACTTGATGATGATGATGGCAACAGTGTCAACAACGATAAAAACTGTGAAGAAAATGAAAATTGTCGTGAGTACCCAGACAGATCGCCGAGAAGCAGAAAACTAAGCTTCAAACACAGATCTATGTCAGTGGATGCGTTATACGCTGAGAACAACTCAAATTCGGAATGGGATAATGCACGCTTTGCCCATATCAGCAGTCAGGAAGACAATAGAAATGATGGCCGAGACTATGTGGAATGGAAGACCTGCTCTGCTTGGTTACAGAAAGCAGACACTACAAGTCTTGATGGAAGAGACTCACGAGGCTACGTCGAGTGGGACACCATCTGGACTTCGTCCGTGCCGTGGGTTGGTGAAGCGAAAGATGATGAACATGTTTATGACGTTATTGGAGAAGACAGTCCACCAAATTCTTGTGATGAAAATGTTCCCGGTTTATCACCTGATAAATTAAACAGCACAGCAGTAACAACAGAAGCCCCACCAGCTCTTCCAGAGAGGACATATATAAATCGTCTTAAGAATAGTAACATCAATAATAATGAAATCAGTACCAACAACAACAGAATTACTAACTTATTGTCGCCGACTCCACAGGGGCAAAAATCCTGTCACAAATCACATTCTCATTACCGCGACAACAACAACTTTAGAAAACATCACCATCATCATCATCACCATCATCATAATCATCACAGTAATAAAAAACACAAGGAGCATCGTTCTGTCATTTCGTCGACGGCATCATCTATAAATAAATCAACCTATTCTGTTTCCCCAGTAAGCTCAAATCAGCAAGCGCATACTTTCGACTCACCCGGGAACTCTCTACCTCATCAAACGACAAATCGTCATCACTCTGGTCTTAACGAATCCCAAAATTATGCCGAGGTTCATAAACTGAAAGGATACAAATTCAGCAACTTCATGATGGCGTCCAATACCACTGCAAACCACAATTCTGATAAATCTTCCATCTACTCCGAAAACTATTGGCACTTGGCTCCGGTCACGTCAACAGAACGTGTGGCATCGTGGCAAACCAGCGACATTTTGGATTACATCGATGGACTCCATGATTCCATGTCGCCAAAAAGGCGAGAAAATATTTACATATTGCTCAACAACAAACAGACTCGTGCGAAATTTTCTGAGTCTTTGGAAATAGAGTCTCGGCTTTTAAGCAAAGGATTGATCTCTGGCTCCAGTGTTAGTAGAACCGTACCTGACAAGTTGGATTTACAAGACACAAGCTCTGGAACTTTCAAAGATATGTTCAGCTCCAGAGTTATTAAGCGAAAGGAAGCGACAGCTCCGGTTTCATCGACCTACGTTTGACTTGATTGGAAATGCCTGTATGTATTGATAAATGATTTACGTATGTGTATTTGTTAAGGTGCCTTAAACAGATTCATTCTGTGTTCCAATATGTTTAATATCATCGTTAACATCATCATCTTCAACATCATGAACACCATCATCACCAATACCTTTAAGCTTCTTGTCTCCACAGCTCTTCAACAAAAATATGCCACGCCTTCTCGTCATGTGACGTCCGTTCAAGGTCACTCAGATCTTTGTTCCTTCTGTGTCAGTCTCTAGCTCTCTTCTCCGCGTGTGTGTGTGTGTGTCTTTATTTCTATGGATTCTAGAATAGGTACTGACCTGTAATGACATAAACTGGTATTTGTAATGTTGGCCGGCCTAATGTTCTATCCAACGCGAACGCCTTCTGATCTCCTGTTGCAGTGGGTATTTTTTATTATTATTTTTTCCATCAGTTCCACACCAGTGATCCTGCCATATTATTATAATTCTTCTATTGTACGCAAAAACCCATTTATGAAAGTCTGTATCTTTTAGGCAGTCATTTTTGTTTTCTCCATGTTTCAGAACCATAAGGTAGAACTAACTTGACATTTGAACTGACTATTCTTGCTTTTGTGCTGGGTTCGATTTCTTTTGATTGAATATTTGCACGTAAAAACAAATGCTTATTGGTAAGTTCTCTTTAATGTGTGGTACTTACGATATGAGCGCCCGATTAACAGAGTGGTTAAAGCGCTGGTCTGTCGCGGCATAGCTGTCAGGTTAGAATCACGGTACCGACACGCTCCAATCTACCCAGCTGTAAATGGGTACTTTGACTCGGCTCTTTGAGTTAGGGAAGGAAAAAGTATCAAGGAAGGGAACAGGTTACCCCATCTCTCGATGCTGGACCTAGTATGTTGAAGTCTCTAACACTTCATTCCCCTACAGCAGTGTCAGCTAAGTGACTACCTATTTTTTACTTATGACATAGGAGCATACAAACAAATAGATAAACACAAACAGCTTGATAGACAGACAAACGAACGAACAAAAATCTTTATATTTATTCATGGTAACGAAAGACTGATAGACAGATATATACACGGGTAGATAAAACCACAGGTAGGCATGTAAACAAAAGGTAGACATACAAATATATTGTCACATTGTTTTACAATGATTAAGCTACAGCCTACCAGTAAGCAGATATTATAAATTTGACTTGGGGTGTTCAGTCTTATTGTTTACCACACAATCAGAACACGTCTGCTGTTTCACTGAAGCTCAGAATATAAATAAATATATAATCATCATCAGCTGCAATCTCCACAACGAAGGTTGGCTGTAATGGATCCCCAACGTTTTCTGTTTCTTGTCTTGGTGGTGCACTCTGATAGACTCTTTCCAGTCCATCTCTTGATGTTATCTTCCCACTTATAGCGCTGTCTTCCCCTTGCACGTTTGCCTTCAACTCTCCTGTGGTGAAGTGGGATGTTATAAATATTTATAGGGGACTTAGTGTACTGACTGAGATCAGCTGTGAAGGTATATATATCTAATAAGAGTAGTGTATTATATATAACCTTACTTGCTACTACATATCTATATATCTCAGTCAGAATTATTCTGGAATAGTGTGATGACTACGTTATGTGTCTAGGGTATGTGTATGATGAAGTGTAAGTCACAACAACAGACAGATAAACAATTTAATTTAATCC
The DNA here is from genome assembly GCA_024509875.1 of Oreohelix idahoensis. Taxonomy (NCBI): domain Eukaryota; kingdom Metazoa; phylum Mollusca; class Gastropoda; order Stylommatophora; family Oreohelicidae; genus Oreohelix; species Oreohelix idahoensis. Next base: position 423,615 of record JAMPIV010014535.1, on the reverse strand, counting down.
ACTACACTTGACAACACTGTGACACTCACATACATATAACACTCTATGAGAATATCTTAAAGGAGGCACTGATAACTTTCAAATAACAATATGTATTAATTGCTATCATAAAGGCATATGTGTCCTGATTCAATTACAAAGTAACCAGGAATCACAATCAATTTTAATTACAAGTATATGTACAGACTTTATCAATATGAATATCGTAGTGACATTTATTATTAAAAATATCCTATGTGTGTCAGTTGTGTAGTAGTAATATGAGGTAATACTGGTTTTGTTTTGTTCAAGCTCTGTTGGTATTTGTCATCATGACTTCAATAGTTTGTCTTTAGGGACTAGTATTGGAGATGTTCACAGTTCCTGATATTAAGACAAGTAAATTCCCCTCTTAATGTTAATTTTACAAAGTCAGTTCAAGATGAGGGGACATAATGTTGAGCTCAGCTGGCCAAGTTAGCTTATCTGGCGTGATGGCGGCAGGAAAGGACTCCTCTGCTCGAATTCTCCTCTGGGCTCTGGAGACACCTCACTGATAGCTAAAAGGACCAAGGAGTATGCTGTCCGACACTGGATTCAGCAAAGCTCTGACCAGGTGCTGCTCAGTACCATCAAGACCACTGTCCCTGAAATCAAGAAGGATGTACCTTCTACTTCATAACTAACTTAAACTCTCTTGTTACACTGATCACAACACAGCACAAACATTGAGTTCAGAGCATTAGGCCAACTGTCAGCTTCATTTGAAATACTTTATTCCAGTATTACCCTTCTTAATGGTTACTACGCCTCTGCAATTCCAGCATTATTTCTTTCTATTCAATCATCCAGGTGTCAGTGTACTGTTTGGCCATTCCATGCCGTTTTACTTCTCTCCGACACCCTCTGTTCAGGCTGGAGCATTACAGGCTTTACCTCACGTTGGCCACTGAACTACACATATATATACAGGCATAAATCAACAATTCACATTCAATTTTCATTAAAAGATATTGAATGGTTCAAGCTTACCACAATTCATACGAATAAACACAGATACGTTGATTAGCAATGAATTCTGGCACAAACTGGCACAAATTCCCATCTGCTTATCTTCCAGGCTTTTATTTAGCCAAATATAAGCTGGCTTCAACGCACTGATGCTTTATCAATCTTATTTAAACAAGTGGTTTCGAACTAACGCTCCCAAGTGTGTATATCAGCGAGTCTGACCAATGAGCCCCGTTTCGACAAGTGTTTGAAAAAAATGTTACCTTTCCCCGTTTCCCCTAACAACCAAGATAGTATTTATAGCCCGACCAATCGTGGTTAGGCTTTCATTTGTTGCGCTCCAATCAATTTGGAGTTTACATGGTAGGCTATTTCTGTAACGTAAATTTTTTTCAAACACGTTAAAAAAAAATCTTATGAGCAGAAATGATTTTATGCTGTCAGGCACCCCCAATATTTTATTTTGGGTATAATTTATTAATTCCTGGACTATTTGCGTAACGTTTTACATATTATTTGTCAGCAAGCCCTAAGGAACCCAAAAAACAACAAATTTAAAGGAGCTACGTGGCTGCATTCAAAATATGCAATTTCTTCTACCTCCTGTTTCGAAGATGTGCTGTCTGGGTACTGTTATGTTTTCAACCGTAAACCCATCTAATGTTATCTTTTCTAATAAGAGTTTTTTATGATTTATAAACCTAACTCTGGGAAAGGGTAGTGTATTTTATCACTGTCCGTCTGAAAAAAAATTAGTGCATGTAGACTTACACGCGTGATGGCAGCATTTGTGTATCGCGCGACGCGTGTTGCATGCGTTCCTGATTTTCAGCCCTCCCCTCTCTCTTTATCCTTTTGTCCATCTGTTCGTTCGTTTTGGTAACGCAGTATAATTAATGTTAGGATTAATTTAGGTCATTACGCAGTACGTCTCATGTTTTTCTTAGAAATGCAGCACACGTTTCATTGAAGAAGGCGGGTAATAATACAGTAAGCTTTTATATCAACGTGAAAGCGTTACAATTTGCAGACGAAGCAGAAAACAAGGGGGATTTCGAGTACATTCTTTGTGACAGCACTGTTATTTTCCCATTGCTCTTCTCTTTATTAATTTTATTTGTTAGGCTTTATATTTACCTAATAATTTATATATGTGGATTAGAATATTTCACGACACCTCCCCTCTTAAAACAGACATTATATGTCAGTCCTTTATTCTATATACACATAGAGAAATTTATTATTATTTCTGGGGTTTACGGTGATTCTCATCACACGGATGGCGGCTTAAAAAATCCGCTCCCAAATTGGTTTTTCCAGATATATACTCAATGCTAAAATTATATGGAGCCAGAAGTAAAGACCATCGGAGTAACCTAGAGTTCTCATGCTTAGCCTGTGCTAGAAACGATAAAGGTTTGTGATCTGTTTGCAACTTAAATGCCTTCCCATATAGATAAATATTGAATTTCTTTATTGCCCATATTACTGCAAGACATTCTTTTTCGCTAGTTGAGTAGTTGATTTCAGCTTTATTCAACTTTCTGCTAGCATATGCCACGGGGCTTAATTCCCCATCCAATGCATCTGATTTCTGTAGTAGAGTTGCACCTAACCCAATATTACTTGCATCCGTCCTTACTATGAATTCTTGACTTAAGTCAGGTAATTTCAAAATGGGTTTACTTGTGAGCTTTTCCTTCAATTCTTGGTAAGTCATTTCACATTGTGGTGTCCATGTAATGCGATCTGGAAGTCCTTTACGTGTCAATTCAGTTAACGGTGCACATATGGAATTAAAGTTCTTGATATACTTCTGGTAGAAACCACATAATGAGACAAAGGATCTCACGTCCTTCTTGGTTTGTGGTCTCGGGGCTTTCTGTAGTTTTTCTAAATTCTTTGGGTCAGGGGTCATATTTCCCTGATAAACTGTGTGTCCCAAAAATTCCAATTCTTTACATCCAACGCAACATTTGGTTGGACGGGCTGTTAAATTTGCCTCCCTAAGTCGATCAAACAGCATGTTCAGAGAGTCAATGTGTTCCTCAAATGTTTCTGTTGCTATAAGGATATCATCCATAAAATTTGTTATACAGGGATTATTCAGAGGATCCAATAATTTTCTCATCATTCTAGAGAAGACACTAGGCGCATTCTTCAATCCAAATGGCAATCTATTAAACTCATAGTGTCCTTCTGAGGTACTAAAAGCTAGGTATGGTCTAACCTCAGGCTTTACTGGAATCTGATAGTATCCTTTACTCAGATCCACTTTTGAGAAATATTTAGCTTTATTTAGTCTGGCAAACAGCTGATTTGTATCCGGCAATGGATCCACCTGTCCTTCTGTAATAGCATTCAGTCTCCTGTAATCTATACAGAGTCTATGCTCTCCAGAGGGCTTCCTTAAGAGTACAACACCGGAACTATACGAAGACTCACTGTGCGAAATAATTCCTTCCTTCAACAGATAGTCTATCTCTTCCTTCAAAGCTTTCTCCTTAGCAAACGGAATCGAATATGGTTTCATACAGACAGGTGTGGGGTCTATCAGTTTCATATCATATTCCAATAGGTTTGTATGCCCTGGTCGGTCTGTTAACACCTCTGCATGATTATTTAGAACCTGTTGCACTCTCTCTTTCTGAGTTTTCGTTAAATGTGTACTGATTTTCACCTGTGCTGCTGTCTCACAGGGGTGTAATGGATATTCAAATGATGAAAGTGGTTCCTTTTTCATCTCCATGGCGATGGACAAGGTCAACAAGTGTGTCTCTTCCTGATGTTCTCTTTCCAAATATTTCTTCAGGAGATTCACATGATAGATTTTTTCTTTCCCCTTCTTATCTATCTTATAATTTGTTCTAGACACCTTCTCTAAAACTGTATATGGACCCTGCCATCCAATTTGTAACTTATTCTGACTCCCGGGCAAAAGAAGCAGTACTTTCTCTCCCACAGCCAAATTTCTGTCTTTCGCCTTCCTGTTATAATAGGCAGCATGTTTCTTCCTGGCTTGTTTCAAATTTTCATTGGCAAGTTTCCAGCCAGTTTTCAACCGAGTGGTCAGCTCATTCACATATTGGTATGAAGATGTAATGTTTTCCTCTGCCTTTTCATCAGTCCACGTTCTTAACAAAGCTACATATGGACCTTTAATTGTGTGGACCTATTTGTCCATGCACCGGTATGGTCTCTTCCACTCGAAGCTTTATAGTGATGATTTTTCTTCCCAGAATTTTCATGCACAAAACGACCGCTACCAATTTTTCTCTTGGGGCTGTCTCCCCACTTAAAATTCTTGATGAGAGATTTCCTCCCTACATCCTCTTCCTCCAGTTTGTTTAAGTCCGATTGAGGGATTTTCGGCTTATCCTGGGGTAAGACATCTTTTTGCACTCTCCGCATAGTGGCCATTGTAAAACAGTTAAGTGAAGCTTGTCCGTGAAAAGGGGCTTCCCATTCCATTTGGTCCACTTTATCAAATCTATTTCTCTTTTTATTGTCAGGCCTGATTTTGCCCCATGGCGTGTCCAGGTCCTGATCCATGTTCCCACTTGTGGGTGTTCCCTCATGTGCTATGCTACACCTTTCTACAAAATTCTCAATGTCCCATCTTGCTTTGGGCCAATAATAATTGTGAGCCACCTTTTGAATGATGGTACCTATCTTCTCATGGTCCCCATCTGGTTTCACATGTAGGCTCCTTATTAAGTCTGCCCTATATCTTTTTGGAAGAACCAGCTGTCCGTGACCTTTGGATCTAGCTCCAGTCTTCCTATACATCAACTTGTTTTTCATGTAAAAATCTCCCTTGCCTGGAGTTGTATGACAAGTTGACAATTTTCTGAAACAAGGCTTGAGTGTTTTATTCCCAGCCTGTGCCTTCCTCATCTCTTCTGGAGTGGTATCTAACATAATATCCTCCTCCTGTCTTGAGGTCGACCTGACCTGAAGGGTTGCCATATACACAGGTTTCCTTCTGCAACGGTCAGTGTCATGATTGTCCATCTGACAATTCTTACACCACCTTTTTCCTTGGTTAAAAGATTTTCTTTCATTATATTTCCTTTCATCGAATTGTGGGAATTTATTTTTATTGTCATACCGTGGCCTATCAAATTGGTGCTTACCTTTATTTTGATCCTTAGGATCAAATTTATTAAAGTTCTGTGGTGCCCTAAAGTTGTCCACCTGTTTCTTTTTATTACCTGTTACCTCTGCTTGAGCTGCTTGATACCTTTCAGCAACATTTAGCAACTCACCCAGCCTCTCTGCACCTTGTTCCATGAGAAACTTTCTCAGGTCTGGAGCCATGGACTCTCTTAATTGCTCTATAAGGACCATTTCCTTAAGATCTTGGGTTTTCCCGAGAGAAGTCCATTTCTCCAAGTATGTCTCTATTCGTGCAGAGAACTGGTGATAGGTTTCACCTGACAGTAGTTTAGCATTCCTAAATTTTTTCCTGTAAAACTCTGCATTCTTTTCATACCTTAACAAAAGAGCCTGCTTTAGCATGTCATAATTTTCCTGATCACCTCTGCTCATTTTTGCAAAAACTTCATAAGCTGCCCCACGAAGTCCCTGAGATAACTTTAAGCTCCACCTTTCTCTCTCTAACCCATATGTGGTAGCTAATAGTTCATACCTATTTATATAGCTCTCAATATCATCGTCTTTCTCAACAAAATGATCTAAATGAAAGTTCATAGCTGAGGTTGAGGCTCCCTGAGTAACCGTAGCATCAGAGGCAAAGGGACTGGCACCATTTTCAGGAGCATGGCCTTGAAACTCAAACTCCCTTAGTCGTAACTCATGTTCCCTTTGTAATCTCTTCTCCTCCTTTTCTGCTTCCCTTTCTGCAGCTAATCTCTTCGCTTCCCTTTCTGCAGCTAATTTCTTCTCTTCCCTTTCTGCAGCTAATTTCTTCTCTTCCCTTTCTGCAGCTAATTTCTTCTCTTCCCTTTCTGCAGCTAATTTCTTCTCTTCCCTTTCTGCAGCTTGTCTTCTTTCCTCGGCTTCCAATGCTTTAGCCTCTTTGTCAGCCTCAATCTGCAACCTCTTAATTTCCTTGTCAGCCTCTAACTTTCTTTCGGCTTCAAACCTTCTTTCTTCGCGTTCAATAAATTTGTCACATTCCGTCGTGACATAGGCAACCATAACTTGCCCATCTAATCCTAACTCTTTTGCAGTCTGAACAGCGGCAGATCGAAATTTGGCCAGGTCCGCCATTGTCTATCAGGTAAGTTTATAAAATGTCTAACCAACAATTCAATCTCTAACGGACAACACAGGCACCGTGAGCTCAACCTTATTTAATTCCACCCAAGGATACCTTTTAATTCTTATATTCCCTGAAGTGAATTACCCCCAATATTTTTAATAGGGAAAGATTCAAAATCCCGGACGAGCCCCCAATATATGTGGTGAAGTGGGATGTTATAAATATTTATAGGGGACTTAGTGTACTGACTGAGATCAGCTGTGAAGGTATATATATCTAATAAGAGTAGTGTATTATATATAACCTTACTTGCTACCACATATCTATATATCTCAGTCAGAATTATTCTGGAATAGTGTGATGACTACGTTATGTGTCTAGGGTATGTGTATGATGAAGTGTAAGTCACAACAACAGACAGATAAACAATTTAATTTAATCCACTACACTTGACAACACTGTGACACTCACATACATATAACACTCTATGAGAATATCTTAAAGGAGGCACTGATAACTTTCAAATAACAATATGTATTAATTGCTATCATAAAGGCATATGTGTCCTGATTCAATTACAAAGTAACCAGGAATCACAATCAATTTTAATTACAAGTATATGTACAGACTTTATCAATATGAATATCGTAGTGACATTTATTATTAAAAATATCCTATGTGTGTCAGTTGTGTAGTAGTAATATGAGGTAATACTGGTTTTGTTTTGTTCAAGCTCTGTTGGTATTTGTCATCATGACTTCAATAGTTTGTCTTTAGGGACTAGTATTGGAGATGTTCACAGTTCCTGATATTAAGACAAGTAAATTCCCCTCTTAATGTTAATTTTACAAAGTCAGTTCAAGATGAGGGGACATAATGTTGAGCTCAGCTGGCCAAGTTAGCTTATCTGGCGTGATGGCGGCAGGAAAGGACTCCTCTGCTCGAATTCTCCTCTGGGCTCTGGAGACACCTCACTGATAGCTAAAAGGACCAAGGAGTATGCTGTCCGACACTGGATTCAGCAAAGCTCTGACCAGGTGCTGCTCAGTACCATCAAGACCACTGTCCCTGAAATCAAGAAGGATGTACCTTCTACTTCATAACTAACTTAAACTCTCTTGTTACACTGATCACAACACAGCACAAACATTGAGTTCAGAGCATTAGGCCAACTGTCAGCTTCATTTGAAATACTTTATTCCAGTATTACCCTTCTTAATGGTTACTACGCCTCTGCAATTCCAGCATTATTTCTTTCTATTCAATCATCCAGGTGTCAGTGTACTGTTTGGCCATTCCATGCCGTTTTACTTCTCTCCGACACCCTCTGTTCAGGCTGGAGCATTACAGGCTTTACCTCACGTTGGCCACTGAACTACACATATATATACAGGCATAAATCAACAATTCACATTCAATTTTCATTAAAAGATATTGAATGGTTCAAGCTTACCACAATTCATACGAATAAACACAGATACGTTGATTAGCAATGAATTCTGGCACAAACTGGCACAAATTCCCATCTGCTTATCTTCCAGGCTTTTATTTAGCCAAATATAAGCTGGCTTCAACGCACTGATGCTTTATCAATCTTATTTAAACAAGTGGTTTCGAACTAACAGCCCCGTTTCGACAAGTGTTTGAAAAAATGTTACCTTTCCCCGTTTCCCCTAACAACCAAGATAGTATTTATAGCCCGACCAATCGTGGTTAGGCTTTCATTTGTTGCGCTCCAATCAATTTGGAGTTTACATGGTAGGCTATTTCTGTAACGTAAATTTTTTTCAAACACGTTATAAAAAAATCTTATGAGCAGAAATGATTTTATGCTGTCAGGCACCCCCAATATTTTATTTTGGGTATAATTTATTAATTCCTGGACTATTTGCGTAACGTTTTACATATTATTTGTCAGCAAGCCCTAAGGAACCCAAAAATACAAATTTAAAGGAGCTACGTGGCTGCATTCAAAATATGCAATTTCTTCTACCTCCTGTTTCGAAGATGTGCTGTCTGGGTACTGTTATGTTTTCAACCGTAAACCCATCTAATGTTATCTTTTCTAATAAGAGTTTTTTATGATTTATAAACCTAACTCTGGGAAAGGGTAGTGTATTTTATCACTGTCCGTCTGAAAAAAAATTAGTGCATGTAGACTTACACGCGTGATGGCAGCATTTGTGTATCGCGCGACGCGTGTTGCATGCGTTCCTGATTTTCAGCCCTCCCCTCTCTCTTTATCCTTTTGTCCATCTGTTCGTTCGTTTTGGTAACGCAGTATAATTAATGTTAGGATTAATTTAGGTCATTACGCAGTACGTCTCAATGTTTTTCTTAGAAATGCAGCACACGTTTCATTGAAGAAGGCGGGTAATAATACAGTAAGCTTTTATATCAACGTGAAAGCGTTACAATTTGCAGACGAAGCAGAAAACAAGGGGGATTTCGAGTACATTCTTTGTGACAGCACTGTTATTTTCCCATTGCTCTTCTCTTTATTAATTTTATTTGTTAGGCTTTATATTTACCTAATAATTTATATATGTGGATTAGAATATTTCACGACATCTCCCTTCTGTTATGGTCTTCTGCAAGGTGTTATGACTTTTTATGTGGCCAAAGTATTTTAGCTGTGTAATTTTGATCTCCCTCATTAGTTCTCTTTTCATACCTAGATTTTCTAGGACCTCCTTATTTGTTTTCTTCTCTTTCCATGAGATGTGCCCCATTTTTCTATATATCCACATCTCAAGAGTCTCAATTCGTTCTTCCAATTGCTTATTCATTGTCCATGTTTCTATAACATACGATAGTGCAGAATATATATATATTTATATATATATATAATTTTTTCCTCAGTTTTAATTTGTGAGTTAATTATTTAGATGCCAGTATATGTTTCATGTTGTTGAATGTAGCTGTGGTCATTCCTATTCTCTTCTTGATTTCTGATTCACATCTGCCATCTTCTGTTATTATATGACCAAGATATGAGAAGCTCTTGACTTGTTCCGGGATTTTCCCATTTACGCTTATCTTTAATGTGGACTTATCGTCTGTTTTGCTAATTATCATAGTTTTTGTTTTCTCAATATTAATGTCCAATCCATATTTATGACTTATACACAATAAATATATAGCGGTCTAGGGTGATTAAAAAGTCGCTTGCTATATTCAAATTATTATTTCTTCACTTCTATGCAACTAATTTATATGAAACTACGTAACAATAGAGTTAACTACTGCTTCATTACATTATATTCTTTGTCACATTTTTAACAATACCGCTCAGTGTGAAATCTGAAAGGCCAGCACTTGATTTCATCGCGAGCAGTAGTTTGTGCTGTCTTTTGTAAAGTCGGTTAATTGGCTATTTTATATTGTATTTTATTTGTGGGAATAAAAACACAATAGAACTTATCTGTCAAATGCTAATTATTGGTCATTGTTTTCACACGTGTTTTGTGTATATCCAGTAGATACAGTAGTAGCCCCATCAGTTATAATTGACTATGGGAATGCGCCCCTCAGGTGAAAGCCATTATCTGCTTTTTACGCCCCTAGTGTTCCTTTCGACGTGTGTTTTCTCTTCTGCCTGTTGTGAGAGCTTCTTTTCGCCCAAATCTGAGGTAGCGCCCTAGGAAGCATCACCACTTGGTGCGATCAGCAGCTTCATCCTCCCAGGTTGCTGGATTTACGTCCAGTACCTGCATGTCTCCCTTGCACACATCTTTGAACCTCAGCTGCAGTCGCCTGCCTTTTAGATACCACTGAAGATATATAAATTTAAAAATAGTAAATTAATTTTCATTCACCATGTAGTTTTACTATTATTAAGCTATAGCCTACCAGCAAGCAGCCATTGTATATCATTATACGTTTGACTGGGAGTGCATAAAGCATCTGTTTACCACACAAACATTATGTGTCTGCTGTTTCCATAGGCCCAGATTATGTATAAATATATGCTAACCCAGAGATGGAATGTAAGCGGAAGTATCCTTTCATGCGTGAGATAACAGTACACTGGTACATCACGGAGCAAGCCGGTTTAGTTCGTAGTTGTGTTTCAGGTAAACAGCCTTTTTATTATGAAGGAGATTAAAGGGATGAAACACTTGATCGACGGGTGGAACACTTCTGGTGATCAGATTGCCTCCTGTATAGAGTTTCCTACCATAGATAGTGGTGTTAACTTTCTTCATAAGGGATTCTCTCAACCTGCATAGAGTGGAAGGCAACCTCATCAGGTCCTCAAATTGTTTACAATACTTTCATCTGCTGAAGACAGAATTCCCAATTCTGGGGTAACAAACTGTTGAGATTTTTTTTAAACGTCTGCAAGTATATTTTCCCTAGAAGCCTGCCATTCTACTATGTACAGAAATAAACACAGAGGGAAACCAGAGGCCCATGGGTAGTAAGTAATAAATGAAAATAGGTACATGGTAGGCCCTCGCAACAAAGAAAGACAGAAAGAAATAGAGGGCACTATACGACATAAAATAGCAGCAGTAATAGGCACTCCTAAGATCCGAATAAGGGACTTTCTTTCTTTTCTTTCTTTTTGTCTTTCTTTCTCAGTTGCTTCCTTGCTTTCTTGTTTGCTATCTGTGCCTCTCTGTCTCTCTTTCTTACTAGAGCCTTCCATTTACCTATTTTCATGTATTATTTTAGTATATAAGAAGATGACAGAGGTGAACAAAAAATTAATAGAGGATTGAGCGTTCTTTTGGTGGAGTGGTTAGAGCGCATACCTCTCGCGGCAAAGCTTTCGGGTTCCTAGTCAGAAGCGTGGTAGCGTGACCAGTGGCGTAACTACCGCCCTGTTGGACCGGGCATCCCGAGGCCCCATCGAGTGGTCAAAAGGGACTCTCGCCATTATACATATCCTTTTAATTTTCTTCGCTCATGTATTAAACGTTATTTCATGTTCTAGTTTCTCATTCTTCAGACAGGAAAATGTCCTTGGTACTTCAAAAAAGGTTTTGTTCTGATTGGTCCAATAATACAGCCAACCCTGTGGCACAATCATGGTCTCTGCATTGCAATAAATAGTCTCTTAATTACTGATTCCGTACGTTATTTCCCTACAACTGACCTCTCTGATGGAGTCTCTATTTAAAGAAAGTTCCACTTAATTTGTGTCCAGGGGCCCCTTAAAGTGTAGTTATGCTATTGAGCGTGACGCTTGAATCTACCCAGATGTAAATGGGTACTTGGCTGTTATTGAGTTATTAGAAACAAAAGCATCGAGGAAGGAAGCTGGTTACTTTCACCTCATAGAGCTAGACCAACTTTAGGTAAGTCTCTAACATTTCACTCCTCTATGGTAGTACTTAGCGTCCGATTGACAGAGTGGTTAGAACGTTGGTCTCTCGGCCAAGATGCCGTGTTCGAATGACGGTACCGACACCCTCCAGTATACCCAGCTGTAAATCGGTACCTGACTCTGCTATTTGTGTTAGGTGAAGAAAAGGCAGCGAAGAGGGAACTAATCACCACACCTCTTGATGCTGTACCTAGTTTGGTGAAGTTTCTAATACTTCACTTCCCTAAGGTAATATCTGCTATGGGACTGCCTTTATGGCAGTACTTGACTGTGGGTGAATAGTACATATTTCCTGTAGCGTACACACTCTTAACACATCTCAGGTATATATATATATATAGTTACGTAGAAGAAGCGGCATAAATCTCAGGTATGCATATAGTTACGTAGAAGAAGCGGCATAGATTACAGCGCTTTCGTTTACCTGAAGCTCCATTTTCGTGTGCTTGAACAAATAATCTACATGCCCATTTCAAGTTTCTAAAATTCTTTTGAATTTTTTGTTCTTTTCTGTTTAGTGTAGTTATTTGCATTTCCTGGCTGGGCCCAGTAATTTATCAGGACACGTTTTATTTTTCTATTTTGTTTAACATTTATTTCTCCCTGCTAGGGTAAAACCTGAATCCTAACCCTTAAATAAACAACTTGAAATGTTCATTCTTCGTCTATCTACATTATGGTTTTTTTTTTTTTTTTACCTTGAATGCTCACTAGGAATCTCACAGCGTAACAGTAGTTACTTATACCTTGAATAAACCACGATTAAAGTTCATGATTCGACTTACATTATTACACTTGAGAAAACATGCAGATATCACTACGTGGCATTGGGCCGAAGGGCGAGAGCTCAAGCACCGCTGGATCAGTAACAACAACAACATATATTATTACGGATTTTATTTAGGGCCTACGTTTTTAAAAAAGCTTGAGAAACACTGTGAATGGTTTTGAATCGCAATATACTCTGGCACGGTCTTGAAAACAGTACATTCCAAGTGTTGAGGTGTTTCTATAAAGGTCAAGGTAATCACATAGTAAATACTGCCGTAAGGGAGCGAAGTGTTACAGAATTCACCATACTAGGTCCAGCATCGAGAGGTCGCGGTGACCAGTACCCTTCTTCGCTTACTCCCCCCCCCCCTTCTTCCCTAACTCAAAGAGCAGAGTCAGGTACCTATTTACAGCTGGGTAGACTGAAGCGTATTGGTACCGTGATTCGAACCCAGCATCTTTGCTACAAGAAACCACTCTGTCAATCGGACGCTCGGTGTTTCTATGGCTCATTTAAAAAAAAGTTATTAAATAGTTATCAGTGTCACCACTAACATGAAGTAGTACATGTGGCTGGCAAACCTCAAAGTGTATAACAAAATGGTAGACAAACCATCGCTCAGGGCCGTAGATACAGGTTCACCCCCCCCCCCCCCCCTCCCAATGGGGGAAATTATACTGTACCGGTACCAAAATAGTGCATTAAAAAAAAATTTGTATTAACCCCCCCAATCCACGTCCTATCTACGGTTTACTGCAATGGGGACCATCTTCAGGGGTTTGTCCGTGCTCCATCAGGGGTGAGATAGCTGATGATGATAATAACAAATAACTTGGACAAAATAAATGCAATACAATTTATGATGCATGTATTCTTGATATTTCTTTGTACCGTTAATTTATTACATTTTGCCACTCACTAGTTTTCCGTCTTGTATTTTCTATGAAAACTCCGCCTATGCCGGTCCCAAGCCCGGATGAAAAGGAGGAGGGCGGCCTGCATGGAGGCCGTAAGGAGGCAGCCCCTCCACCATGCAAAGGCACAACAGGCCAATCACCTGTTTGCTTTAAACTATGATTACGAGCAATATAAGAGAGAAAACCGGACTGATTTTAAAGGCGACGAACTGGAACGGACTACGACTTATGGAACTTGGAACACAAGAAGTATAAATGGGAAAGAAGAGGAGCTGATGGAAGAGATGAGGAAAGCAAAACTAGAAATCCTGGCTATTACTGAAACAAAGAAAAAGGGACAAGGAGTCATGGATCTCGATGGCAACACACTGTTATACAGTGGTGTACCCCATCTGAAAGAGCTAAAGGGGGCGTGGGTTGCATTGTGGCCAAAAACCAAAAAGATAGTATCAAGGGATGGAACTTTGTCTCGGAGCGCATTATGGTTGTAAAACTAAAAGAAGGAGAAACCATAGTCAACCTGGTCATAGTGTATGGGCCAAATGAGGATGAGAGAGCAGAGGTCAAGGAGGAATTCTTCGAGCTGCTTCAAAGGACAGTGGATGACTGCCTACATGAAGTTATCATGCTCGGAGATTTTAATGCCAGAGTTGGAAATGACCATGCTAGATGGGGTGGAGTTATCGGAAGATATGGAGAAGATACTCTCAATGACAATGGAAAGCGACTCCTTAGATTCTGCAGTGAGTAGAATCTGATCATCACAAACACAAAGTTCCCCCATAAGCGCATACATGCATAAACTAGATGTGAACCAACCAAGAATGAGAAGTCAGTGATCGACTATGCCATTGTTAGGAGAAGCTCATTCAAATATGTCCGGGATGCTAGAGTCTGGAGGAGGCCAGAGATTGGAAGTGATCACTACCTGCTAACAATCAAAAGGACAACTGAAAGAGTTGCTCAGCCTAGGAACTGCCCAACATCACGCAAGAAACCAAGTAAACGAGCGGGAGAAATGAGCATTAGGACCTACAAGCTGAAAGAGCCAGAAATTAAGATCAGATATCAGGGGCTTATTGCTGCAGCGGTGAGCAACACAGAGAACGACCTGATGACTTGGAAACCCTCTGGAATAAATTCAAGGATATCATAAAGACAGCTGCAGCAGAAGCATGCGGTGAAGTCCGACTTGGGAACAAGAGAAAGAGGACACCTTGGTGGACAGAGGAAGTCAAAGAGAAAATAAGAGAGAAGAAAATGGCATGGAAACAATATATTATATATATATTTTATATAATTTATATAATTTTAAATTTTGTAATATAAATTATATAATTTTAATATATAAAATTACACAATAAAAAATTTCATAATATAATAAAATTTAAAATTTTTATTATTTTATTATTTATTAATTATAATAATATTATAATAAATTATATAATAAGTTATATAATATTATTATTATATGATAATAAAAAAGTATATATATATATATATTTATATATATATAAATATATATATAAATATAAATATATATATATATATATATATATATCACATCCGACTTCAGCATGGCATTTTTTTGGGACCGGGTTTGCCTTCCCTCTTCGATCCCTACTCGCATATATATATATATATATATATATATATATATATATATATATATATATATATATATATATATATATATATATATATATATATATATATATAGGCACAAGCAAAGAAACAAAGTTACAACTGATCAGAGCATGTATATTCCCAGTAGCAACATACGGCTGCGAGACTTGGACACTCAATAAAACAGTTGCAAAAAAGATTACATCATTCGAAATGAAATGCTACAGAAGGATGTTGAGCATACCCTGGACAGAAAAAAAGACCAACAGAGAAGTACTGCACTCACTAAACGTACAGGAACATTGGCTCCTAAATACCATCGCAATAAGGAAGCTGAAATTTTTCGGTCATATAAAAAGACATAATAGTCTCGAAAAAACAGTGATGGAAGGCATGGTCCCTGGAAAAAGGGGAAGGGGTCGACCTAGACGACGGTGGACCCAGGACATCACAGAGAGTCTGAACTTGTCTTTGGCTGATGCAGGCCGACTTGCCCAGAATCGTGATGCGTTCAGAGCAGCTGTAATGGAGACAACGTTCTGGAAGGAATACGTCACATGAGATATATATATATATATATATATATATATATATATATATATATATATATATATATATATATATATATATATATATATATATATATATATATATATATATATATATATAATAATAATAATAATAACAATAATAATAATATAATATAATTATAATAAAATCTCCGGTCCAACATATGTAATAAGATTTTGTTAAAACTATCTGTACATTGTCGCATTTTTTATGAAAACAAAAATTGATGCTATCATCTGGACCTAGTAAAACTGTCAGTGTCTACAACAGTCATTCACCACTTTCCACATTTCAAACTAGGTAAATAGTTCAATTCGAAGGGAGTATGTTTTGCTAAGTGTTGCAATTTTAACGGATTATTTGTTGCCAAACAGTGGAATTCTGACGGAATATGAAATTTAACGGAGTATGTGTTAAAAATTCACGCTACTGATTCTATTCAACAAACCGGTAAGTAAATTAGTTTTCTTCTTTTTGTTTTGTTAGTTGAAATACAAATAATAGTACAAATATGTGGTACTGTATTTGCATCTAATTTTATTTCAAATTATTAGTTAACCTAAACGAAAATGCAAATTGGGTCTGAAACTAGCGATTGGGTCCATTTTCCTGCAATACGGGTACAGCCGAAAATGGCGGCCAAATTTTAGTTGCCGTAACTCTCTATAGAATCTAGGGCACTAATGTGGAGTGTTGAAAGTGGAAATAGATAAATATAGACACGTGACATTATATTCATAAATACAAAATTGATTGTTGGGCATACTATAAAACAAAAGAAATGGATATCTTTTATTGTTTATATTTTTAGCATTTTTATACCGACTGGAAAGTCTGGCGTTTTTTGTTTGTTCATAATTTTTGTCGTTTCCCATCACAATTCTGAGCTCTTTACTAGCATTACGTTTACGTAAGAATTGAAGATGCACCTTTTCGTATTGTCTAAAATTGCTGTAGTGTCATATATTATTTATACACATGACATTCCGTTAAGGTAAATTATTTAGTTTTGAAATGCATCAATTTTACATTTGATTTATTTATTCACTAAAATAAATTTACTATGAAAGTTATCAGTGACCTTTCATTAAATTGAAAATCTTACATGGTGTTACTGTTATTAATGAATGTTTAATTGCTGACTTTGTTTGTGTCTTCTTCGCAATATTTGTTGACATTCCTCTTGTCATGTACTTATTTTTATTTATTTTTTTAAAATCGGGAAGACAACATCAAACACACGCACACAGAGCCATCCCAGGCTAGAAGACAAAATGGGCGTGGTCGCCCCTGGCCCCGCGCGTTTTGAAAAACAATATTTGTATATGTGACTGTACTAGATTTTATGCAGTTTAATATAAAATCAAAGGCAATCGGTGGATCACGGATAAGATAAATGTAAGCGGTTACAATTCAAGTTTAGCTATTTAATTTATAAACGAAGTGTAGATTTTAAAATCCCGCTGTCCAGCTACGCTACTAAAAAGGTAGTTCCCACCGATAAGATCTCAAATGAACATAAACACCTGTGGATACGAATACTCAATAATAGATCAGAAAATGACGTTCTAATTCCAAGCCTGGAGATCTCTTATCAGTGTACTTATGTTTAAAACGCCTCACGATAAAAACTTGCCAAAAGCTCTTGCGACTAAATCAGGATATGCGTCGAAATGAACGAACATTGACAGTATCACCTTGTACGCTGTTTTGAGATCTGCATATATTTTATTTACAGCAGGTACCCCGAACGACAGTTCTTCAGCGTTACATACAACCAATCCTGACATAAGGAAGTGAGTCATGGACAATTAATGAACAAGTAGGAAATGCACGGTTTTATGGAAGAATGTTCAAAATACCATGAGCAGCTAGAAAGAGTAAGGAGGATGTCCTGAAAGAGGCCAATGCGTAAGGGGATCCTTATTAACTTTCGTGATTGATTTCTTTGTTCTCCGCCCATTTTATGTACAGAGTGGCAACAAAACTCAGTTACTCTCTTTCATAATTGTACTTTCTCTTTGTTCCATAGCGTTTATTCTATAAACTATTTAGATGTATCTCTCAGAACGGATTTCGCAGTTGCAACCTTCTCATATCAACTCACCATCCACCAGCTTATTGCACCTACATGAACGTGATTTAATTACTCTCTCAGAATTAAGTTTAGATTAGAAACTTTTATTTCGAAACGTATCCTTTAAAATTTGTGAAGTAATCTTTACATTTAGACTAGTAAATTATAGAGTGATCTCCTCTTGGAGCGATTGATCGTACGATTTACAAACACCAAGACCGACATTACAAAGGGATGCTACTCTGTAATTGACTAGTCTAAAGGTAAAGATTACGGTTTGTGCTAACGAAGTTCTATCCATTAAAAAAAAAAGCAATTACGCAGGAGTTTAAAAAAATTCACCCAGGCGAAACTAGGCAGAGTACACTGCATTACAATGAATGTTTGGATTGAGGAAGGGCGACAAATCAAATTATTCGGAGGTATCAAAAGCTGGCAGTTTTAAGTCTTGCCCTCAGGGATCGGTTTTGGCAGATCTCGTCAATCAAACTGTCAACCGTCTGCTCTGCGTAAAATGTGGTTTGTTTTGTTAAGATGGTATCCTGAATACAGAGCACGTGTTAGAGCAGGGTTTCTTAACCTTTGTGGCATGGTCCCCTTTGACTGTCCTATAAAGGCTATGGACCACTTTGATTACCAGATGAAGGCTATGGACCACTTTGATAACCAGATGACGGCTATGGACCACTTTGATTACTAGATGAAGGCTATGGACCACTCTGATTACCAGATGTACCAGATGAAGGCTATGGACCACTTTGATTACCAGACGAATGCTATGGACCACTTTGATTACCAGATGAAGGTTATGGACTCTTTCCTTGTTGCCAATATGGCGACAGTGGCGATCTTCTAAATGTATTTAGAAACCAGTCAAACAGAGAGACCAGACTGCAGCCTTGCAGGTAGGCTAGGGCAGTCAAAGGCTAAGGTTGGCAACCCGACATAAAGCCCTATTGAAATCGGATGCACTGGGCCACATGCCTAACGATACAGTTCAACGTGCATCACTTGATGATGTCTTTAAAAAGTCAGCAAAATGTCGCTAACCCTGTAGAGTGCCGCCGGGCTACACAGAGGCAAAGGGCGTGAATTACTGAAAATGACTGCTGAACATCTGCTTCAAAGATGCCCAACATATGAGGAACAGAGAAAGCGCATGTGGCCGATGCCAGTGTCATTCCTAGAACAGCTCTACGGAGATGCAAATAGTCTCAAGTTGACGACTGCTTTCTTTGAACACACTCAAGCAGACGACGTTTGAGAGTGAACGAAGAAGAAGAAACAAAGTGTACATACAATAATAATTAAAGTCCTACATTTTAAATTTGAGATTATGTACATGGACCTTGAAGAATCCATGGGGATCTGTGAACCACAGTTAAGAAACACTGCGTTAGAAGTATGGGGATCTGTGAACCACAGTTAAGAAACATCGCGTTAGAGGTATGGGGATCTGTGAACCAGTTAAGAAACACTGCGTTAGAGGTATGGGGATCTGTGAACCACAGTTAAGAAACACTGCGTTAGAGGTATGGGGATCTGTGAACCACAGTTAAGAAACACTGATGTTAGAGGTATGGGAATCTGTGAACCACAGTTAAGAAACACTGCGTTAAAGGTATGGGGATCCGTGAACCACAGTTAAGAAACACTGCGTTAGAGGTATGGGGATCTGTGAACCACAGTTAAGAAACACTGATGTTAGAGGTATGGGGATCTGTGAACCACAGTTAAGAAACACTGATGTTAGAAGTATGAATTTACATTGTAGCTGATCTAAAGTGAATGCTGTTGGTGGATCCTGTCATGTTTGGCCGAATACTCGTGACTACAAATTTATTCACATCATTTAGCGATTATGATCAGCTGGGTGACTCGACTGCATTTAATACAGTGCACAGTTGGCTAACTAAAAACGACGAGGCAACACAAACACGCAAAATATAACGTGTAGGTAAAGATATTTAGACATGCTGGTAGTCAGATAAACACCCAGATGGATTCGATAGACAGAAAAAAGTACGTACAGGCTATATAATAATATATATATATATATATATATATATATATATATATATATATATATGTATATGTATGTGTGTGTGTGTGTGTTTATATAAGTATACAGACACACACACACACACATATGCTCCATGAGGTTCACAGGGGTTTCTGAAGAGATAAAGAATGAATGGGCCAGTGCACCCTAATGCATGTCGTACAAGACAACTTATATGAGGTTGGGCACGCGGCTGGCAATCTCATCATGTAAAGCAAACTGCCACATAAACCCCCACTGCAAGATCACGTGATTGCAAGCTTACTGTCAATGGGGCCAGCTGCTGTAGTGGTTCCATGCTCAGTAAGAAGCATAAAGGAAAATGAAGAGAATGCTAATCTACTTGTATGTTCCATAAAGAGTATGCAGCAACAACTACTACTGTAGGCCACATAGAAGGCCAACTCCATCAGCACTTGTAGCGGTGGTTTCTGTAGCAATTTTTTTAAGCATGATGTTTCCAGGCCCATGCACTTTACCTTTAGACTAGTAAATTATAGAGTGACTGCCCCTTGTAATGATTGAACACATAAAGAAGGGAAACTCGAGGCCTGTAAACAGTAAATAAATATTACACACACATAAAGGTATGTTTTCAGGCACTTGTGAGAAATAAAGAAGTAGAAAACTAAACAACAGACGTGACTGACTTACCGCTTGTAATGATTGTTTTGGTCTTTTTTTTTTGTTGCCGGGCGACCACAGCCGAGGTTCATAGATGTGTGCAAGAGAGACATGAAGGTATTGGACATAAATTCAGCATCATGGGAGGATGAAGCGGCCAATCACACTAATTGGCCCTGCTCCCCACCTCAGAGATTGGGTGAAAAGAAGCTCTCAGAACAAGCAGAAGAAAAGAGAACACGCTGAAAGGAACACCACGCAAAAAAAAAAAAAAAAAAAAACTGTCACCGCAAGGGTGCATCATTTCCATAGTCAGTTATGATTGAATTAGGTAATGACGTCTTTGTAAATATTACGGTCTATCACTCCATGGAGAGGTCACTCTATTATTTTTTTCCCAGACCATTCAGTAACTGGCACAAATTCACGGTTACGCACCAAGAGACCAGTAACTCACTTACATATAGCAAGAGACCATTCAGTAACTCAAAGGTAATGAATTCACTTTTGTAAACAGTTCGGTCTATCACATGTGTGTCACTCTATTATTTTTTTTCCACAGTAACTGGCACAAATTCAACGCAAAGAGTCACTACATATAGCAAGAGACCATTCAGTAATCAACAATAATAAATGACTTTAACAGCATGTGTGTATATACAGGGTGCATTTATCGACTGGGTTTAAATCAGGACTGTGCGGTGGCCACATGTTTGGCTCGATAAAGGTAACATTCTCCTGATGAAGAAAGTTTATCGTATTTCTGGCTGTGTGTGATGGAGCTCCGTCCTGCTGTAATGTCCAGTTATGGCGACCGGAAATTGTCGTAATAATAACGTCATATAGTTAAATATAGCTAAGTAAGTAAATCAGTAAACCATTTAAGCTATTATGGATAGTTAAACAAATTTTGATGTAATTATATTACATTGTACGAGATGTTCTCACTTTTTTTGGGCCACCCTGTATATATATATATATATAAACAATGTGAAGTAAAACTGTTAAAATCAGCTAGTGGTCCTTTTTAAGACCAGTCCTTTTCAGGACTAACAACCGGCTAGCATCGAAGAACCTAACGCACAATACACCGAATTATAACCGCTTTGGTTGAACAGAGTATAACTGCAATATAGTCGACGACGACGAACGAACGAACTGTTAAAATAAAAAATCCAATGATAAAATCTTCAAGAAAATTAGAGAAATTTAAATAACAAGAACAAGTCCCATTAAAATAGTATAGAGAATGTCTTGACAGCATACAGACACACAAATCTAATTGAAATCAAACAAATGCACACATTCAAGTAAACATGTTTTATTTATTTATATTTTAAAACTGTTCACAATTTTCCCATATCCCATAATTTGACATTTTAAAAGATGACCAGAGAAAGAGCGAGAGAATAGTTCTAAGGGAAAGAAGTGCATGTAACCCAGAACAGCAGGAGATCTGACTTGAAGGCTGACGTGATGACCAAGCATCATTCTTAGAATTGAATAATTCCAAGATCAGCAAGCAAGGGTATGATTGTGTAGTGTTTTGCTCAATGGTTTCAAAGTAGTTGAGAAGCGGTTACGTCAGTGCAAATGGATCTGTGGGCTAGAAAAGTGGATAAGTGGAACAGTGAAAATGGTTGATTTTCATAAGAAGTAGATCTGTTGGCAGAAAGAAAAAAAATGGATTAATGAGCTAGAGATGTGAATCGGCAGGTTGGTGAGCTAAAGAAGTTGAACTGTGGCTGGGAAAAAAAAGTTTCAATGAGCTAAAGAAATGGATCAGGGGTTAGAGAAAATGATATCTGAGTTAAAAAAGTATATTTGTGGATTAGACAAAATAACGTGTCGCAGATGTAGATCTATTGGTTGGAGAAAAGGATTAACGAGTTACAGAAGTTTTGAAATGGGTTGGAAAAATTGATCATTGGTCAACAGAAGCACATTAATGATCTAGGGAAGTTCTCAGTGTTTAAAGAAGTGGGAGAAGGGGCTTGAGAATTGGATCAGTGGTCTGAATGATGAAATGCCACAATGGATGAAAGACTAAGAAACAGACTATTGGGCTAGGGAAATGGATAATGCAGTTAGCAGAAAAGTGGATTAGCTGGCATAAAAGCAGATGAGGAGGACAGGGAAGTGAATCCCTGAGAGGGAAAAGTGGACCAAACTGGAAGAAGTTGTTAGAAATTCATAACAATTATGATACTTTTGATTGAAGGAAAAAAAAATACTAAGAAAGAAATACTACATTCAATCAAGATTTCTCATATAAAAGAGACCAGACCAAAGTATAGAAAACAATACAAGTCAAATTTTAAAAACAAAGTAACCAAAGCCCAAAACAGTGCATGAAAATAAATTGGATAAACAAACACAGTATACATATTAATGTCAAGAGTACATGCACAACACATGCAGCATGTCTTTATCTACAGTGTGTGCTTCTTTTCTGCAAATTTTTTTGGTAGGTATACTGTAATTGACAAAAAGGGGGAGAATTACTCTATAGATAAAATATTTGAAACAGAAAGACTTCTCCTCTAGAAGATATACTTTGAAATGTGCATTAAGACAATTTATACTAGACCAGTAGGCTCATTTTTTGAAAGTACTTGTGAGCAACTTCTAAACGAACATAGAAACAAAGAGGTTTTTAAAGCAGATCCCTCAGCAGAAGAGAAAAAGTGGTAATCTTCAGACTCTGAACTGGCCACAACAGAATGGTATAACATTTATTCAACAAGCTAAAGATATGAACTACCGATGAGTGTAACTACGGCACAAATAAAATGACTGCGGAACATCTGCTTCAAAGATGCCCAACATATGAGGAACAGAGAAAGCACATGTGGCCATCACCAGTACCTTTCCTGGAAAAACTCTACGGAGATGTCAACAGTCTCAAGCTGACCACTGCTTTCTTTGAAAATATTCAAGCAGATGTCTGAGAGTGTACAAAGCAGAAGAAGAAGACAATGATGGAGACCTAAAGCTTGTGAACAGTAAATAATAAACATAAATGAGTATGATGCAGGTACTTGTGACAAATTCACTCCAGTAGCTAAGTGATGGCACCGTTCACATGGTAGTGGGTTTGATTCCACTGTAAGCCTATCACATCTATTACTTTTGTTTTCTCATTATCTACTTCCTTATTTCATATGACTGCCTGCAATGTACAACATTTATGTGTATTATTTACTGAACGAACATAGCAGATCTTACTGAAGCAATACTACAATTTCTGAAAGAATAAGACAGGTCAAGATGAAAAAAAAAAAAAAAATGTAACAGTTTGTTGTAAAAATGCACCCTTTCAGTAATGTAGCCATTTTTCCTCAGTGTATCATTTTACGTGGCGCCACCTCAGACTGGGTGAAAAGAAGCTCTCACGGCAAGCAGAGAAAACATTGAATGGAACACCAGGAAAAAAGGCAGCTGAGAGCTGTCACCTCAGGGGCATATTCCCATAGTCAGTTATGACTGATGGGGCTATTATTTTTATCATTTTATTTAACCAGATTGCAACAATCTCTGACATATGGCACATACTGCAATAGGGGAGTGAAGTGTTAGAGATTTCACTATACTAGGTCTCAGCTTTATGAGGCAGAGTGACCAGTTCCCTTCCTCACGGCCTCTGCCTTCCCTAACTCAAGAGCTGTCGGGTACCCACTTGCAGCTGGGTACAATGAAGCATGACAGTTTTGAGCCTGGTGACTTTGCCTCAAGAAGCAAGCATGTTAGCTAGTCTGCCACTTGATGACCTTATAAGGTGAACAGAAAAAAAATACTACTTTGTCTGAAAGAAATTACAATGTCGTACAGAGGAGAAATTACAATTTTCTGAAATAATGTACCATATTACTATTTCTGAAAGAAATTACAATGTCACATAGAGGGAAAAATTACAATCTTCTGAAATAATGTATCATCTCAGGTTGAAAGAATATTTATTATGGCATATCAAGCTAAGCTGGCATCAAATAGAAACAGGCAGAGCTGAATATGTTAGAAGTTGATATGACCACACATGAAGCAATAAAACAAATATATATATATATACACACCATAATATGGACAATCAGTGTCCTTTGGGTAGCAAAGGTCGGGGGGGGGGGGGCAGCAGTAATATTTTATCTCTGCCTCACAAAAACAAACCCCTGGTAACCTGTAGTGAAAGTAGTACACATTGTTATTGTTAATCAGAATCGACCTCACTGCCCCCCGTGTAAACCCATAGGTGCTCAGTCTCCTTCAGCAAATGCCGAAGAGTATGAATGCTAATTGTACCTGTAGCACGCTGGTTGTACATACGATGGATGCATCCTCTCTCACGTCCATTTTTGCTAGTCCCACATTTGATGCCAAACTCCAACAGCCTCGGCCTTGTTGATTCATCCATTGCAGTGTCATTATCCAGTAGTACACAAATGAAAGATACATGAGATATGCATCACTGAAACTGGCGTACACGTAAAGAACTCTGAACATCTGTAAGACTGAAGTAAACACAACTTTGTCTTCTCAATCGGCCAGTGAAGTTTACAGATATTCCTTACAAATAATGCATAAAGAGCAAAATGGACTGGTGTGATCACAGATATCATGTAATAAGTGGTCAGAATTGTGATCCTTAAAAAAAAAAAAAGCCAGCTATGGGATACTGATTCATGTGTCTTTAATACTGCACTGCGCATAAATAGGTTTTTGTATGCCTGTAAAGCTCTTTACTGCAAGATGGTAATATTTGTCCATTTCTGTTTGAGTGTTCTTGCCCCCCCCCCCCTTCAATACTAATCGTCATTTCTTTTTTCACTATTAATGGAGCCAACATGGTATCTGGTCTCCTTGTAGGGGTCCGGCACCATAACATACATGTGCTCGTGCAGTGCTGCTTTCTTATGTACATTGTTTTACATAATGAGACCCCTTGCACCATGCAAAAAACCTCATATCAGTTGCTCCGTATCACTGACTCAGCAGTAGGCCAATTCTTCCCTTGTCTTCTCAGACACACCCAGAAACAACTTGGGGCCCACTGCAAGACTTCCTAATTAATTAATTAAAATTTTTCTAAAGAGCATTTTACTGCTTCACTCCTCTCTGACTTTTGATGAATTCCCATACACTCCAGCTATTTCAGTGTTGCCCTGCAACTTCGTCACGCATGACTTTTGATCTTATGCCTTTAGTGTGCTCTACAGAGACTTTACTTCCTTCATTTGTACAATTAATTATGTTGAAATATCTTATTGATCTCAGCTTGTTTGATATTTATGAAGTTGATTACCAACAAGGAGTTTATTCTTGATAAAACATGGATAAAACAAAAAAACATGCATAATAAAATAAAGCACCGATACAGAAACTTACAATCTGTGAGAGGTATGAGAGGAATGACTATCAACACAAAATAAGTTCATGCATACGATAAGCACAGAGAGGCTGTGAATGACATGGCTCAGACACTTACTAATAGTGACAAACAGAACAACTGGCATCAAGTACAGTAGACACTAAAGCATCTGGGTACAAGGCACAAGGAGGAACACAGAAAAACACAAAAGTGAAAATGGTTGTGCCTGAAGTATTTAAAGAAAGGTAGCTTAACCATCACAAAAGCCACTTTCCCAGCTGCAAGAATCAAGGACATGACATAAACGAATCAAAGAATACAGATTGCCATCAATAAAATTAGAATGAGACAACTCATTTACAGCATGTATTTTGAGACTAGATGATCCAGAAAACATAGTTACAAAAGATAAGAAACTTGATGGGATAAACTTGATACAGGAAGACAGATGGTAAAGAGAAGGAGCAGTCTCAAAGGGTTAAGGATTGTCTGCTATCACTGGGTGTATCAAAGAAGTAAAACCAAAGTTTTAAATATACCCCGTATTTGTCTTGCCACTTTAAACTTTACTTTATGTCTCATAGCCGTATACTTCTGTTACTGAAATATAGAAAGGACTGTTCTAAAGTGGAGTTAATAGATTACACTAAAATAGAAAAATCAATCAGACTGATTTAGCAATCACATGATATACTGATTTATATTATACGTTAAACATATTCAGACAATTATGGCTAGATAAATGTATGTTTATCAATTTTCAGGTCATAAAAAGGAACACGAGTGATTGTGCCAACCGATAGAAAATGCGATAAATGAAGACAGAGGCAAAAGATAATGAACAGCCTCAAAGAGAGCTATGGAGTGTAAGCTGTCACTGGATGTATCAAAGACAAGACACAAACAGAAACATGACTGTTAGTGGGGCGGTTAACAAAGAATATGATGATGAATATCAACATCAAGGACATTTAAATGACACAACTGTGCATTAACTCTTAGTATCCGGCAAGCCCCGTGAAGTGGCGCGCGACGGTAACGATAGCTAAACTAGCGCGTAAAAACGCGGTTTTAGCTCCCGTATAGTAAGAGTTAAGGCCAAAAACATTCATTTAATTTTTACATTCTGTTCATCAATAAATGAAAGGATGACACATCAACAATAGGACATTTTTACTAACAAGAAATAGTCTATTAAACAGAAATAAACAAGGAGGCAAACCTGAGGCCTGTGCATAGTAAATAATAAGCAACAATAGGAATGTGGCAGGCCTTCGCCACAAGAACTATCACTTTTATTTATTAATTATATATTTCAACTTACTAACACCCACAGAAAGAAATGTTTTAATATTTTAAAGAACAAACTTGTTCTTTAACTTGTGTATTCTGTTATCACAATGTAAATATTTAGACTAGAACATGACTTGTTTGATGTTATGTCTGGCCAACTCTCATGTGTGTATGTATGTATACATATATATACAGGTATACCTCGGAGATATTGTGGGTTCGGTTCCAGACCACCGCATTAAAGCGAATATCGCAATAAAGCGGGTCATACCCATTTTTTTGTTGCTTCCCAGTGCACATAAAAGCCTAAAATCATTTTTACACTATGTCTATTAAGTGCGCAATAGCGCTAGGTCTTAAAACAACAGTGCATTGTAAAATTAAAAATACTTTATTGCTAAAAAAAATGCTAATCTTCATCATCTGAGCCTTCAGCGAATCGTAATTTTTTTGCTGGTGGAGAGCCAAAATCTATCGGAAAAAGAATGCACGTTCTAATAAATAAACATGAATAATTTGAAAAAAAAAGCGCAATATCTGCGAAGCGCAATAAAGTGAGGTATACCTGTATATATATATTTATACGGAGAAACACGGGTATCACTATTATTGTACAACTATTAAAAAAAATAAAAATAAAATGACTAGATGCTTTCAAGACGTGGAAAGATCCATCAAGTGGGGCAGCCATGAGCTACTAGGAAAAAGAACTATTTGAATAGGTCAAAGTTAAAAACAAAATATTTTTTATCATTCAAGTTCAAGGACTTGACGAAGCAGCTAACCTAGAAAACCAATCCGCCTCTCATAATTCTGTACATAGACGTTAAATATTGTTGAAACATATCTCTCCTTCACCACAAGGCAAATGTAAAAGGGCAAAAAAACTAAAGCATATAATAACGAATGAATTAATTCAATAATGTAACTACAACAGGACTGGCAGTGTTTAAGATATAGACACTAGGTAATACAAATATAAAACAAAAATATGCATAACTAACACATGCCACAAAACAGATGGTTTGGTAACCTCACCAGAATGGAGTATAATCAACTGCTGATACAAACCTGTAATGGCAGGAACCCAGAAGTAACAGCAGCTAGAAAATGTACAAGAGGAAAGTGGACAGATGGCAAGAACAGAATGACATTGTAGTCCGTGTAACTCGAACAAGTCAATTTTTGCTTAGCTCAACATTTCTAGAGGTCCTGGCCAAGTCTTTTTTACCTTTGTTAAAAAACTCTGGTAATGTCGACTTCTGTTAACTATAAGTTTTGGATGATTCCAGGTAATGTTTCTGTCCTCACTAAAATTTGGACTCGAGTAAGTAAAAGTTCTATCTTCATGCTTAAAATATAGCCTTATGTGACTGAACATATGAAATTTGTCACAAGGTAGTGACTGATAGAGAACAAATGATGACATTGTGAGAAAAGCATGAAGTTCAAATGGCTATGGGAGTACGCGGTGCAGATAAGAGAAGCAGTGGAAAGATCATGGGTCAGGAAAGGACATCTCTTACAAATGGCTTACCTATGCTGCAGTAGTTCCGTACTGCTGAGGGTGGCCATTTGTGTAAGAGCTGTGCAGTTAAAAAAGAAAATATCTTGACTTTGTTTCTCTTATAGTTGAACTGAATGTATCTCTTGTGCACAGATTTTCTAGTTATCATTTTATACTTTAACATCAGTACAGGATTTGAGATAAGTCAGTTAGAACATTTAGACTTTCAAATGTTTTGACACATGAAACTTTGGTGATCGAAAAGAATTTGACACTACATTTATGCTTTCAACTGCTTATGAAAATTGGAAAATATGCAGAATATTAATTAATTATTCATAAAAGATGTATATAAATGGTCAAAATAATTATTACATGCTTTATTTCTTATTCTGACCTTAAAATGTCCACCTTTGAGCAAAATTCTGATATGTAGAAGTACTTTAGATGGTCCCATCAACATTCTGTATGACAAAGTCACAAATGTGGAATTGATGACAAGAACCAGTGGAACAAGAGTTGAGAAGAAGATGCTGGCGATGGATAGGACACACATGGAGGAAACCTGTTGATAGCATTACAAGGCAGTCCTTGTTCTGGAATCCACAGGGAAAGAGAGGCAGAGGTAGACCAAAAAAAAACACATGGAGAAGAGAACTGGAAACAGAGGTGAAAATGATGAGGAAAACATGGAAAGAACTTGAGCAGTTGGCGCAGGACAGGAAGACTTGGTATGTGTTTGTTGAAGGCCTATGCTCCTTGGGCAGCTAAAGGGTATTGATTGATTGATCAACATTCTACTTATTCAGACTGCACTGTATTTAGAAACATTGCTGGTAACAGCAGCACATCTTCCACAAGGATGTCACTAACAGAGAGAAAGCTACATCAAATAATTAATAAGAAAAACTCAACACACACAAACTGTAGACTCCTAGCTCCCACACAAGCTGAGAAACCCTGAGTTAAATATTTGAACACAAGAACAGGAATTCACTGAAGTAAAACTCCCAGAGACTTGGCACATTAGGATGCAGATACTACAATCATCAATAACATAGACTGAAAAAAAAAAAAAATTTACCTCGCAAAACAAAACTAGTCTATACTAGTCAAAACATGCTTTTAAGGGGAACACATTGGGAAAGAAGAATGGGGAAGCCGAGACAAACCTGTGAATGTTGGAAGAGGAAGCCAAAGTCTTGTGGACTGAGCTGAAAAAAAAAAAGACCCAAAAGAGAAATGGGCGGCAAGTATGTGTTGCAGATATGTAACTCCATATGGAATAAAAACAGGATTGAAGAAACAAAACTCCCAAAATAACAGAGAATTTAGTGTGTAAACATACAAATATAATATTTTCAAGTCTAAGGTAAACAAATTGTACATCACAAAGAAAGAAAAGCAATAATGTTTTCTCAAATTTCAGAGACAAAATAGAGTCTAGTACAGGAAAAATATCAATGTTATTGCCCTGCATAGTACAGCTCACCGGGGAAGTCTTTAGGTCAGGGCTTACATACAGCATGTAAAAAAAAAAATACAAAAAAGTCCAAACAGCCCTTTAAAAAAAAAAAAAAAATTAATATTAGTTAATAATGGAAGAAAGCCCACCCTTCACTACGAAGAAGTAAATTGAAAAGATCACATTGAGAAAGAAAAAAATGTAATAAAATATGACATGCTTACTGGCATAACACAATGTCACAGATAATAAAGTGTTTGTTTCCTGTTTCATAGAAACAAATGAAAAAACCAGGAAATAACAGGAGACTGACTGAACAAATAAAAAAAAACACAGAAAAACTAGCAAAACATTGGGAAGGAAAGAGAATCATTAAGGGAACAGAATATACAAAAGACAAACACAAGGAAAATAAAATTAAGCTGTACACAGAGAAACAAAAGAAAAGCATTTTTTTAAAAAAAAGAAAGAAAAAAAAGGTGAATGAGTAAGAACAATCATAACATAGAGGGAAAAAAAAAAAAAAAACCAATAACATAATTGGAAGAAAACCATTCCAAAAATGTTGCCATTAGATATCAAAGGAACAAATAACTTGTCCATTAACATATTTCAAGGTCCTATTTTAACCAAATACCATCACAGCCCTAATATATTTTTATCTACCACACTTTTTTTTCTACACGCTTTAAAACCCAGCGTTTCTTTCTGTTTCATTTATACTCTGTCATTTATTTTCTATCCTTCCTTAATGACCTGTATCTCCTATATACGATCTTTGACTTTTATTTTCCATTATTTCTGTATAAATCGCTCTTCTGTCTGTGTATGTGTGTGTATATATATATATATATAAACAGGGTGGCCCAAAAGTAGGTTCACACTTCTCTGTGAACATATTAAAAAAATTTTTTAAAGAAAAGTGTCAACCTACTGTTGGGACACCCTATACATATATATTATATTCTGTGCTATTTTTCACTGTGTCCACATGGTCAAACAATCTCCAATAATTGTTATATTAGTTAATTATGCAGTCTTTAAATTTCTCCATGAGTTCTTATTCTCCATGGTCATTTCCTTGACTGGCCTTTGACTACATAACAACCCACTACTATGTTCTGAGTACCATACTTGTACAATGCTATCATAACTTACACTGAATGTTTAGGGCTAGAAAGTATCACAACTACATTAAGTCAAACTGGTCACGCACAAAAAAAAACAAAAAATAAAAATGCTTTCCCCTAACATTCTATAATTTTGCCTGAGAAAAAAGACTAAAAATTAAGAACCAGTACTTAAGTTTTAAGAACCAGTACTTAAGTTTTAAGAACCAGTACCTAAGTTTTAAACAGATCATATTTAACCTACCCACCTGCAGTTGATTTAATATCTTACAGTAGATTACATCTGTTACTGAAGGATAGAAATAACTGTTCTAAAATGGAGCTAATAAGAGATTATACTAAAACAGAAAAATCAACTGCTCAATCTGATCGATTTAACAATCACATGATAAATTGCTTTTTTCTGTACGCAAAAGCATATTCAAACAATTTGGCTAGAAGAATCTGGGTTAAGATAACGGTTTGTTTGTCAGTTTTACAGGAGCACATAAGTTAACAAAGAATGCTTGGTGAAATAAAAGAAACTAGTCAAATCATCACACAAAAGCAACAAAAGTTGACAAACAATATTATACAAGCAAAATCAACTTTTCAGAATGCTCCAAGATTTCAATGTTGCATCTAAACAATTTCTGCAACATAGACGTGGCATGATGGAACAATGTGATATGATTTTACAACCACTTGATATCATAACACATGTGCAAGCATATCAGAATCCATTCTACAAGTCTCGATTTCTTTTATAATTGAACTGATCTGTTACTAAAACATGTGTGCGATCAGGTGGAGACACATCAAAATCTTAGCTAACATATTTTAGTTCAACTTTGTTGTTGTCTGAATAGGAGTTTTGCCGCATTTTGGCGAGATGCACACCTTTCAACCTAGACAAAAGGTCTGTCAGTTATATTAGGGCACTCGTCCAAGTATAACAGACCTTGTAGTCTAGTTGTTTTACTTTGACTTTAACTGTCCTACATCAAAATGACATGACAACATTTTGCTCATTTATTCTACCTACAAATCTCAAATGTGACAAGCTTAATAGTTTTTCCACCATATTCTCACATCAGCTCCCCCCCCCCCCACCACCCCCCCCCCCCCCACCCAAAGTGCACAAAGATACAATCACTTAAGTAGGTCTTGAAAAAGTTTCTTGTTATTGAGAATGGTGTCAGTAACAGGGATGTCTTCTTTGATGATCGTCACACCCAGGGAATCCCCAGATGCTCCATCAACATCGTCGTTGTCATCATCATCATCAAGATTACAGAGGAGGCTGTCATCTTCATATGTTGGGACGAAATTTCTGAAACAACAGAACAGCAATCATATCAATGTATGCAGAGAACAAACTAGAAGGAAGCCTAAATTGCAATAAAATAAAAGAATGGAACGATTATGTAATAAGGGAGTGTTTGACTTTTGACTTTTCCAGGTTCAAAACCCAGAAGCGTCAAGCTCCAGTTCACCCAGCTGTAAATGGCTACCTGACTCTGCTTTGAGTTTGGGAAGGTAAAGACAGCAAGGAAAGGAAATGGTCATCACACCTCATAAAACTGACACCTATGATAGTGAAGCCTCTAGAATTTCAATCCCCCATGGCAGTATCTGCCCTGTCCCTCCTGTAGAAATAATGCCTCAGAGCACATACACGAGAGAATATGAGCCTAAAATCACGACAAGGGGGACATGGAAGAACATAGCTGACTGCCATGGACACAAAGGAATCTTTACCTTTTTCATTTTTACTATGTCCCACACCATCACTACGACACTACTACTCAGTCGTTCTAATTAATATATGCTCTTTCCATTACCATCATTCAATATTTTTATCACTTACATCAACATATCCTTTCAATATTTAACAGTACTATGATAAACATCCCCTGCCCGTATCCTTTTAATGCTGTTCATTCCACAATCACAAAGTAAACATTCTGCTGCCTTAGTATCTATTTCTCTTTGCTATACACTAAAAAAAGAAGGTAGTCCAATAGCAGATACTGCTGCAGGGGAGTGAAGTGTTAGAGACTTCAATATACTAGGTGCAGCATCGAGAGATGGGGTGACCAGTTCCCTTCCTTGCTACCTTTCCCTTCCCTAACTCAAGTGCAGAGTCAGGTACCCAGTTACAGCTGGGTAGACTAAAGCGTGTTGATACCGTGAATCAAACCCAGCACCTTTGCCACAAGAGACCAGCGCTCTAATCACTCTGTCAATCGGATGCTCTACTATACACTATTTAGAAAGAACACAACTACAGCTCCTGCAGGCATGTCATACAAAGTGACTAATACGAGGTTGCGCAAAGTGCTACAGGGAACACTGCTGAAAGAACATGTGAATGCTTGATGCGCATTTCCTGCGAGGGCACCAGTTGTAGTGGTGGCTTTATGCTGCATAAGTAGTGACGAGGAAAACGGTGATACCAATATTACTCTTTATCATATTCTAACGTTGCTCCATCCTCACCATCATCATCATATTGCGTTGCGCTCATGGAGAAGTTAGAGATGTAAACGAATGCTGTGTGTCTTCTGATATGCATTTGTAGTGTGATATTTCAGTGTTAACACTAGCTCATGAACTTGGCCAGCTTCGACACATCATAGTAGACAAAGTTTAGAACAAAGCCATCTCACACACCAATCCAACGGTTTATTCACAAACGGCCTCACGGTATTTATTATAAAAAATAGAAGATGCATTCATAGGTAAAGCCTTATCCTTTAGTATGATCCCAGTAACTAATTCCATGCATTCAACATGTTTGTCAAACTTCATACTGAATGAAATATTTAATCAATTTCAAAATTCAAAGCCTGATTCATCCAAAGTGAATATTCATATAAATTAGTTTGGTTTGGTTTGGTTTTTAAGGACTATCTTCATTGTACACGGACAACTTCGTCAGTGCTCCGATCTCCTCCCTTAGATCACATAAGGAGGATCGCAGTACAGTGCACAAACTCTGTAGCACCAGCGAGAATCCCAATGTGTATATATAGGAATCACACATTCTATAAATATTTTTGTGGTTAGTAGGTTTTTAATTTGTAAATTTTGCCAAGGCAGCAGCCTTATGGCCTACTCTTTACGATTTCCAACTGCCGTGGGATTTTTAATATGCGCCACTTGCACACTGGACCTCCTATTTTTTTCGCCCGTATCCGATTTCACTACCCAGGAGACCAGTGGGGAGTATGACATCATTAGAACCACTGGTTCTGAAATAAAATGTCTATAAATTATATTCCCTCAACTGGGAATCAAACCCGGTACCTCTAGAATTCGATGTGGATGCCATAACTCTTAGCCACTCTGACCCCCCTCATATAAATTAAATAACTGAAAGCCACATATACATTTGCACGCAATTCCATGTATGTAATATTATAACAGATTTACAGACATCTGAGCCGATTTCACTGGGATCCTATGATACAAACCCAAAACAATTTGACACATCCTTTCACACAGCAAAAAAACACAGAATAATACTCTGTCACCACACGTGTCAACAACAAACGCTATCACACATCCACACCTAACTTTTAAACTCGATGCATTTTTGTGTGACTAATCATATCAAATATAAATTTCTGATTTCTCACTCCAAGTGCATCACCACACAGTTCCTAATTAATATATGCTAATTCTCTTCTCTATTCTGTCACTACTTCATACTGTGAGCTATTTCTCTTTACTGAACACTAGTTGTC
Organism: Oreohelix idahoensis; assembly: GCA_024509875.1. Taxonomy (NCBI): domain Eukaryota; kingdom Metazoa; phylum Mollusca; class Gastropoda; order Stylommatophora; family Oreohelicidae; genus Oreohelix; species Oreohelix idahoensis. The sequence continues at coordinate 388,927 of JAMPIV010014535.1, read as the reverse complement.
TTTATCAATAATGATCTTAGGTCAATCAAATTCATATAACATTCATCTCACTGTGGCTGGTCCCATATTTCGGCATCTGGAATATTCTGAATGTGGTCTGGAAATTCATCCATATGGGCGAGCAGTTCCTCTTTACTGTCAAATGCTTCCTGACAACCATAGCATGTATGCTGGTAAACCTGAAAAGAAATAGCATTATTGTGGTAAATCTGTACTGAACCAATAAGACACAATATTGTTGTAAATCTGTTTGAACTAACAAGAAATAATATTATCATTGTAAATCTGTTTGAACTAACAAGAAATAATATTATCATTGTAAATCTGTTTGAACCAACAAGAAATAATTTATTGTGATAAACCAGTTTTAAACCAACAAGAAATAATCTTCTTCTTCTTTGTCCACACTCAGACGTCTGCTTGAATATGTTCAAAGAAAGCAGTGGTCAGCATGAGGCTATTTCTATCTCCATAGAGCTTCTCCAGGAATGGTACTGGCGATGGCCACATGTGCTTTCTATGTTCTTCATATGTTGGGCATCTTTGAAGCAGATGTTCACCAGTCATTTTATCAGTGCCACAGTCACACTCATCAGTAGCTCCTATATCTTTAGCTTGTTGAAAAGGTGGTATCTCAATCTGTTGTGGTCCATGCGGAGTCTGAAGATTATCACTTATACTCTTCTGTTGAGCTGGTAATATGCATCATTGTTTGTGTGGCCTGGATATTCTGCTTCCCATTTGTTCCTGTGTCTGCTTCTGATAAAACTCTTTGACTCTTGAAAAGTTATACTTATTATAAATAATATTATCGTGATAAACCTGCATTAAACCAACAAGAAGTAATATTACTGTGCTAAATCTGTTTAAACCCAACAAGAAATAATACTATTGTGATAAACCTGCATTAAACCAACAAGAAGTAACATTACTGTGGTAAATCTGTATTAAACCCAACAAGAAATAATATTACTGTAGTAAACTTGTTATGGACCAACAAGTGTTTCAGTGTTTAAATATCTTTGTAGCAGCCACAACAGATATTGTGGCAAACCTTTGTTAAATCAAAGAGATATAATGTATTTATTTTTGTAAGTCTTGCTGGTAGCTAAAATAGATCTTCAGAAATATGCCTTTATTTGTTAAATGAAAGAAAAGAAGGCAATAAACCAAGTTCTTAAAATATACTGAATAAGTAACTTGCAACTAAAACTGCATGCTGTGGCTTTTTGTTTCTTTTAATGAAAATTAGTTATTTTTATTTGCAGCAATACTTGATACAACAAGACTATTTGTTTTTTTTTTATTTACTACCAACCGCGATGGTCTTACTGGTAAAATACTGCTTGATATACCAAAAGAAATTTATTATTTTTACTAGCAACCATAATGCACTTATTGTACACTTCTTCTTCTTTGATCCTTAGCTGCAGACTGTCAAAGCAGTCAGTGGACATTGCGTCTGGTGACGTCTTGTAGGGCAGCAACAAACTGCTTCCACTTTGCTCAGTCGGCAGCCATCCTTCGTGCAGTGCCCCAGCTCTGGGTCATTCTTTGCATCTCGGCCTCCACAGTTCTCAGCCAAGTTGTTTCTGGTAGGCCCCACTTTTGCTTACCTTCACGAGTCCATAGAACAGTTGTTCTTGTGATGGCATCGGGGTCTCTTTTGAGGATGTGGCCAACCCAACTCCAGCGTCTGCCAACTATGATGGTGTGCATGTCTTCTTAGTTGCTCTGAGTAAGCAGTTCTTGGATGGTGATCGTATTCGACCAAAAGAATTAGATAATTTTCCTTTCGGCATTTACTTCTCTGTTACTCTCCAGCATTCCACACCATGGAAAAGCACACAGCTCTCATATAGTCTTAATTTGGTGTTTGTGCTGCCCTGAGAGGACTTCCAGATGTTGTTTACACTAGCAAGGGCTGTTTTCGCTTTATTCATTCTGTTCTTGATGCCTTTGCATGTTCCGCTGTCTGGTGATACAGTAGAACTCCATTTATCCGAACCCCATGGGACCGAGCATCGTTCGGATAATCAAATGTTCGGATAATTGGATTACATAATGTATCGAGTACATGTACACATATTTCTAAAAATAATTAACCATCACAAGGAAAATACAGTATAAAACATATTTACTTGTACTGTAATAATAATACCCACACTGTATTAGATCACTGTATCACCAAAATCTTTTATTACACTGCAGTGCATGTACTACTTGTATTAATTATTTTTGTTAAGAAAGAGAAATGTTTTCAAAATAACATTACAAACGATTCAAAACCAGGCGCAACTTACGTATATATGTACTTGCACAGATGTAGCCCACTATTAAAAATAATGAGGAATCCTCTTTTGCACCAAACTGGATAGTTTCCTTTTGGCTGCTAAGTCCCGCATTCTCTTCAACAGCAGAAGCTGTGTAGGACAGCTGTCATCTTCTTGCTCGTACCAAGCCATCGCTGTTTCTAGTGCTATAAAGGCCTCTTCAGGACTTGGTCGACGTTTTGGTTTTTCTTCATAATCTACAAGTACATCATGTACTTCTGAGGAGTCTTCATCATCGGTCACTACATGTATTTGGTTTTCTTCTTGCACAAAAGACAAAATTTCTTCGTCATTCAAAAACTGAAAACCAGAATCATTATCATCTTCTAGCCACATGTGTGCATCATCTTTGTCACAGTCCGAAAATCCGGGCATTGCTTGAAACAGTTCCACAACTTCATTTATACAATCATCATTTGTGTCCATTGCAGTAGTTTCATTTCCTCCTTTTTTCCCAAGCAATCTACTCCAAGCCTTGTTGAGATTATCTTGTGACAGGGTGGTCAAAGCATCAGCTAACATATAGCAACAGTCTTTGAGATTAAGCTTTTTGGAAAACGCCACCACACTTTCTTCATCTTCAGCCAACAATAAACGACGCAGGACTTCCTTCTTGTACATCTTTTTAAGCTTTGCTATAACACCCTCATCCATTGGTTGAATCAGAGCTGTTACATTGGGAGGCAGAAAAATTACTTTAAAATTTGCATCAACTGCATTCAATGTATCCGTCTCTGGATGAGATGGTGCATTGTCCAGTAGAAGAATTACTTTTCCAGTTTTCTTTTCTTGTTCTCTCAACCTCTTCACATTTGGGATGAACTGATTTGTATACCAATCAAGAAATATTTCCCTATTCATCCAAGCACTCTTCTGTGCTTTGTAACACAATGGGAGACATGTCACATTCTTTAAACAACGTGGTTTTTTGGCTTTGCCGATCATTAGCACCGGTAAACGATGACTTCCACTGGCATTCGCGGCTACTAAAATTGTTACTCTCTCTTTGCACTTTTTAAACCCAGGGGCAGCTGCTTCGCGCTGAGATGCAAGTGATTTTTGAGGCAATGATTTCCAGTATAAGCCAGCCTCATCGGCATTATACACATCATCGAGTGAATAACCTTCTTCTTCCAAAAAAGCCAAGAATGTTTCTTTAAAATTTTTAGCGGCAGTTGCATCGCTAGATAAAGATTCCCCTTGAATCTCCAATTCTCGTATGTCATGACGAGATTTAAAGTTTCTTAACCATCCCTGGCTAGCCTTAAAGTCAGGAGGACCGTCAAGTTGATTGTTGAACTGAAGTGCCTTTTCACACAACAGAGAACCAGAGATAGGTTCCCCTTTGCTTCTTCTTTGCACAAACCATATATACAAAGCCTCTTCCAATTTCACATCTTTCGCATTTCTCATGGTTTTACGTTTCTTCGACCCATTTTCACTATCAAATTTCGATGCAAAACTCATAATTTTATCCTTGTTACTTTTGATGTCAGAGATGGTAGCTTTCCCAACATTGAAAATCCTCGCAAGTGAAGACACAGTTTCACCTTGTCCTAGTCTCTTGATAATTTCTGTTTTCGTTTCAATTGACAAAACATAGCGGTTCCTTTTATATGCTTTAGGCCTACTGGAAGATGCCATATCGCACAGAGAAATACTTGTACACCAAAATTATTCTGCTGTAGTAGCAGACACAATTATTTTAAGTTGAACTGTCTGTTTAGCCAGTGTTCTACCTAGAACGCACACGTACACTGGATTGGTAAACCAGATATTAACTGACTTTATGATTGATCTAACTGACTTCCTGTACGTAAGCGACCGACCATTAGCCATCCCATTCTCTACAAATTGTTCGCACACATTTGAAGTTTGCCGCATCAAAAGATTCAGAATTTTAGTCTAACGTGACTGTGGCATCTGATTATTTTTTTTTTCTGGAAAAAGTGTTCGGATAATTGGATGTTCGGATAATTGGGGTTCGGATAAATGGAGTTCTACTGTACTATGCATCCTATTACTGTACACCTTTTCTTTATTTAAAAAAAATTATTTCTACTCATGTCTTGCTTACTTACTTACTTAGTGGTTCCCCTTCTACCGTGAGGTGTAGAGGTTTGGAAGAGACTTAGCTCTTTGTTTCCCATGCTTGTCGTGGTAGCCGATCTTTTCCCATTCTGCAGACATGGCCAAACCATCTTAATTGGGACTGTTCTACTTGGGTCTGCATGGGGTAGGATTTAAGGCCTTGACGTATCGTCTGGTTGTGTACCATGTCTCTTCTTGTTACTTCAACCACCTTCCTCAGATACCTCATTTCTGAGGTTTGGATCTGGCTTTTGTGGGTTGTAGTCATTGCCCATGACTCGCATCCATATGTCAAGACTGGGACATAGGTGGAGCGGTATACAGCCATCTTCGTTTTCTTACCAACCTCTCTCTTGCTGGGGAATCCTCAGAAAGTTAACTGTAGAATACGATCTTACCAAAGACAAATTACTGTTGTAGACAATAAAACTTTCTTTTTCGTCTTCGAACGTCAAGTTAATCCATATACAAAGTAAAAAAAAAACATGCTTATGGCCACAATTAGTACATTTAGTGTTATTCACACCAGTTTTTCTGTGGTCCCTTGTAAGAAAAAAATATATTATGCAATCGTGCATTACGTAATTTTCAAACAAATAAAGAAGAATAACATCATATAAAAACTTGTTTACTCTTGTTTGTTTTAATAGTATCCCTAGCTTCATCTTCTACCAAGAACTAGTGATTAGATGTTACGGTAGGTCTAGTTTTGTTGCTTTTTAATCAGCCAGAATATGACTACGCCCACTCATCAACTAAATCTAGTGTATCTAGCTTTTCTGCACCGATTCCGTATTTTGACAACAAACTGTGACTACCAAACAATCATCATCAATGTCAGCAATGTTTCAAAGTAGTTTGACAATTATTTGCTTAGGAGACTTAGAAAATGTAAATATAAAGCGTGATATATTTCTCTAGCAATATCAATGAAAAACGCAAACACGCGAATCGTCACAAAAATTGTGATAATAACATCAAAACACGCACATGTGCTGCTTAACTACAGTCAAATTAATTGTTTAAATAGTAGCGAAAGTCATTCTACAAGTTTTAAAATATGAACTGCATTAAACAGACGATTTTTAGGGTTTATTCGTGATAAACTAAAAACCACGCTCTGAGCGTTGCTCTGGCACGGCGCGTTGAATTTTGCAACACTCAGAGCGTTGGTCTGGAGTCAAAGAGTTAAAGGTAAACTGGTAACCAATATAGAAATAAGACTGGGAAGATTACAGAAAAGATGGCCAAGAAATATTTGGTGGCAAAGGGGAAGACTTGGGGGTGGGGGTAGAGTGGGTGTGTGGAAGAAGAGAGTGAAAATAAGGAAGACAGGACATTCTGGGATGGCACGAAAACAACATGTAACTGAAGTAATTTAGTGCTTAACATTAAAAAAAGAAATTTGTGTAGTGTGACTGTCAAATCCTTTCAGCATGACACATGATGATGCAATTCTGAGAAGGGAATGAAATTTTTACAAACTGTTACGGTGAGATGAAGTGTACAGGGGAGAATTACGAATGTAGTAGGTTTATAAGATACTGATATTCTAAGGCCAGAGTGCTAATGCTCATAGCAAAGGCCAAGAAAGTTCACTGAGGAGGTGGAGATATGAGAAGTAAAGTTGACGGCAAGATTGAAATTACTGACATTGTTAATAAATTTCCAGATGCCCTCCTCCGGTGTCACAGATAGGGAAGGAGGAACTCCATTAATGACATCACAAATCCAATTAAGCCACATATGTATTTCACAGGGCAGAAACAAATAAAACAAACATTACATCAGGAAAAACAACATATGATATCACATATACAGCACCATACATAGGCCAATATAAGCGTTTGGAGGTTAACAGACCACAGTGAAGAACAGCCACTGCCACACAAAAGATGCCCACATATAAGGACACTACCAAAAATGACACCCAAAAGATAATGATCAATATCCTTTGGCTCCCCAAGGAGCATAGGCCTTCAACAAACACATACCAAGTCCTCCTGTCACCAGCTCAAGTTCTTTCCATGTTTTCCTCATCATTGTCACATCTCTATCTAGTTCTCTTCTCCGTGTTTGTTGGTCCACCTCTGCCTCTCTTTCCCTGGGCATTCCAGAACAAGGACTGCCTTGTAATACCATCAACATGTTTCCTCAATGTGTGTCCTATCCATTCTTCCTACCTCTTGTTCCACTGGCAAAAGATAATGACACTACACATACAATAAAACCACATATACAAGACATACCTCTCTTCGAATGTAGTTGATAAGTTTCACCTTTTGATAAAAGTTCAGATGCATCTTGCTGCACACATCATGTAGATCAAAGCCATGCTTTTCCTGAACAGGAAATCAAAATACATTTTTAAATTAACCCACATTAAATGAAAAAGGTAAAAGGGTCCCGTTACACGCCCACTGAGGAATATTGGAAATATGGTGTTAGGCCCATACTTTCTTGGCCGTCTGCACACTAGGGGGGGATGTGGTCAGCTTCACGCCGGCCGCCTTTAACCTTCCCAGAGTTGCTCTGGTACCCAATTTATGAGGCTGGGTCGACCCAGAGCCGTTTGTGGTATAAAAAATCCCATCTTAACTGGGGATCGAATCAGGACCGCCGAGCTGGTAAGCCAGTGCACTAACCACTGTGCTACCGCGGCTCTTCACTTTACATTAAACCTGACATAATATGAAAACTCCACATAATATAAAAACGTTACAATTCATGAAAAATTCACATTGTGAAAACCTCACAAATTACACGGACATCACACAACATTAAAAAATGGAAATAATTTAAAAAAAACTGAACTAAAAAAAACAAAAAAACAAACCCATATACATCTGGAAAACTCCACAGATTATATAGCATAAAAATCCCATATGCCATTAACATGAAAATATTACAGATGGGAAACACTTTGTAAATATAACTATGCCATATAAAAAAATAAAGTTAATTAACTCATATCTCATACAATCACTTGCTGAGTTTATATTACATACATTGTTCCAGTTTGTGCCTTTGTTCTAAGGACTAGCACATATGAGCAAAGCTTTCTTCAGCAAAACGTGCAAAAAAGTGCCATCATAACAGGGCGTACAAATTTAAGAAATTGGGTGTTATTAATAATTAGTATTAAAATGACATCTATATCATTAATAATAATAATATATAATCATATACTGATTATTATTCATATAAATACAGAAGCAAAAATCAAAAGTGAAAAAAAGATGTCACATGACTGATCACATGCCTTGTTTCTGAGCCATCATCATTATCACCCTTCTGCTCCACATGGAGCATATGCCTTCAACAAACTTATGCCAAGTCTTTCTGTTCCTTGCCATCAGGTCAAGGTCTTTCTATGTCTTCATGTCTGTCTCCAGTTCTCTTCTCCATGTGTTCCTTGGTCTCCCTCTACCTCCTTTACCCCGGGGATTTGAACAAGGACCGCCTTTTAATACCATCAGCATGCATGGAGGCATCTCTGGAGTCATCCTTATATGACCACCTGCTATGCACAATGCTACAATATACATATGTGGAAGTGAACTTCACGATTTGAACCAGGTCAGAAGGAAGATAGCTGACAGGATAGTATGGCACTCCCTCCTCCTAACCTCTACACCTCACGGTAGAAGAGGGATGCCTAAGTAAGTAAGGAAGTGAACATGCCTGGGTAATTACACCCTCACTGACTCTTCAAATCATCCACATACTTCCAGAGCTTTCCCCTGTGGTGAAACTTGTTGAGAACCCAGCATTGCACACTAAGCTTGGAGAAGTCACTTGAGCCCCAGACATAATTCTTTGGCTTTGACCTGGTTGACTGTATGCAGGAGGATCTCAGTATGGGCCCAGTGATAGGCAGGGGGAGCTGAGAAGTGGCTCGGTGCAGGACATGACAATTCCTTTGGGAAAGCATAGAACCAGAGCACAGTATTTTAGTTCTGCATAGTTGGAGAACCCCCCTTGGATATATGCCATGCGCTTCTTACTCCTAGCTTGGGATCAGATGTGACGATCCATTAAATGCAAGCCAAGCTGGAGCTCATGACTTCAACTCAACACATTTTGGAATGGCAGATAGCAACAGGAAAAGCTTAGAGGAGTCTTCAACTTGGTATTGGCTGCAAAAGAGCAAGAAGCTCAGCAGTTCTAGTTAAACAACAATACCATCAACAGTGTGTGTCCCATCCATCACCAGCGTCTTCTTCTCATATCTTGTTCCTCTGGCTCTTGTCATCAGTTCCACATCAATGGTCTTGTCATACCATTTCAAATCCTTCTATTCTATGTAAACACCCGTTTATGAAAGTGATTTAAGTGATCACTTAACTTCAGTTAATATCACACTTTCTAAAAAAATTGTTCCCCAATTGTTCACCTTCATATGCTCCCGCAGATCTGTCACTGCTACACAGAAAACATCACAAAAAAGGCAGACAACTCTTGACTCTGACTCAGCATTCCAGCCAGACCATTCGCTGAAAGAGACAAAAAAAAACAAAGTGTTTCACTTCAAACAGGTGGCAGATACTTTCTTATCAGTATTCATGCTCTCCTGTCTACATTGTATGTTTCTGCCATCCTTCAATCCCTTGACTTCCTTTCTTTTTTTCCTTTATTCTCCCATTACCATGTGACACAGCGTATTTTGTATTAAATACACATATGCCTTAGTCCTCGAAATACTACACATGAGAGAGAGAGGGGTGGAGTGAAACACATTCAAATAATAATGAACACTAGCAATGTTCCCAACTCTGTCTAATGTATTCAAATAATTATCACCACAAAATCACAACAATATATGTAGTTAGCGAAGTGTAACACATTGATGAAAATCTCACTGTGACACCATGAGTTGAATAGAGTGTTAAATGAGAAGGGTAAATAAAACTGCTGCTAATTATAATTAGAAGTTCCAGTGACATTTCATATGGCCTATATGACGATATATCATCTCCTACAGAGAGCTCCACCTGGTCCTTCCATCCACTGCTACCTTGATCTTCCTCGGGCTCTACTATCTGATAATCTAATATTTAAGATGTGATATGTTGGATGTCCCACTTTCATTATGATTAAATGTCAAAATTATTTCATTTGTTGCTGCTCTGTACAATCCAAGGTAGACGTAGTTCCAACTTTTGCTCCTGCTGTGTCATTTCTGGTTTTCATCTCTTCTTGTACGGTTGGTCACCTTTCTCAAGCAGCTTTTTGCTTAATATCCATATCTAGCTCTCATAGTATAGTGCCGGTACCAACATGGTACTGGACATTCGCCACTTTGTCTCTACCTATATGTTAAAAAACAATAAATAGTGTCTCCTGTAATGGACGGTTCTCTTTATGGGGGAAAAAGCTGTATATATGATTTCCAGACATTCTTATTGTGCAGCCATTTGGTGGAGTGGTTAGAACATTTGCCGCTCACAACAACGTTACGAGCTCCAGTTTCCAAAATCTTGCATAGTCGCGCTCTAAGTCTACCCAGCTGTACATGGGTATCTAGCAATGCTCTTGATTTAGGGAAAGAAAAAGCAGCAAGGAAGGGAACTGCTCACTACACCTCATAAAGCTGGAATTAGTATACTGAAGTCTCTAACACTTTACTCCCTAATGGCAGCATCTATTTACTTGTGTGTTACTGGGGCCTGAAAGCAGAGAAAATAAGCGTAACACTGTACCCTACCAGGCATGTTATAAAAAGTGACTAAGGAAGATTGGGCATGGGGCTGGTTACCCCATCCCATAAAAAACTTTTTACCCACAAAAACTTCAACAAACGCCATGGATAGTGAAATACAGAATATAAATCAACTCAGCCGTCCAAGACAGAAGAAGGTCCTCTGGAAAGGAGGCACATGAAGCGACCCAGAGATAGCCAGAACGAGTCTGGGTTGCCGACTAACCTTTTTTCATCTAGGAAAATCTCCAGGATTGGCACCTGGAATGTTTGCACTCTAAACGAAAACTGCACAAATAGCAGCAGAAATGTGGAATTACAGGATTGATGGGTCTCCGCGAGACAAGGTGGAAGAGCATAGAGAGGAAGAAACTGATCAGGACATGAGGAAGAAAGTGCCCAACAAAGACAGTCCTTGTTCTGGAATGCCCAGGGAAAGAGAGGCAGAGATAGACCAAAAAACACATGGGGAAGAGAACTGGAGACAAGTGAAAACGATGAGGAAAACATGGAAAGAACTGAGCAGATGGCACTAGACAGGAGAACTTGCCAAATGTTTGTTGAAGGCCTATGCTCCTTGGGGAGCTAAAGGGTATTGATTGATTGGCAGTATCTACTACGGGGCTACCTTTTTTTCTTCACATTCTTATTCTGTCACTCCTTTATTTGCACAGTTTCTTGTAATTCTACCTGACAAATCTAATATAGCATATTCTACTCCACTTACTCCTCTTCATTGAAACTTTTTTCGATTGATTTTGCATTACGGTTGTCTTTTGACTGCAAATCCTCCCAGTTTTTACCAACTTCCTGAAATCAAATTAAGAAAAAACAATTGCATTATAAATTCCAATCTTCTGCTTTAAAAAATAAATAAATAAAAAAGGCTGCTTCTTTTCAGTTCCTAAAAAAGGAAGTTATCTATATTCATTACTGATAATGGTTTAAATTAGCTTAGGCCATTAAATACAACCCCAAATCTTAACTTCAACAATGCAGAGAAATGTGGAAGAACATTAGGCCACCTTAAAAAACCGACGAGCGGCTCAGAGGTATGGCGTCCACCTCGAATTCTAAAGGTACCAGGTTTGATTTGGAGTAGAGGGAATATAATTTATGGACATTTTTTTTCAGAACCAGTGGTCCTAATGATGTCCTGGGTAGTGAGATCGGCTGTGCATCCTATCACAATTTACTTTCACAGCAAGGCAATGGTGAAGTCTGGATGGCCCTTGTTTTAATTCCCGGTAAACTTATCACTTATATTTCTTTTCTGTTGTCTGGTGTCATCCTTTATGTTATCTGGTGTCATCCTTTCTGTTGTCTGGTGTCCTCCTTTCTGTTATCTGGTGGTCCCCTTTCTGCTGTCTGGTGGTCCCCTTTCTGTTGTCTGGTGTCCTCCTTTGTTGTCTGGTGTCCTCCTTTCTATCTGGTGCCCCCCTTTCTGTTGTCTGGTGTCATCCTTTTGTTGTCTGGTGTCATCCTTTCTGTTGCCTGGTGTCCTCCTTTCTGTTGTCTGGTACCCTCCTTCCTGGTGCCCAACATCCTCCTTTTGTTGTCTGGCGTCCTCCTGTCTGTTGTCCTCCTGCCTGTTGTCTGGCGTCCTACTTTCTGCTGTCTGGCAACCTCCTTTCTGTCATCTGGCGGCCTCCTTTTTGGCGCCCTCCCTTCTGTCGCCCTCCTTTCCGTTGCCTGTCGTCCTCCTTTTCTGCTGTCTGGCACCCCCCTTTCTGTTGTCTGATATCCTCCTTTGTGTTGTCCGGTGTCCTCCTTTCTGTTGTCTAAACCCAACTAAGATGGTTTGGCCATGTCTGCAGAATGGGAGAAGATTGACTGCCACAGCAGGAATAGGAGGCTAAGAGCCTGGGATACAGACCTCCAGGGCGACCCAGAGTCTGTTGGGAGGACAACATTATGCAATCTCTGAAGGACCGAGAACTAGAATGTAACCAGGGCAGGTGGAAGACAGCCGATAGGATATTATGGTGCTCTCTCTTCCAAACCTCCACACCTCACGGTAGAAGAGGTACGACTAAGTAAGAAAATGTAAACATGTATTTTTTTTAGTGAAAAAAGATAAAATGGGGAGATTTTGAAGGAATGCAAAACATAAGTGAGATTAGTTTATTACAATGCTGCTACTAATAAACACGGCATCTAATAAAAAATAACCTGTTATACAGCTAACTGAACCCCTACAACAGCTTCTACCATGGGACTAAACTTTACCATTGATAACTAGCTACTGAACTCACCATATAGTTGACGATATAAAACCGATCATACTCTTTGTGCTTGGGATTGATTTTACGATGTTGCTTCTTTCTCATGTGCTCTTTCAGACTTGCCCTGTCTTTGAACGGCTTCTCACAGAACAGGCACAGCAGACTGTTAGACATATAAAAAAAAAACATCTGTAAATCTGTCCAATAAATCTGATTGCTTCATTTATTAGTTTTTGCTCTGACCTATATTGCACTGCCCCGTGTAGTTCCAGGTGGGGGCCCTTTGAGGAGAAATAGAAAGAATAGGAGTACTGCCACCTCTGGCAGGTCATAAGAGGCCCCCTACATATGAGGTTGTCCATGAGGCTGGCTACCTCACCGTGTAAAACAAATTGTTACAGAAACCACAGCTACAAGAACACATGAGTGCTTTGCTGTAGGCTTTTTACCAGAGGGTCAGCTTAACTCTTTAAGCCCCAAGAGCCACTATAATGGCTCAGCGTTTAGACCTATTTGGCCCAGGAGCCATTTAAGTGGCTTCGGATGTTTTGCTCCTGTTTCAATGTTAGCAACCCAAAACGTCATTTCCAACAGGAAGTACTGAAGTACTTTCATTTTAAATAACTCTTATTTATGCATATGAACATTAGAAAATATTTTTTTTTTCAAACAAAAACAACAATAAAAAAGCACTGTGGTGGCTGTTTTTGTTTGGGCCAAACCCTGCTTTTTGCTTGGGACTTAAAGAGTTAAGTGGTGGCTCCATGGGGGAGTAAAAAGGAACATGTTGATGGAGATACACTGGACAAGCACCCCCTTTCCCCAAATGAGGCAAATGTAACAGCGCACATGCTGTTTGTAAATAAAATGTCAATTGTTCAATGTTCAGATCAGATCGGGTTGCACCGTATTAACACCAGGTACATGTTATGTTCATGTTAGTGTTCAGTGGTCAGAAAGGCAATACGCCCTAGATGTTGATTTCCACCAAGCTATATTATTGCGTGCAACCTTGTTTAACCCAGGTAGGTTCTTCCGGATGAGAATGCAGCTACTTGTTGGTGTTTCTTGGCACGTGATGTTGCGTATAATGTAATGTTAGAGCTCACCTTAGTTTGTAGACTCAGTTCATCTCACTATAACACATAAGCCATTGACGACACTAAACAAAGTCACCACAATAACTGTTTCACTGACACACATTTTCTAAACCACTAACAATAATTATCTGAATCACTGACGACAATCCAATAAATGATAAAATGTTTATTAAGATTAAATGTTGTATATAAGAATATTGAAGCATGCACTGTACACCAAATCATTATTATTAATTTATAGTTCCATTTCTTTCTAACTCTAGTTCTATCTAATCCTATCCTATACAAATGTGAGGATCATTGTTCTTAATTATCTCTATTTATATATTCTTGTCCCCATCATGACAAATCCTTGAGAATCATTGTTTCCATTATTACATAAAAAACTGTTTCAACTCAAAAGTTACACTGATTCTCGAAATCTCGTGTAAAGTAATATCATCATCTTTCTTAATATTCAATGAATATTTCTCATTAAGTTTTACAGTATCTATAATTAAGTATTGAGTCAGTGGTTCTCAACGAGTGGTATCAAAGGCTAAGCGCCTGGAATAAAGTCACCACTATTTATACATCTATTGCCTGCCAGTCTGCACATTATCACTTCACTATAACCGCTCCACCATCAGCGTGAAGTTATAAATATTCATTACATATTCTATAGCATTAACATGCAGAATAATTTATCCTTAGAAATGACCCAGGCATTAACAACCTGGTCATTGGAGGAACACTTTTCCCACACAAAGAAATTCACAAATTAACATGGGAATCACCAAATGGTCTGGACAGAAACCAGATAGACCACATTATGATTAACAGTAGATGGAGACATGCATTACAAGATGTGAAGGTAAGAAGAGGTGCGGATGTGGGAAGTGATCACCATTTAGTAGTAGCAAAACTGAAAGTGAAACTAAGAACGGCTGGACCAACTGTAACTACACAGAAAAGGTTTGACATCAGCAAATTGAAGGACCCCTGTTGCTGTCATTATTGACGGAGTTTCAAACGTCGATTTATTGGTTGTATGTTTTTCACCCTGGTCAAAGTTGGGGAACTATGTCTTAACTTTGCTTTGATTAGGGGTTATCTCCCTTTTTGGTTCATTCATTGTGTTTGACCTTTAGGGTCAAAGGTAAACAGTTCTGGGCTATTTGCCATGTGCAGTTGTTGCGCGGAAAATTAGACTTCCGTGAGGTAGAGTGCGGACTGGCTTCTGTAGGACGTGAATGTCCGTTGTATCCCGGGGAAGGAAAATCTTCGAAGTGACTGCATTGTCAGTTTTCCCCAGTGATTTACTGTACGTCAGGAATGACGACAGTGTTATTTCTTATGTTCTGAGGATTCGTTTCAAGGTAACACCGACTTTATCATTACTACGCATTTGGTTGCAGAATTTGTTAAAGGCTTACCTAGCCTGTGAGAACAGCGCACAGTTCCTGTAATGCAGAACTTATATTTTGTGCTCAAGGTAGCTATTTAAGACTATTCGTCTTTATATGATCAGAAGTCCAGTGACGAAGTTATATAAGGTGTAAACCGCAGATTGGCGGTATATTTATACAAACATTATAGCAGGGTTGATGCAACCTGCTTATGAAGAGTACACAGCTGACGTCATATCGAGGTCTGTGTAATGGCCACTATTCTACCGCATGAAAAGAGGTAACTGGCGTGTTATGCCAAGTTGAACGACGGCCCTGGTAATAGGATTACATGAGTTAAGGGCTCGTCCATGGTATGACGGAGTTATTAAGGTATCTGACGCGTTCAGTCAGGGATACCAAAGCGGCATTATGAACTGTACATTAAAGAACATACCACTATTGACCATGCCCACATATTTGAATGTTCACCAGCCTTAGAATGCCTGATATGTACCAAGCGATTTCAATTAACATGATGTACGTGAACCTGTTTACATTGACTGTTCCTGTGTGATTCTACTGTTAGTCCTGTCAATAAATGTATGAACTGTCACCAGTAGTTTCAACCATCATTGGCTTCAGTACGAGTGTGACTGGGTGTATTGTGTATACTATATATGATCCTAAACGCATTCGCGTCTGCACACACCCATGTCTCACATCATCATCATCACCGTACAAGGACCATGTATGCTGTCAGCGTGAGTGACCCAGATCTTCACCGCACGAGTACACTGTTCAGGTGACATCGACACACGTACCTGGCCAACTACACATCAACATTTGCACGCATAAAAAAACCAATTAACATTTCTGGTAGGCCAGTTCCGTGGGCTTTACGGCTTCAATTTTGGTATCGACTACAGATTGGAATGACCAAGGTTGACAGCTATAAATAACACACATCCGTAGTACTCTACATTTCCAAGCTTTGGCTACACAGGACAGTAGAAATAGGTCATCGACTGTTGACCCACATAAACAGTGTTAGCATCTATGTGATAATGCTACATGAACCACAGTTGGTACAAGTACTGGAGTTGGCATCTAGGCAATATTGCTACGTGGACCACAGCTGCACACAAGTCAAGTATTTCTTGTAAACAGTACCGCTGGTTGTTTACACGTTACAGTCAACAGACTCTTCAATGTCTGAAAGTTCAAGTCACGTAGTTCGAGGTCAAGTATTTTTTGTAAACAATACATACCATCGACGAACTGTTTCAACATTGGGCCTCAAGTCTCAACTATTCATCGAGAAGGTCATAGTGACTTTATGTTCCTGGAGACCACTACATGTTATTGTGGATCTAACAATCATTGCACGCTTGACATTGTACTCCCGTGTTGACAAAGAGCAAGAGAGTTACTATATTGTTATTTGTAACTAAACTTTGTTTGCCACACACTCCATTATATGCAATGTTATATGTTACTTGTAATATTGTGGTGTATTTTTCTGTTGTTTTCAGCGGATTTTGGTTGGGAAAGGTGACTCCTTTAGATCATACCACGTAACAGAGGTTGTCTATTGAGAGCGTTTTCTGTAGGGATTGCAAATTTCCTTAATTGGGATTTGCTAGCGACAATTGTTGCTATTTACGTTTAGCTGTGACGAGATGTGTTAGTGTTGTTTTCGTTATTTTTTCCATTCTTTGATTTACGATTTGTTTTGTTTGTATCTGTTCGTCTCTCCTTCCTTTCACTTATTTCTTTACACCTTTTTTGTTTATAACAGTGTTGCCATTTGTCTTGTTTACTTTTCGCAGTCATCTTTACACATTTTTGTAACATTTTCCTTAGTTTCGCTGTATTGTTTATTTGACTTCTGCGAACGTTTTCGGTTGTTGTTCTGTATCTTTGTCCTTGTATTTATTATTGTCATACACAGTCTACATACATATACTTGGTCATGTATTATTATTATTGTTATTAATATGCTACACTATTCATATTGAGATTATTGATAGAATATTATTATAAAGAAACAAGGTAACCATACAAGGTCTTTGACTAAGACTTGTCTCTCAAAGAGAGTGAAATAAACTGAAGTGAGTATAGAAGTCTAATATTAAAGACTTGTCTCCCATTGAAGTGGGATAAGGTAATTTATTTAATTTTTTCAGGTTACTGATTTCATTAGACAGAATGTCTACACTGGAATACTTCATTGGACAAGGGAAATCCCTTGGCAAGTTTGGTAAAGAATTAGAAGAATTCGCGACTGCTCAATTCGTCATAGCATTGAAGTCAGAAGAAAAGAGACAAAAAGACGAAAATAAATTGAAAGCAGAAACTGAACAAAAGAAAGCAGAAGCTGAGCAAAAGAAGATAGATGCTGAGAATTTAAGATTGCAGATGCAAGCTGAACAAAAGAAGATAGATGCTGAGAATTTAAGGTTGCAAATGCAAGCTGCTGCAGAGGAAAGAAAATTTCAAGCTGCTGCTGAAGAAAAGAAAACTTCAAGCAGAGGCAAGAAAATTTCAAGCTGCTGCAGAGGAAACAAAATTTCAAGCTGCTGCAGAGGAAAGAAAACTTCAAGCTGCTGAAGAGGAAAGAAAACTTCAAACTGCTGCAGAGGAAAGAAAACTTCAGGCAGAGGCGGAAAATAGAAGATTGGAAGCCGAGGAAAGGAAAGAGAAACAGAAAATGGAACACGAGGAAAGACTCGCAACTTTGGAATTAGAGAAATTGAAAGTGACAAATATGGGTGCTCATCAAGCAACTTCGGGTACAACAAAGGAGTTTGCTAGTAAGATAAAATTACCTCATTTCAATCCTTTAAAGGATGACATAGCGGATTATCTGGATAGATTCCAATTTTTATGCGATACACATAAAATAAAAAAAGAAAAATATGTCGAACTGATGGAATTTTTTACAGGTGAAACAGTGACTACTCTTATGACAATAGAAGAACATAACAGAACTAATTAAGATGTTGTCAGAGCAGTATTACTAAAAAAATATCAACTAAAAGAAGAAGATTATCGTCTTCGTTTTAGGACAATGTTGCCAGAAAATGGGGTAGATTTCTCTGATTTTATTACAAAGATACGTCGTACATTTACACGATGGATTGAGTTGTCTCAAACTGAGAATACATATGAAGGCCTAATGGACTTATTACTTCGAGACAAAGTTTTGTCATCTGTTAATGATTCTTTCCTTGCATTTCTTCATGAGCGTAAGCCCAAAAACTTAAAAGACATGGAGGAATACTGTTGCCAGTATGCCACCGTGCATCCCCATGCTACAGTTAGCAATTCTAAAGTGAAAGAAGGGTTGCCAGTTGCTTCGGCAGCACCATATGGCCCTAATTTCAATAAGAAATTTCAGGGTGCTCAACAAAACTGGAATAGGAAAAGTAATCAGAATTACACTCATAAGCAGAGTAATCCAACATATGAAGGTTCTTCTTCTAAGAACTGGAGATGAGATGGTAGTTCTCGTAATTTTGGTGGTAATAATTTTAGACACTGTCGCAAAGGTTATCACAATAAAAACTACCCAAGCTTTTCTTCTCGAGGTAATCATTCTCGACGTCAAGAATATGACAATGGTGAATATACAAACCGGGATTCAAACCGGAATGATAATTACAATAGGCAGTATGATAACAATTACAGGGGAAATGATAATCGCGGTAGACCTAGATATAACAAAAGAAAAGCTTACCAACAGGCAAACTCTGCCCAACAAGAGTTTAATGGAGCCTGTAATCAAGTAAATGATAGTGGGAACTCTAATGCTATCGCCGGTTGTGCTTTCGATTTTGGGAGAGCAACTGAATGCCCCCCAATGCTCAACATTGTTCGAGCCATCGTCTGTATCTACCTTAATTTGTGGTCACCCTCTTCCTGCTACAGTTGCACATGATGGGAGAGGATCTCTCATCTTGCATAAAGGTCTAGTGAATGATAGTCCAGTCTCAGTGCTTTTTGATTCTGGATGTACTACTGTCGGGGTTAGACAGTCTCTAATAGATAAACGCTGTTACATGGGAAAGGTGGTCAAATGTGTTACATGTGGAGGTACCATGGAAAAATATCCTACTGCTGTCATTAACATTGATACTCCCTTCTTTACAGGAGATGTCCACGCATGTCTTCTTCCTAATCCTATTTCGGATCTTATAATCGGTCGTATTCATGGGGTTCAGGAATGCACCCCGCAACAAATTTCTATTTGGGAGGAACAAAATATCCAAACGGTCAATGCAGTGGTAACAAGAGCCCAAGCTCTTATCCCTCCAACTTCATCTGATGATAGTAATGGAGTTGATAGCCAAGACGATCACTTGGTGATTTCGCATGACTCGTTTTTTAAACGACAAGAAGAAGATCCTTCTTTAAAGAAATTCTTCCTTCTCGCAAAGAAAGGTGATCCTAATCAGAATACGAATCACAGATCGTATATCACAATGAAGAATGGTATATTGGTACGAATGGTACAACACTCGGACAAGTCTATGCATTCGCAAATTCTTGTGCCTAAGTGTATGAGAGCCTTAATTCTTCAACATGCACACGATTCTCAGTGTGCTGGACATATGGGTTTTTCCAGAACTAAGACTAGAGTTCTTGCGTCTTTCTTTTGGCCATTCGTGAACAAAGACATACGAATTTATTGCCGATCTTGCAAAATTTGTCAAGAGGTCAAGTCTAGAGGTCCAAGACATGCTGCACCTATTCAGGCTGCAGATATTCCTATTCGGCCGTTTCAGAAAATGGCAATAGACATTATTGGCCCGTTTAAGATTAAGTCAGCCAGAGGACATCAATTTATCCTTACTTGCGTTGACATGTGCACGCGTTGGCCAGAGGCTATTCCTCTTAAAAGCATATCAACTGTCGATATCGCAGGTGCTCTTTGGCTCATATTTTCTCGTCTGGGATTCCCCGGAGAAATACTGTCAGACCACTGCACTCAATTAATATCGGACACTATGTCTCAGGTAATGGCTACTCTGGACATTAAAAGGTCTCTCAGTAGTATTTATCATCCAATGTCCAATGGATTGGTTGAACGTCTTAATAGGACACTAAAGAACTTACTTGGCAAGATAACGGAGGATCATCCTGATGATTGGGACAGGGTCCTACCTGCAGCTCTCTTTGCTTATAGAGAGGTTCCCAACGAGCATACAGGATTTTCTCCTTTTGAACTTGTCTTTGGCGCGCAACCGCGCGGTCCTATGTCCTTGCTACACGATTTGATCGCTGCCGATAATACTGACGATGATACACAATCGTCATATGAATATGTCATTGCTCTTAGGGAGAAAATTATCGAATCATGCAGGTTAGCTACTTCATCATCAGAATTTGCTAAAGAAAAGGCTAGGCGATTCACTAATAAGAAAAGACGCCTACGTCAACTTTGTCCTGGAAACAAAGCATTTGTCTTACTTCCCTCGAGGGAAAACAGACTTCTCATTTCTTGTAAAGGTCCATACACTATAGTCTCTAAAATTTCGGATGTCGACTATATTGTCGATGTTCATGGAAGGCATAAAACCTTTCATATAAATATGCTTACGGAATTTATTGAACGACCAGACTATTTACAGCCTATTTTCCAGGCGACGGACGATTCTCCTGTCCAACATGGTCATACCTCATCCCTGTCCATTATACAGGATGAGGAAACTACTTTTTCTGATGTTAACTTACCTCTTCCCGTGATTCCACTTAATTCTACGGAATCATGGAAAAACGTTACCGTCTCTTCGAACTTGTCTTTTGAGGAACAGCGTCAAGTATCTTCTACGCTACAATCATTTCAGGATGTCCAAACTGACATTCCTGGACACACACATGTCATTGAACATGACATCATACTTACTGATCGTAATCCGATCAGAGTAAGACCATACTGATAAGAAGAAGTCGAGGATTGGTAATATAATGTTAAGATAACAGTGGGTACCAAATGTAGAGATCGATGGTTTTGAAGACAGTATCAGTCCGCAAAATGTTAACTATGATGAATGTTACCTCTGTAATGTTATAATGGAATATAACTTGGACTGACACTCAAGACAGTACATACGCGAATGAAATAACTTGACAGAAGTCTGGGTCACAGTTCCATACATATAATATCAACAGCATAGTCCTGGACATCAGCAACAATAGTACAAATACTTGCATGGTTAGAATATGTAATACAGTCATCCTTACGTACTGGTAACACCTGCATTCAATGTAAGTGCGGCATTCACTCCTCGCACATAAATCTCTATATGGTCTGTATACAATGTAAGTGCGGCATCCACACCTCGCACATATATCTCTGTGGTCCTACTTTCAATGTAAGTGCGGAATTCACTCCTCGCACATATATCTCTGTCCAAGTTCCTCCAGAACTTAACAGCGCGGGAAAACCACAACGCGCTTTATAGTGTCAATACACACGAGCTTCCTATCCAAGCTCCTATTAGGCTTCCAAACACTGGAACAGCCAGGGTCTTATAACTTAGACCTCCTATTGGCGCGGGAAAACACACAACGCGCATTCAAACAATAACATATAATGGTCCTACCATAGACCTCCTCCTGACACGGGAAAACGACGTGTCATTTAATACATCTGTTTCCAAGCGCGGGACAGAACACAACGCGCTGGTAAATAATAATATATAAAGGCCTTATTATAAATACACCTTACGCGGTACATCATCGCGTCATATTTAATATTTCATTATAATATCATAATCACAGACACTAATTCACATACTCTAGAAACACTGACCGTCTCCCACGACGGATGGCCACAGACTCCCCTTTAACAACTCAGTATTCTTCTCTGACACGTATGCTAACTTCATTCACTTCGCACGCTTTTCTCATGTCCTGTAAACCTCAATTCACACATGAACGCCCCTGAGTATTCTTCAACCATACTCTACGTCTCTACGTGCTTCTAACAGTGAACTTTTAAATGTCACATTCCAAGCTTGCATACTTTAATAAAAATACACTCTAAACAGAGTTACTCCTTTCTCTCCCCACACACATGTATATACACGTCATGTATCTCATGACCTTAACCTACTTACTAACAAACTTCAGGACCGTACACAAAAATCCTTAACACCTAACTGTAGCGTAGAATATGACTTAACACATACCCTATACCTATTAAACATATTGCTACAGGGAAAAATAAAAGCAACTTTACTAAGAGAAATAACCGTGATTGTGGATAATACCAAACGCGTCCATCACGTAACGGTTCTTCTTCAAAGAACTGGAGGCAATTTAATTGTCCTCAACATTTTGGGTCTAGTAACTATAGGAACTTTGATAAAAGTTACCAACCTTGTGATAGTTTTTCTTGGAAACAACAAAATCCACGTAATAGGAATTTTGATTATAAGGTAAATAACAATCGCAGTTATGGTAACTGGAGTTCAAATAAGAGCAATGGTCTCAATAGAGATATTAATTTTGATAGATCTCGTTGTGATGGTAGATCTCAACATGAATCTACTTAGCTCTGGTGTCCTAGATTTCCTGATACACTTCCAGACTTATGTCTGTTCTTAATATCATAATATATATTTACACAATTGTGTCATATTTTGGATGATGTATATGACTTTAACAAATTTGGTTATGTCCATCCATGATATATATATCCATTAGATATGCTGATGGTATAGTATTGTAGTTCATGACATTTGTATATTGCTATAATTATATTATTTGACAATTTTTGATATCTATGATTGGTATTGCCAGCAACTTAGGTTTCTTTAATGGTACCTGCCGAGTTTGTTTTGCTTAGAGGAAATATTTTCTCTTATGATGGGGGATGATTTTTACTCTCTCCAGACGCTTTATTTATGCGTCTATTGTACCTGATATTAGGTTCATTCTTTCATGGGCACATAATTGATGCTTGTGCTATCTTGCTCACGGATATATTTTTAAAAAAAAATGTGTCATTTGTTTTTTACAGGGGGGGGGGGGGGGGGGGGAGTAATATGTTGCTGTCATTATTGACGGAGTTTCAAACATCGATTTATTGGTTGTATGTTTTTCACCCTGGTCAAAGTTGGGGAACTATGTCTTAACTTTGCTGTGTCAGGTTGATTAGGGGTTATCTCCCTTTTTGGTTCATTCATTGTGTTTGACCTTTAGGGTCAAAGGTAAACAATTCTGGGCTATTTGCCATGCGCAGTTGTTGCGTGGAAAATTAGACTTCTGTGAGGTAGAGTGCAGACTGGCTTCTGTAGGACGTGAATGTCCGTTGTATCCTGGGGAAGGAAAATCTTCGAAGTGACTGCATTGTCAGTTTTCCCCAGTGATTTACTGTACGTCAGGAATGACGACAGTGTTATTTCTTATGTTCTGAGGATTCGTTTCAAGGTAACACCGACTTTATCATTACTACGCATTCGGTTGCAGAATTTGTTAAAGGCTTACCTAGCCTGTGAGAACAGCTCACAGTTCCTGTAATGCAGAACTTATATTTTGTGCTCAAGGTAGCTATTTAAGACTATTCGTCTTTATATGATCAGAAGTCCAGTGACGAAGTTATATAAGGTGGAAACCGCAGATTGGCGGTATATTTATACAAACATTATAGCAGGGTTGATGCAACCTGCTTATGAAGAGTACACAGCTGACGTCATATCGAGGTCTGTGTAATGGCCACTATTCTACCGCATGAAAAGAGGTAACTGGCGTGTTATGCCAAGTTGAACGACGGCCCTGGTAATAGGATTACATGAGTTAAGGGCTCGTCCATGGTATGACGGAGTTATTAAGGTATCTGACGCGTTCAGTCAGGGATACCAAAGCAGCATTATGAACTGTACATTAAAGAACATACCACTATTGACCATGCCCACATATTTGAATGTTCACCAGCCTGATATGTACCAAGCAATTTCAATTAACATGATGTACGTGAACCTGTTTACATTGACTGTTCCTGTGTGATTCTACTGTTAGTCCTGTCAATAAATGTATGAACTGTCACCAGTAGTTTCAACCATCATTGGCTTCAGTACGAGTGTGACTGGGTGTATTGTGTATACTATATATGATCCTAAACGCATTCGCGTCTGCACAAACCCATGTCTCACATCATCATCATCACCGTACAAGGACCATGTATGCTGTCAGCGTGAGTGACCCAGATCTTCACCGCACCAGTACACTGTTCAGGTGACATCGACACGCGTACCTGGCCAACTACACATCAACATTTGCATGCATAAAAAAACCAACTAACAACCCCCTTACCAGAAAAGCTTTTGTGGCTGACTTAAAGAAGCGATATCAATTTGCCAAAAGTCAGGAAAAGACATAAAGACCAGAAATTCAACACCATATAAATAAAGCAGCAAATCATGCTTGGGATTCCAGGAAAGGAAGAAGCAAGACTGGATAACACCAGAAACATTAAACACCATAACGATGAGAATGGAAATGAAAAGAAAGAACCTGGCAAAGGGGCGACCGACCCCAACCAGGCGCGTCCACGGGTGGCGGATAGTGGAACGACCTCCAGATATGGTGTGTCAGCTGCGAATTAAGACAGCATAGCTGGACGAATAAGCAGTCGCGGACCAAACGGCGATGTCCTCCCAACAGGACGGGGAGGGGTAACAGGTGGCACTGATACCCCCACTGAAATCCCCCATATGTCCTACGACGGGTGCATCAAGCGAGTAAGAGCCGCTATAAGCTCTAGCCACGGGGAAGGTAAACCTCGGTAAACAAACCAATCTGCTGCCTTGCAGCTACCACCGGGAGATGGAAAGGCTATGGGAGACAACCCTGAACAACAAACACAACCCGGCCTGCCGAAGACGGAGTGTGTTAGCTACGGCGCAGACACCGGGAAAAATTAGGACACACACGCTTTTGCGGTATGGAGTCATGCGACAATCTCGACTTACGTCATGGCGTCGCTCCTATCAGCTACAACCGGGGAGGAGCGGAGCCGGGCCCCTAGCCTCGAAAGGGCCCACCCAAGCAACCGGTGCCTTTGCCAACCAAATGGTCGGGGGAAGGCAAAGTAGAGCAACTGACCAACCAACCCACTATCTTACAGTGGCTCAATGGAATGCAGAAGGAGTGAGGAACAAGAAACCGGAGTTACAAGAATTCCTCAGGGAAAATAACATTGATATAATCTGCATCCAAGAAACTCACCTAAAAGATACCCAACGATTCTTTGTACGTGGATACCAATCCTTCCGCCAAGACAGGGCAAAAAGAACTAAGGGAGGAATCCTCACACACTGATTAAAACCTCAATCCCAGCAGTAGAGACACACAGATCTGGTGAGGACGAACTTGAATACATAACAGTCCAACTACTGCTGCCCAGTGGAGACTTAATGATCACAAACTGCTACAGCCCTCCAACCACAACTCTGGAGCTACACAAAGTGAAGCTTGCAGCATCGAGACACCTCATTATGGGTGACTTCAATAGCCACTCACCCAGCTGGGGCTATAACGCAACAGATCCAAGAGGAGAAGAGGTGGAAGATTGGATGGTAGAGAATAAAACTAATTCTAATAAACCAACCAGAGGATAAGCCCACCTTCTATTCTAGAGTATGGAAAACAACGAGCACACCAGATCTTGCTATGGCTACAGATGACATACATCGACTCACCACCAGAACAGTAAATACTCAACTTGGGGGTAGCGACCATGTACCAGTCACATTACAGATATCTGAGATAAGAAGTGCAGGAGAAATCAATATGTCTCCTAGCTGGAATTTCAAAAAAGCAAACTGGGGATTTTTTAAAGAACAAGCTGACAATTTCTGTCAGAACATTGCCCACTCAAATAACATCAATAAAAACATCTCCATCATCAGTGAGGCAATCATCCAAGCAGCAAAGAAGTCAATTCCACGAGGTAAACGACGAGACTACAAACCATACTGGAGTGACAACCTGGGAAAACTCCATAGTGAATTAAATAAAGCACGGGAAACTATGGAGCAAAATCCCACATTAGAGAACACACAGAGGCACAACAGCATAAAACAAGCTTTCAATGAACAAAAGAAAGCTGAAATCCAAAGGAGCTGGCACCAGAAGACTAGCAGTCTCAACATGGAAAAGGACTCAAGCAAGCTATGGAATCTGACAAGAGTGCTAAATGAAGAAACAACAACCAGCTACTGTAAGACTGTCATCAAGGAAAATGAAAAATACCACACAGGAAAGATGGCAGCAAACATCCTGGCAGATTTCTACAAGGAAGAAAGCACCACATCACTTTCACATGCACGGATCCAAGAAGTACGTAAGGAAGTAAAAGAAAAAACTGAAGCACCAAAACCCAGATATCTGCATGAAGTCACCCCTTACTATGAGAGAACTCAGTGCTGCCATAACAAAACTAAAGAACAGAAAAGCTCCAGGAAAAGATGGCATCACAAATGATATGATCAAGAACCTTGGACCTGTAGCCAGGCACAAGCTCCTCCTAATCTTCAATCAGTCATGGAGTACTGGAAAATTTCCAGATCAATGGCGAGAAGCAATCATTGTTCCCATCAGAAAGAAACAAAAGGAGAAAACAAGTAAGTCCAGCTACCGACCAGTTAGCCTACTGAGCTGTCTGGGTAAGGTAACGGAAAGAATGGTGAACTCAAGATTACTGAAACATCTGGAAAAAACCATCTGCTAGATAATATCACACAGTCAGCATTTAGGAAAAATCGCAGCAAAAGCGGTAAGACTCTATAGTGATGATTTTTCTTCCCAGTTATCATGCATATGTTCCCACTTGTGGGTGTTCCCTCATGTGCTATGCTACACCTTTCTACAAAATTCTCAATGTCCCATCTTGCTTTGGGCCAATAATAACTATGAGCCACCTTTTGAATGATGGTACCTATTTTCTCATGGTCCCCATCTGGTTTCACATGTAGGCTCCTTATTAAGTCTGCCCTATATCTTTTAGGAAGTACCAGCTGTCCCTGACCTTTGGATCTAGCTCCAGTCTTCCTATACATCAACTTGTTTTTCATGTAAAAATCTCCCTTTCCTGGAGTTGTATGACAAGTTGACAATTTTCTGAAACAAGGCTTGAGTGTTTTATCCCCAGCCTGTGCCTTCCTCATCTCTTCTGGAGTGGTATCCAACATAATATCCTCCTCCTGTCTTGAGGTCGACCTGACCTGAAGGGTTGCCATATACACAGGTTTCCTTCTGCAACGGTCAGTGTCATGATTGTCCATCTGACAATTTTTACACCACCTTTTTCCTTGGTTGAAAGATTTTCTTTCATCATATTTCCTTTCATCGAATTGTGGGAATTTATTTTTATTTTCATACCGTGGCCTATCAAACTGGTGCTTACCTTTGTTTTGATCCCTAGGATCAAATTTATTAAAGTTCTGTGGTGCCCTAAAGTTATCCACTTGTTTCTTTTTATTACCTGTTACCTCTGCTTGAGCTGCTTGATACCTTTCAGCAACATTTAGCAACTCACCCAGCCTCTCTGCACCTTGTTCCATGAGAAAACTTTCTCAGGTCTGGAGCCATGGACTCTCTTAATTGCTCTATAAGGACCATTTCCTTAAGATCTTGGGTTTTCCCCAGAGAAGTCCATTTCTCCAAGTATGTCTCTAACCGTGCAGAGAACTGGTGATAGGTTTCACCTGACAGTAGTTTAGCATTCCTAAATTTTTTCCTATAAAATTCTGCATTCTTTTCATATCTTAACAAAAGAGCCTGCTTTAGCATGTCATAATTTTTCCTGATCACCTCTGCTCATTTTTGCAAAAACTTCATAAGCTGCCCCACGAAGTCCCTGAGATAACTTTAAGCTCCACCTTTCTCTCTCTAACCCATATGTGGTAGCTAATAGTTCATACCTATTTAGATAGCTCTCTATATCATCGTCTTTCTCAACAAAATGATCTAAATGAAAATTCATAGCTGAGGTTGAGGCTCCCTGGCTAGCGGTGGCATCAGAGGCAAAGGGACTGGCACCATTTTCAGGAGCATGGCCTTGAAACTCAAACTCCCTTAGTCGTAACTCATGTTCCCTTTGTAATCTCTTCTCCTCCTTTTCTGCTTCCCTTTCTGCAGCTAATTTTCTTTCTTCTGCAGCCTGTCTTCTTTCCTCGGCTTCCAATGCTTTAGCCTCTTTGTCAGCCTCAATCTGCAACCTCTTAGCCTCAGCCTCAATCTGCAACCTCTTAGCCTCAGCCTCAATCTGCAACCTCTTAGCCTCAGCCTCAAATTGTAACTTCTTAATTTCCCTTTCAGCCTCTAACTTTCTTTCGGCTTCAAACCTTCTTTCTTCGCGTTCAATAAATTTGTCACATTCAGTAGTGACATAGGCAACCATAACTTGCCCATCTAATCCTAACTCTTTTGCAGTCTGAACAGCAGCAGATCGAAATTTGGCTAGGTCCGCCATTGTCTATCAGGTAAGTTTATACAATGTCTAACTAACAATTCAATCTCTAAATATATATCTAATGGACAACACAGGCACCGAGAGCTCAACCTTATTTAATTCCACCCAAGGATACCTTTTTAATTCTTATTATTCCCTGAAGTGAATTACCCCCCAATATTTTTAATAGGTAAAGATTCAAAATCCCGGACGAGCCCCCAATATATGTGGTGAAGTGGGATGTTATAAATATTTATAGGGGACTTAGTGTACTGACTGAGATCAGCTGTGAAGGTATATATATCTAATAAGAGTAGTGTATTATATATAACCTTACTTGCTGCCACATATGTATACCTCAGTCAGAATTATTCTGGAATAGTGTGATGACTACGTTATATGTCTAGGGTATGTGTATGATGAAGTGTAAGTCATAACAACAACAGACAGCTAAACAATTTAATTTATTCCACCACACTTGACAACACTGTGACACTCACATACATAAAACACTCTACAAGGATATCTTAAAGGAGTCACTGATAACTTTTCAAATAACAATATGTATTCATTGCTGTCATGAATGTATATGTGTCCTGATTCAAATACAAAGGGAACCAGGAATCACAATCAATTTTAATTACAAGTTATATGTACAGAATTTATCAATATGAATCTTGTAGTGACATGTATTTTTAATAGTATCCTATGTGTGTCAGTTGTGTAGTAGTTATATGAGGTAATACTGGTTTTGTTTTGTTCAAGCTCTGTTGGTATTTGTCATCATGACTTCAATAGTTTGTCTTTATTGGAACTAGTATTGGAGATGTTCTCAGTTCCTGATATTAAAACAATTAAATTCCCCTCTTAATTGTATTTTACACTGTCATTTTAAGATGGGGGTACATAATGTTGAGCTCCATGGCCACACTCTCTTATCTTGAGTGATGACTGCAGAAAAAAGGCTCCTCTGCTCGATGAGTTCTGGAGCCACCCCACTGGTTGCTATATGGACCAAGGAGTATGCTGTCCACCTCTGGCTTCAGCAAAGCTCTGACCAGGTGCTGCTCAATAACTTTAAGACCACGGTCCCACAATTCATAGAATAATAAACAGTTTCGTTGACTGGCAATGAATATAGCACAACTCCGATCTGCCGATGTCCCCGGCTTTATTTTATAACAAATATACACTGGTGCTCAACGTACTGCTTCTTAGTAGGTTTATTACAAGATGTGGCAATGAACAGACGCTCTGAATCAAGTATATTCGCAGCTCTACCCAATGAAACCACGTCCACACATCTTTTCAAAAAAGTACCCCTTCTATTCGTTTCCCATAACAACACAAGATAGTATTTATAGCCTGACCAATCGTGTTTAGTCTTATATTTGTTGCGCTCCAATCAATTTGGAGTTAACATGGTAGGCTATTTCCGTAACGTAAGGTTTTTTTCAAACACGTTATAAAAAAATTTTATGAGCAGAAATGATTTCAGGCTGTCAGGCACCCCCACTATTTTATTTTGGTTATAATTTGGTAATTCCTAGACTATTTGCGTAACGTTTTACATATTCTTTGTCAGCAAGCCCTAAGGAACCCAAATATACAAATTTAAAAGAGCTAAGTGGCTGCGTTCAAAATATGCAATTTCTTCTACCTCCTGTTTCGAAGATGTGCTGTCTGGCTACTGTAATGTTTTCAAACGTAAACCCATCTAATGTCATCTTTTCTAATAAGCGTTTTCCAGGTTTTTAAAACCTAACTCTGGGAAGGTTAGTGTTTTTATCACTGTCCGTCTGAAAAAAAGTTAGTGCATGTGGCCTTACACGCGTGATAGTAGTAATTGTGTATCGTGCGACGCGAGTTTAGTGTTGCATGTGTCCTTGCTTTCATTCGCCCCTCTCTCTTTCTATTTGAGTCCATCTGTTCGTTCGTTTTGGTAACGTAGTATAATTAATGTTAGGATTAATTTAGGTCATTACGCAGTGTGCCTCTCAATGTTTTTCTTAGAAATGCAATACCCGTTTTAATGTGTTGTGGAAACGCTTGTATTTATGCAGTGGCTTATATTTAACGTGGAAACGTTACAATTTGCAGACGAAGCATAAAACAAAGGGGATTTCGAGTACTGTCATTGTGACAGCACTGTTCTTTACCATTCTTCTTCCTTTTTATTAAATGTATTTGTTAGGCTTCTTATTTACCTGATAATTTATATATGTGGATTAGAATATTTCACGACACAAAATAAGGAAATTCTATACAAAGTGGTGTCAAAGTGTGGAACCCGCCATCAGATGTATAGTGTAGTATTATTTTTAGATTTATAGTAGATCATTAAGCCAGGAAAGTTTAATTTGTTATTTAGTAATATTTCCTAAAAGTAATTATGTGGTGGTTTTGCTCCTAGCAATAAACTGATTTACTGACTTTCTGGGAGTTCCATGGGTGAGCAATCCTTTATGAAGGGCAACTTTACAGACCCCTTTGAGATAAGAACTGAAGTATGGCAGGGATGCTTCTTGTTCCCATTTTCTTCTTACAGGCTACAGATTGGATTATGACAACACTGACATCAACCACCGGAAACAGAAAAGAGTGGACAGACAAAACAGCTTGACAATATAAATTTTGCAGATGACCTGACACTAAAAGTCCTAAAAGTGTGAGACAAAATGAGAATAGTTGAAGAGAGGTCACAGCAACTGAGTCCAAAAATACACTGAGAAAAATCTAAAGAAAATGAGAATAAATATGGCAAATGATAGCCAGATTACACTTTGAGAAATACCCTAAAAGATGTTGACTCAATATATGTCTTGGCAGCAATAAAGAAAAAGATGGAAGAACATATAGTGATATCAAAATAAGAACGCATTAGGTCCAACACAAAAATAAGAATCTTTAACTCAAATGTCACATCAGTTTCTGATATATGGAGAACTATAATAATGGCAACAAAGAAGTTACAGACTTTCCTACGTGGCTGCATGTGCAGATTGAAGTGGTATGACAAGATAACCAACGGGGAACAGACAGGACCAGACAAAACCAAGGGGACAAGAGGTGAGGAAAAGACGCTAGCGTGGAATTGGACACACACTGAGCAAACCAGTTTACAGCTCTATCACAAGGTAGTCCTTGTTACGTAATTTCCAGGGCAAGTGAAATAGAGGGAGGCCGAAAAACATATGACGAAGGGAATTTGAGATACACTCATGAAAGAGATAAAGACATGGAAAGATAATCAGGGTTCATAGCAAATTTCTTCAGCATTTTCCAGGCTTTTTCCAGGTCCAGCACGTGATTTTCAAGGATGGGAAACTCTAATATTTTCCTCATCTAATTTTCTCAGATATAATTATCACTTTGCTGACCAGCAATTTGGAGCATTACCGTCTCCCATTACCAAGAGTGTTTGCAGATTTCTTTAAAAAGAACTTTTTTTTTTTTTTTAATTCATAAAAGATTGAAAAACAGACATCTTTTCCCAGTTTTTAGTGAATTTGTACAACGTCAGCGCAATAAAATGTTAGTGACATGGATGGTAATGAATAAAATAAGCTTCATTGACTTATTGATTTAACGATTAACCACATATATCAACATAAAAGGCTAATAAAATTGTGAATAAAATGCCCAAAAAAAAACTGATTTTTCATGTTTGTCTTTTTTGAATGTATTCTGCGCCTGTGGCATCTGACAATGAGCGTTTGTAAATGTTTGAGTAGTTAAGTACCTCTAGTTGCAGTATGAGCTGCATTTTTCATTAACTGGGGTTGAAGTTGTAGCTGTAGGTCTCTGCAAGAGTCTTTGTCTGGATCGTTGATAATCCTTGACTGTGTGGTATAACTTGAAGCAGGGTATCAGGCATAGAGGTACATTGCAATCTGGGCAGTACATGCAAGTCTGGCTTCTGTTCCCTGCAGCCTTACACACTTTACAGTCTGGTTTGTACCTTGCCCTTTTATATTTATCAATGAAGTGGTGCTCAGTAAGTCGTGTTGTTGTGACCTGTGGTTTTGAAGGTGTCACATTGCGTCGAAGAATAGCAGGTTCAATAAGAGTCATACTGACATCCTGATCTTTGCTTTGATCTTTTTTTGTAGAGTTGGCAGTGTTGTAGGTTATGTGCCCATTGACCAGGGCAGTTTCAACTAAGAAATGATATAAAAATAGGATCTGTGTGGGTAGGGGTAGCTTGCACCTAGTTGGCTGAAGTGGTCGACACCTCCCATACTTTTGCTGTATTTTTCTGCAAGCACTGGCTTCTGAATTGTTCTGCCCTAAAGAATTTGTCTTTCTAACTGTCTTGTTTATATTATCATTGGAGTGAACAGTAGATATAAGGTTAAATCTTTTCGTATCATGCCAGGTGGCTGTCGGCATGCCTTATCTTCTGTCGCACAAAACACAGGATGATTTGTCTTTTTCAATTTGAGTTGTTTTTTCTTCAGTGCTACAGGAAAATGCTTCCTGTTTTCAGCTACCGTTCCAAATGCACCAATCTGAATTTCAGGTCTGGAAATAAAGCTGAAGGCTGAATAAAAACTACCACAGAAGAGAATATGTCCCTTGTTGCGTATGAAATTTGAATTAAAACTATGGTGACTTTTCACTGAAAAAAGAGTCCAAATAATCTCAGCTCTGAGAGTTTTTTCCTTGGTCACAAATGATGTCACATCTGTAGGTCTCCTAGTAGTGTTAGTTTAAAAAAAAAAAAAAAAAAAAAAAAAAAAAGGAACACAAATAACTTATGAGTAGGCCTAAGCTATGTATATTTACCAATTCTAAATTCTAAACGCATACATAATAGTCAAACAATATTTAACTAGAACAAAAGGTAATATATATAGTAATTGGGAGGGTAATACTTATGATAAGTGAAAATCTATTAAATATCTAACTGGAGACCTTTACATACCCCCCCCCACATCTTTAGGCCTACTATTTTTGTTGGGTTTTGTTTCGTTTGTTTGTTTAGATTTTTTTTTAAAAATTTAATTTAATTTTTTTTTTAAATTTTAAATAACATAGGCCTATCCACAAAATTGCTGATTTTCATTTATCCTAATTACAGTGATTTGACAGATGTGATGCCACTTTCGTGTATCGGCGGTTATTCATGTTATCTGAAATTTTAAAAATGTAGGCCTAGGCCTATCCTAATTAGCCTATAACCCTTCAGAGGTAGAATGGGATAGAGCCTAAGTCTTTTCATCATAAATATAATTAAAAAAGCATTCAAAATATATTTATTTCCAAAAACTGTGGTGAAATGAACAGTGGGACATGGGTCTGATAACAGGGTAGGCTATGGAATCGCCATCAATTTCTATTCCTGACCATCTTAAACTGTTTCAAATATATTCCCTTATGCAGAGGTAAACCAAGAAATTTCGTTCAAACGCTTGCTTATAGGCTAATTTTGGCCATGGTTAAAAATTAAACTGTAAATAGGCCTACATTGTAAATACAGACGCAAGTACAGTAGGTCTATCTATAAACTGGACTTATTTAAATAGGTTTTATAAATGAGATAAATGAATTTATTACTTACGACGAGTGCTAAAAATAAATCTGCGTTTACGTCGTTAACGCAAAGCGCCGAAAACTTCTGGAAATGGATTTAATGCGCAAAGGGAAGTAAAAATTGTACGGTAACTTTGCGCAAAGGGAAGTAAAAATTGTACGTGCAACTTTACAATTTTTACTTCCCTTTGCGCACTTCCATTTCCAGAAGTTTTCGTTTTCGGCGCTTTGCGTTAATGGCGTAAACGCAGATTTATTTTTAGACTCGTCGCGTCTGTTGTTGCGAAAAATACCATCAATAACGAAAAAATGGACACAAAGTAACGAACTTTCGATTTCGTATTATTTTTCAAGGTCCGATGCGGAAAATTCAAGGCTTTTAGCCATTTTTCCAGGCTTTTCAAGGCCTGGAATTTTTTTTTTCGTTTTCCAGGTTTTTCAAGGTTTTTCCAGGTCGCTACGAACCCTGGATAATGAATGGATGGCACAGGACAAGAGGCCTGGCATGAATTTGTTGAAGATATATGCTCCAATGGGAGCTGAAACGTAATAACTGAAATAATAAAAAAAAAGAAGTGTTTTCTTTGTTTAATATATATATATATATCAACCTCGGCAACCAATGTTTTTCCATGTGGCGGGATGCCAACTGGCAATGCTATAATAACCTATCATTTCTATTACCATTTCATATTTATTTCTTTCATGAATCTGATATTTTATTCTGGATTTGCGCAAGACAAATCACAACATCATCTGCAAAACAAAACAAAAACAGAGGGAATTTATTCCAGATTTAACATATTTAATAGTTAGAATGTTAACTCTTAGTATACGAGCGGCCTTCTAGAGAGGCCGATGATCGATCCCCGTCAATAGCAAAAATTTATAGCTGAATGCATGTTTCAAACCACTGATCAATTTAGTTACGTGCATGATGTAGGGGTTTCATTTCTTCACATTTTGATATATAACACTTATGTTATCTTTATAAATAAATTATTTATTGCAAAATCTGTAATGGTAGTCATGAAAGGCAGCTTGTATACTAAGAGTTAACTTTCTACACATCTACCATTTTTGTTGGATGCAGAGTTATTTTCCGAAAAGCACACCAGACCTTCACTTTAGAAGAACTTCATTAACGAGTACAACTTTGTATCAGAAATTTCAAACATGTTAAAAGTTAACATTCGCACAATTAAATATATTAAATCTTGAATAAATTCTTCTCTTTTAACTTTAAAAACTTTTTTTTTCAAAGGCTCATTGACAAATCACTTCCTACTTTTTTCCTTCTGAGGCCAGACCAGTGGAACACCTTGTACGGAGAAACTAAACAACTTGTGAAAACATGCAGATATCACTACGTGGCATTGGGCTGAAGGGTGAGACCCCCCCAAGTGCCGCTGGATCAATAACAACATCCTACTTTTTAATTGTTATATCCTCCCTTGTATCTATTGGATATACATACAACAAATGTCAAAACAATGAGCCATGACTGCCATTTGACAAGTTTTATTTTTTTAAATTTTATACTCCTAGGAAAAAAACAAAAAAGGCCAATAAATTGATGTGACAAGGGAGCTAAAAGTGCTGCCTGCTGTGAAATCAAGTGTCGAATATATAGATCTCACACTGAGTTGTAATGTTCAAGTGACGTAGAATTATATGTACTAAAATGGTCACACACACACACACATTTATATATATATAGTACCCAGCACTCGATGATGTTAGGAAAATGCTCCTTCCTCCGAGGCCAGATAAGCGGAACATCTTGTACGGAGAAACAAAACAACTTGCGAAAACATGCAGATATCACTACATGGCATTGGGCCGAAGGGCGAGAGCCCAAGCTCCGGTGGATCAATAACAATATATATATATATATATATATATATATATGCATATACACATACGTGTGCCGTTTAAAAAAAAATAGTGGTGACCACAGTGTTCGGTCCGGCTAATGCACTAAGAAATTTAGTGCCCTGAAATTCGTGAACAACATCAGACTTGTATTCACTCAGTTAGTTTGCATTTTGAATGTCCTATCTGTAACTTTTTGTTCATGAACTCGGAAGCCGCTGCTGCTATCCTAATTCTCCCATTTATTTTGTTTTTATGTCAGCTTATTATTTATGTGATGTTCTCTTACTTACTTACTTAGTCGTTCCCCTTCTACCATGAGGTGTAGAGGTTTGGAAGAGAGCACCAGACTATCCTATCGGCTGTCTTCCTCCTGGCCTGGTTCCATTCTAGTCCTTGGTCCTTCAAAGATTGTTTAATGTTGTCCTCCCAGCGGACTCTGGGTCGTCCTCGGGGTCTGGATCCTTGGCTCTTTGTTTCCCATGCTTGTCGTGGTATCCGATCTTCTCCCATTCTGCAGACATGGCCAAACCATCTTAATTGGGACTATTGTATTGCTCGTAATCATGATTTAAAGCAAACAGGTGATTGGCCTGTTGTGCCTTTGCATGGTGTTCTCTTTATCATAAAATTACCTTTTTTTCCAGGCAACTGACTATATAGCACTGACTGCTCAACTTTCTTTAACTGTCATATAATGACTGGTACTGACCTACATTGCAATCAGTCTTGAATCCAAAAAAAAAAAAATTATAAAAAAAAAGGGCAATGCACATTTCATCTGTCACTTCATCAGTTAAGTTACTAGGTAATGAAAGTTCTTTCAACAAGGTTACTAGTTAGGATACCTTATGGTGTATTTGCCAATTAAATGATCTAAGCCAGGTACTTACCTATCAAGTTTTGACTGGATAAGGTCAAACAGTTCATCAGTGAAAACTGCAAAACAGAAAACAAACTACTGTAACAGCATGAATAGTAACCGTGCCTTGATTATCATTTAGGTGGACAAACAATTTTTGTATCCCATATTATGCCACAAGAATGTTAAATTCAACTGCAAAGATCAGTGGCTCCCAACCTTTTTATCACCGTAGAACTCCTAAAATAATTTTGCCCAACCCGATAAACTCCCACCTGTAAAGAAACATTTATAGAGTGCCTTTTTCATGAGCAAATTATCACATGTACAAGTGAGCAATGCTTTATAATATTAAATCCCCATAACTTGTTTTTGAAACAAGAGCTTTCTGGTCAAAGAACTAATGAATCAATAAGAAACCATGGTGTTTTCTTCGATGAGTGCAACAAAGCATTTTATGCTGCTGACTACTAAGGGAGCACCATCTTTCCAACATATCATATCTGTGATTCCAAATAAGAAAAGATGCTGAAAATTTCCCGACCTTTCACTTGTGAGATCTCTTTATAACAACAAACATTTTCCATTATTTTCCGCAAAAGAAAATGAAGAAAGAATCTTATTCCCACTGAATTTGTAAAGTTTTCTTATTCATTATACCACTAACTCCGGCAGATGTTTGCTGTCAATGCTTATTTTTAAAGTTTCCATCTCTATAGCAGGACCAAGCAAATATATATTTTATATATAGCTCAGCTTAGTTAGCATTTCATATATTGGAGATTTCCATCCATATCTAGTCAAAACAAATCAAAACAAATTCAATGACTATCATCATTTTTTTTTAATGCATATTTTACTCTCTTTTTACATTCCAGAGGTAACAATTTTTTTACAAAAAAGTGCATATGTGTAACTCATCATCTGATCAGTTTTTTTTTTCTTTGTCTTCTTAAATGCCCTTAGGAATATGGAGGGATGAGGTACCTACTACTGCACACGACCATCTTGAGGAAGCTTATGCCAAAGCACAAACTCTTGCAGAGGTGGTTTCTGTAACAATTTTTTTACAAGATAAAGTTGCCAGTCCCATGTGTAACTCATGTTAGTTGTCTTGTACAATATGTCTAAGGAAACATCAGTCTATTTTTTTTCTTTGTCTTCTTAGACCCTCAGGAATTACAGAGGTACCCTTAGGAATTACAGAGGTACCCTTAGGAATTACACAGAGGTACCTCCAGGAATTACAGAGGTACCCTCAGGAATTACACAGAGGTACCTCCAGGAATTATACAGAAGTACCTCCAGGAATTATACAGAAGTACCTCCAGGAATTCCAGAGGTACCCTCAGGAATTACACAGAGGTACCTCCATGAATTACACAGAGGTACCTCCAGGAATTAAAGAGGTCCCTCAGGAATTACATAGAGGTACCTCCAGGAATTACACAGGCACCCTCAGGAATTACACAGAGGTACCTCCAGGAATTACACAAGAGGTACCCTCAGGAATACCAGAGGTCCCCTCAGGAATTACAGGAATTACACAGAGGTACCTCCAGGAATTATACAGAAGTACCTCCAGGAATTATACAGAAGTACCTCCAGGAATTATACAGAAGTACCTCCAGGAATTATACAGAAGTACCTCCAGGAATTCCAGAGGTACCCTCAGGAATTACACAGAGGTACCCTCAGGAATTACACAGAGGTACCTCCATGAATTACACAGAGGTACCTCCAGGAATTAAAGAGGTCCCTCAGGAATTACATAGAGGTACCTCCAGGAATTACACAGGCACCCTCAGGAATTACACAGAGGTACCTCCAGGAATTACACAAGAGGTACCCTCAGGAATTACACAGAGGTACCTCCAGGAATTACACAGAGGTACCTCCGGGAATTACAGAGGTACCTCCAGGAATTACACAGAGGTACCCTCAGGAATTACACAGAGGTACCCTCAGGAGGTACCTCAGGAATACACAGAGGTACCACAGAGGTACCTCCAGGAATTACACAGAGGTACCTCCAGGAATTACACAGAGGTACCTCCAGGAATTACAGAGGTACCCTCAGGAATTACACAGAGGTACCCTCAGGAATTACAGAGGTACCTCCAGGAATTACAGAGGTACCCTCAGGAACTACAGAGGTACCTCTAGGAATTACACAGAGGTACCCTCAGGAATTACACAGAGGTACCTCCAGGAATTACACAGAGGTACCTCCAGGAATTACAGAGGTACCCTCAGGAATTACACAGAGGTACCTCCAGGAATTACAGAGGTACCCTCAGGAACTACAGAGGTACCTCTAGGAATTACACAGAGGTACCCTCAGGAATTACACAGAGGTTCCCTCAGGAATTACACAGAGGTACCTCCAGGAATTACACAGAGGTACCTCCAGGAATTACACAGAGGTACCTCCAGGAATTACAGTTACCCCCAGGAATTACACAGAGGTACCTCCAGGAATTACACAGAGGTACCCTTAGAGGTTTACACAGAGGTAGCCTCAGGAATTACACAGAGGTAGCCTCAGGAATTACACAGATACCCTCAGGAATTACAGAGGTACCCCCAGGAATTACACAGAGGTAGCCTCAGGAATTACACAGATACCCTCAGGAATTACAGAGGTACCCCCAGGAATTACACAGAGGTACCCTCAGGAATTACACAGAGATACCCTCAGGAATTACACAGAGGTACCCTCAGGAATTACATAGAGGTACCCTCAGGAATTACACAGAGGTACCCTCAGAAATTACATAGAGGTACCCTCAGGAATTACACAGAGGTACCTCCAGGAATTACACAGAGGTACCCTCAGGAATTACACAGAGGTACCTCCAGGAATTACACAGAGGTACCCCCAGGAATTACATAGAGGTACCCTCAGGAATTACACAGAGGTGCATAAATAGCTCTGACAAAAACAGCAATTTATAAAATGAAAAGTAATTTGTGCAACAATTCTTTGTCAATGGAAGTAAGAAAAATAGTTCTTCAGTGTTATATAGAACCAATCCTGACATATGGGAGTGAGACATGGACAATTAGTAAATTCGCAGGGAAGGCACTAGAAGTTACAGAAATGTTTTACAGAAGAATGTTCAAAATACCACGGACAGCTAAAAAGAGTAATGAGATGTCCTGAGAGGGGCCAATGCACAAAGGAAAGTTACTTCACAATTTAGAAAGAAGCAATCCACTTTTTTTGGGCACGTTATGAGAAGAGGAAAGCTGGAATACATCGTAACAACAGGTAAGATTGAAGGAAAAAGAGATAGGGGTAGACAAAGAGAGCAAATACCGGACAGTTATGCAACACATTATTAACAAGTTTTGAGAAAAAAGAAAGTACATAATATGATATAGCCTAGTTACCAACTCCCAGACCATCAACACAGTACACAAAGAAATATTACTGGAGAGTACAGGAAGGCTTTGAAGGTATTTTGTTGATGACCTATGCTCCACTGGGAGCTGAAAGGTAATGAATGAATGAATGAATAGAATAAATTTAGTATGAGGTTGGTTCAAGGCTGACTTTGAACTTTTTATTTTGCAAAAATATGAATGCTATAATCACCATGTCAAGGTATTCTCCCCTAATGATGCTTTGTCAGCTTCCATATACCAATAGCAAGAAAGATTTGGACTGATCTTACAGCAGTGTTGGATAGATATCATCATCGATCTGAAACAGCTGCTTTCCTAGATTCAATTTTGTAGGTCCAAAGAGATGAACATCACGACTGTAAGCAGTGTGCGTCAAGATCTCTCCAGCCCAATGAGATTAGTATATGGTAAATGCGCAGTATGTGGACGAGTGTTGCCATGCAGAAAGATAATCTGACAGTATCCCAGGTTGTTTCCTTTCAACTGCCTCATTGCCCTTAAGCTCCCTAAGGAGAATAGACCTTCAACAAACTCATGCCAAGTAGGGGAGTAAGGGTTGCTATAGGTCTCATTAAAAAAATGAGAAATGCCTGCATCCAAGTCAACCATACCTTCACGTGTGGTCCAGTTCTTGGACCCGGTGCTCCCTGTTTCTACCAACATGGCTATGGCGAATAGCGAGTATCTGGCGCCAACAAACCAGACCCCCAGAGTCTACTGGGGTAAAACTCTAGACTATGGGGAAGGTAACCCTACAGAAACCTCTGGCAGAGCAAGTCCTCCATCAGATCCGGCCGATGCTGGGCCCACTTGCGCGTGGACATGTCCCGATCCCCATCGAGACTTGCCCGGGGAGCACACCCGGCTCAAAAAGCAGAGAAGGCCACTCTCCAAACCTCCGATGTCTTGTGGGCAGTGTTAGGATGTGCAAGAACATGGACAGGAAGATTCCACAACTTCCCCACCGAAGACACACCCACGATGACTGTTGCCTCAATTGGCTGTGTGTGTGGTGTACCCGGAAACAGGGACTCCCAGTACTGAGGCACAGTTAAGTCCCCGACGTCTCTTACAGAGAAACAATATATTTATGAACACTGTATCAAGATAGCGTCCGATTGGCGGAGTGGTTAGTGCTGTCTTTCGTGGCAAAGTTACCGAGTTCAAGCATCGAAACCTGGTAGCAAAGTCTACTAAGCTGTAAATGGGTACCAGATTCTGCTCTTGAGTTAGGGAAGGCAAAGGCCTAAAAAAAGCTGGACCCAGTAACACTTCACTCCCCTATAGCAGTATCTGCTATATAATCACATTTACCTTTATGTACCAAGATAAACAGACACAGTACAAAAAACTGACACACATCTACACAGCACCAAATGAAATGAACAATGGACACAGATATGACATGTCAACACAGCATGAACAGAAAAGGAAAGAGATGACAATGGAGTATTAAAAATAATGGCCATTTATGTGTGAAAACAACCACATAGATGAAAAGACACATAAAGATAGTACCAACCCAGGTTGTCTGGCCTGCCCACATGAAAGCTGTGGTCTCTCACAAAATGGTCAAGAAGAACAGCTCTGAAAGAAAAACAAATTGCAGCAATGAAATCACTCCACTATAAAACTCTGAACATGAACTGTGCTGGGAAAGTGTTCTCTCATACACCACATATTCATATTATTTGTTAATATATATATGTTTATTTCGATACCAGTTTTACAGCAGCGCCTTATTTTATTTACTTACACCACAACGCAGTTTGCACACACAAACACTGGTTTTACACCATAAAATCAAAAAAAGTAAAAATTGTTACGTAAAATATAAACTATAATGTAGTTGTCGGCCATCAATGGTACCTATACCGTGTAGCGGTATGGCAGCTTGTGTACCCTGACAATCCCCAGAGCTATGCCAGTGGGAGTTTTACTCCTGGTAGGTTCAACCAAGCTGGACTGGTCTGCGTGGGTAGGGGTCAGACAAAAGCTGGTACCCTGGTCCTCCAGGTTGGGGGTTTTAGCACAGGGCCGACACCCCTGTCTATGTAAAAAAAATCGCACATGTTACAGAAATGGCAAAAAATGGAAAACTTTGATGCGGGACGGACATCCGGAGTCTCAGGCTCGTATGACTGCCAGTGGTGAAAGCCGAAAGGAAGCCATTGGCACGAAAATGGATGCCCTGACCGCAAAACACGAAACCAGAATTGGATTTTGGAACCAGTCAGAACTATGAATGAGGCAGGAAAGCTGAGACAAATCACAGCAGAGATGAGGAACTACAAATGACATATCCTGGGAATAAGTGAGAGCAGATGGACAGGGACGGGAAGAATAAAAACAGCTACAGGGGAAACAGTACTTTATTCTGGTAGAGAGGATGGTCAGCACAATGAAGGTGTAGCCATTATCCTGAAGAAAGGAATGGAAAGGTCTTTACTGGAATCGAAACCCATCAACAACAGACTGATAAGAACAAGACTGAGAGGGAGATTCATCAACACCACAATTATACAATGCTATGCACCAATAAATGACAGCGATGAAGAGATCACGGATGAGTTCTATCAACAGGTACAAAAGGAAATGGAAACTGCACCCAAGTACGATCTTATTATAGTAATGGGAGACCTTAATGTGAAACTTGGAACACACAATAATTATAACGAAAGAATAATGGGGAAATGCGGCAGGGGAACAGTAAACGAGAATAGGGACAAATTAATAAGCTTCTGCAGCATTACCAACCTGGTCATTGGAGGAACACTTTTTCCACACAAAGAAGTGCACAAGTTAACGTGGGAATCACCAAACGGACGGGACAGAAACAAGATAGATCACATAATGGCAGATTGAGACATGCATTACAAGACGTGAAAGTAAGAAGAGGCGCAGACGTGGGAAGTGATCATCACCTAGTAGTAGCAAGACTGAAGGTGAAACTCAGAGCTGCTGGACCAGTTGCAGTCAAACAGAAAAGAAACTTAAGGACCCCCTCACCAGAAAAGCTTTCGTGGTCGACGTAAAGAGACGATATCAGATTACCAAAAGCCAGGAAAGAATAGAGACCGATGATGTCGACCAGAAATTCAACACTATCTCAACAATATACAAGGAAAGCAGCAAGTCATGCTTGGGATTCCAGGAAAGAAAGAGCCAAGACTAGATAACACCAGAAGCGCTAAACAACCTAGCGAAGAGAAAGGAAATGAAAAGAAAGAAAACAGAAGCTAAGTCTCCCAGGTTAAAGGCAATATATAGTGAACAGTACAGTCAGCTGGACAAGGAAGTAAAACGTCAGACCTTGCAGACTGCAACAAATGGAGAGGAATTACTCTCCTCTCAGTTCCCAGCAAAATCCTAGGCAGGATAATCATCCAGAGAATTTCAAAAGCAGTTGACCATAAACTGAGGAAAGAACAAGCGGGTTTTAGAAAGAACAGAAGATGTGCAGATCATATATTCACCCTCAGGAACATTATAGAGCAGTGCTCAGAATGGCAGAGACAGCTATACATTAACTTTGTTGATTTTGAAAAGGCTTTTGACAGCATACACAGGGACAGCCTATGGAAAATTCTGAGCGCTTATGGAATTCCCAGCTGCGTTGTTTCCATAATAAAAAGCCTCTATTCTAACTTTACATGCAGTGTTGGATTGAGTAATGTAACTTTCAAAGTGAAAACAGGAGTACGACAGGGATGCCCCTTATCAACAACATTATTTTTGACAGCCATAGATTGGGTGATGCGCCAGACAACAGAGGGCAGTCCAAGAGGAATTAGATGGACACTGTTTTCTACACTGGAAGACCTGGAATACGCAGATGACATTGCACTACTCGCGCATTCACATCAACACATCCAAGAACAAACCGACAGACTGAATAAGTATGGCCAGCAGGTTGGCCTGAACATCAATCTGAAGAAGACAGAGGTCATGACACTAAATGTGGGCAATCCTGAGCCAATAACAATAAGGAACCAGCAGTTAGAACAGACAGACACATTTACTTACCTAGGATGCATAGTAACACCTGACGGTGG
Source organism: Oreohelix idahoensis (assembly GCA_024509875.1). Classification (NCBI taxonomy): domain Eukaryota; kingdom Metazoa; phylum Mollusca; class Gastropoda; order Stylommatophora; family Oreohelicidae; genus Oreohelix; species Oreohelix idahoensis. The sequence goes on along the minus strand of JAMPIV010014535.1, from coordinate 344,907 downwards.
AACAAGCAAGGACATTAACAACAGAATGAATAAAGCGAGAACAGCCTTTGCTATTCTCAACAACATTTGGAAGTCTTCCCAGTACAGCACAAACACCAAATTAAGACTGCCTGAGAGCTGTGTACTTTCTGTGCTTCTCTATGGTGCGGATTGCTGGAGAGTAACGGAGAAGGAAATGTTGAAACTCTCCTCCTTCCACACAATCTGCCTGCCTAAGGAAAATTCTCCGAATCTTTTGGCCAAACACCATCAGCAACCAAGAACTACTTATTCTGAGTAACCAGGAGGACATGCACACCATCATAGCTGGCAGATGCTGGAGTTGGGTTGGCCACGTCCCCAGAAGGGACCCTGATACCATCACAAGAACAGCTATGCTTTGGACCCCCGAGGGAAAGCGAAAGAGAGGCCGACCAAAAACTTGGCGGAGAACTGTAGAAGCCGAGATGCAAAGAATGAACCAGAGTTGGGGCACTGTACGAAGGATGGCCGCCGACCAAGCAAAGTGGAATCAATTTGTTGCTGCCCTACAAGACGCCACCATGCGTGATGGCCACCGACTGCTTTGACGGTTATGGATCAAAGAAGAAGAAGAATGTAGTTGCATAACAATCCATCGTTGTCTGCCACTTTCAAATACTACTGGCCTGACAGATTAACTAATTCAATGTTGAAAAATATATCAAGATTCTTTATGTGTCATAACTTCTTCTTCTTCCATCCTTAACCACCAACCGACAAAGCAGTCGGTGGCCAGTACGCCTAGTGGCGTCTTAGGGCAACAACAAATTGATTTCTCTGCCGCTGTAACCCATCATGCCTAATGGCATCTTTCGGGCAGTGACAAATCAATCGATTTGCCATTGTTTCCGTAATCAAATTGACTAGCAAACAGGTGATCAGCCTGTTGTGTATGTGTCATAAGTACAATATTTATTATCCATCTCTGCTTCTGACAAACTCTCCCCAAATGTGCGGTTAGAAGGTTAGTAAAAATTCACCCCCCACAGTGAGGCGATGGCACTATTTGAATGGTCTTGGTTTCAATTTCCCGGTAAGCCTATCCCTTCAGCCGTCTAGTTTTGTACTTTTTTACACTTTCTAAATCCTGATTGTTTGATTTGTAAAAGTTCTTTATGTCACTCCTGAAGGTCAGTTACCTTAGTATTGTATATGTTGTCTCTCTTTCTTACTTTTTAAAGTTCATACAAACTTTACATTTTGTTCATACGACTATGTCAATGCTGTGCTTACGTAGAATGAATTTTTTTTTTTAAATTTACCCCTCATAACTCTCAGATAGAAACCGTCAGGCGAAAAAAAAATATAGAGAGGCAAAGTGATGTTTTAAATATAGAGAAGAACCTCAAAGATGGAGCAAACCGGAATGAAAATGTTCTGAAAATGAACTGGGCTGGATTCCTCAACAAAGGCTACAAGGGGAAAAAATGACTTCCAAATCATGAAGAAGCTAGAAAATGCCAATGAATATACTTTTGTGATGTTATTACTTCGTCTTAAATTTGAGGATTCCTCAGCAAAAGAGAAGCTGGCAAGAAAACGAAGATGGCTGTATACTGCTCCACCTATGTCCTAGTCTTGCGAGTCATGGGCAATGACTACAACCCACAAAAGTCAGATCCAAACCTCAGAAATAAGGTATCTGAGAAAGGTAGTTGAAGTAACAAGAAGAGACATGGTTCGCAACCAGACGATAAGTCAAGGCCTAAAAACCCAACCCCTGCAGACCCAAGTAGAACAGTCCCAACTAAGATGGTTTGGCCATGTCTGCAGAATGGGTGAAGATCGGCTGCCATGGCAGGTATGGGAGGCTTAGAGCCAGGGATCCAGACCTCTAGTCAGCTGGGAGGACAACATTAGACAATCTCTGAAGGACCAAGGACCAGAATGGAACCAGGCCAGGAGGAAGAAGCTGATCGGATAGTATGGTGCTCTCTCTTTCAAACCTCTACACCTCATGGTAGAAGAGGAACGACTAAGTAAGTAAGTAAGATGTTATTAATTTAGGAAAGGGATTTATAAAACTTGAACTGTTGCTTTTTTTTTTGTTCACCACTCTCCAGCAAACTGCTGTGCTACTGCTGCTGATTTTCTGGTTCATAGTTGCAATACAAAGTGTACTGAAACCAATTCCAAAACACTTTAGATTTACATTCTCACAATCATAAAGCATACCTGTTGCCACAGAAGGTCTGCGTACAGAACAGGCATTGACGACAAAACTTGGTTTCCTCGCGTTCTTTCTGCTGCTGTGCCAAAACCGACTCCTATAAATAGATCGTTGATAAATGTCTTATTCAAAGCAACAAACTGTCTTTATTGTTTATAGACTGTATTATACTGAATGGTGGGTGCCCTGTTGAGCCAAGAATAAAGTGGGTACTGCAGTAGATGAGTAACAACGATTAAATATTCAAAACGTGTGCACATTTGTAATGATGACAAATGCAACTTCCATTATGGCTATATAGGTCTTCATCAGGGAAAAAGATGCACAAAAACAACATAGGAATAACAAGCAAATGTTGAAAAGCAATAAGTGACAATGAAGGGAAGAAATAAAGTAACAAAACTAACAACAACAAAAATAAATAAATAAAATTAGCTGAAAGGTTTTGAAAATGTTTGACACTTAAGAAGAAACGTATAAAACCAAATGTCAACCTATTCTGTATAGGACAAATAGGTACTGTACACATGACATTAATTTGAATTTTCCTACACAGAAGATGCTAAGTTTTGTTCGTCAGTGATTTTATTGAGAGTTCTAGGCATTTTAAAATTTATTTACCAAACTTTTATTTTGTTTGTTTCTTCTATTCATTTTTCTCTGCTTCATTACCAATTTTCTTCTCTTAAAGCTTTTTCACATGTATCTTATCAAACATGCTGTGTTTTGTTGATGTTTCTAATGAATTTTGCAGGCTGAAATGCAACTGTCTGCATTCTCAGACTTCAATGTTCTTAGTGACATTTAAGGTATGCACCATGCACAAAGATCCTCAAGTTTTTCCCTGCTGCACTTATCCTGCAAATTCGGTCTGTACTATTCCAAGGAGACACATCTAAGAAAACCATTTTTATATACAAGTGTTTGGTCCCTTTTCATACACTTCCTCTGCCCCTTTCTTCAAATATGTTACCCTCCCCATCCCAATTCTCTGTTCCTCCAGGTTCATTTCCTACTTCACTGACTGAACATTCATAGCCTATACTCGCACCTGAAACTTTCAATGCAAAGAGAAGAAAAAAAAAGTATAAATGCAAAAGACCATCAAATATTAACGCCCCGTGGTAGGTGAAACAAAGTTATCAATAGCAAGACAAAAAACCAAATGCAACAATGAGGGAGAAAATAAAATATTAACAACACAGTAAGAGGCATTAGAAAGCAAGTGAAAATGACGAGTGAGTTTTACCAACACGATTTTTTTTAAAAGTGAAGTAAGTAAAAGGAAGTTTGAAAATATACATATGAGCATACAACAATTACTGGGCAAATGCAAGTTACCGATCAATAAAAATTCCTTACTAACATCAGGATGAGTTACTATGCTGCTTATGGTGTTTTGTTTTCCCCATATGTTAAGTTTTTGTTTCACTCAAACCATTTACAAACAACAAACCGCTTATCATTACCAATTTCTTTCTCTGCAGGCTCTCCCTGATCTCTTTATCTTCAGGCAGGGCATCACAAAGAAGGAAAAATTCTTCTTTAGAGGCTGAAATCACAAAATAATAAAATGTTAAGAGGTGTGTGTGGTGGAATGCTAGAAGTTCAGTAGCTGTATATTAAAAGAGAAGCCACACAGAGAAGTGGAAAAGCCATGCAAATATCTAGTCAAGCTCACACCAGACAGGTCCAACAGGATGAAACCTGTGAAGCTGGTGTCCTTAGCAGAGCAGCCTCCTGCCCCCGCTCCATGGTGATGAGACCTCTGGGCCCATCTCCCACTAGTGTAAAACTGCTTGCACCCCCCTCACCACTAATGTTTTTTTTCACTTTGTATACTGTGCACTGCCCATTCCCCCATTCAAAAGTATTTGGACACAAAGCAGGGACACACTATTCATTAATTCATAGCATATCAAGAAGGAAAAGCCTTCAACAAACGTATGTCACTTCTTCCTGTCCTGTGCCATCAGCTCAAGGTCTTTTCATGTCTTCATCCCCTTAATGTCTGTCTCCAGTTCTCTTCTCCATGTGTTCTTTGGTCTTCTTCTATCTTACCCCAGGGATTGCAGAGCAAGGACTGCCTGGTAGCACTATTAACATTTCCTCAATGTGTATTCCATCCATCTGCAGGATCTTCTTCTCATCCCTCTTTCCACGGGCACTTGTCTGGTTCTTATCATCAGTTCCATCTTGTCAAACCACTTCAATTGTTCTATTCTGTGCAAACACTCATTTATGAAAACCTGATGCTTTCTGATTGTTGTTTTTATTGTTCTCCAAGTTTCAGGGCTGACTTGATAAACAAACTGAAAATTTTGATTTTTGTGGTGTACCTGATTTAAAAAAAATCCCCATATATTTCTCAAATTCAGTGAAAAATCCTCTAGCACACACTATAGTAGTAATAAGCTAAATATAATATGCTATCTCTGGCTGAGTCTCAAATACAGAGTGGACACATGATCACTTAACAATATTACTTTAGAAAAACTTCCTTCTTGATGCAAATTCATAAACAGCAAATTCAAAAGACATCTTGAACACACCGACTTCCAATAAACAAACTCTGAAACGGTCAGGATCTTAAGAGAATAGGGAGTAATATAAAAATAATGGAAAGGAAAAGTACATGTTTTGTACCGATAGACAAATTAAAGATTATTGATGGAACAACATAACATTATTTTATTACATAAGTCAAGCAGACAGGGCGAAATAAATGAGGAGCATATCAGGACTCATAAAAGAAGAACAGAACAACACAATATCCACAATCAGTATTAACAGTAAGTCAGAGAAGCCAGTTGAAGAACAATAAAAATGTCTTACCAAAACAATCTTGTCTGCTTTCATCAGCTTAGATGCTGGAACTGACAATGAATAAGTTTTTTTTTTTAAATGGTTGTCTTTTTTCGCTAACAAGCATACAGCAATCACTTTATTTGGCCCTATACAAGATGCATGTATCTAAGTACCTCAAATGCTATTACAGTGGCACAAGTAAATAATCCTAAAACAATTAATAGACACTGCAGGAACATGGTTTCCAATTTCACTAAAGGAACCCTGTCAGAGAACAATTAAAAAAACCAGTTAATATACATACCCAGCCAGAGATAATTCTAAACCAAATAACAAGCACTACAAAAACATAATCCTAAAACAGCACACAGATAATGCAGACAGAACATTGCCAAAAGTTCACTAAAAGGTACAGTAAAAAATATACTCCCAAAACCATCAAATAAAATATTACCATCATCTTTTACTCCCACATTTGTAACAATTATAGAACAGAATTCTGAGAATTGTTTCTCTTCAAATCGCTTCTTCCAGTACCTCGTGTATCTGAAATGAAAATGATGAAAAAAATAGGAATGTAGAAAACTTTAGAAAACTAAGAATGTAGAAAGCTTTACAAAGAATATAGAAAATTTTGTAAAACTAAGAATGTAGAAAATTTTATAAAACCAAGAATTCAGAAAACTTTTACTAAGAATGCAAGGCTCACTTAAAAACCAATTAAAATGAACATGAGAAAGTAGTCAAAACATTTTTAAACCACACATGTTCAAACAGCTACAGCCTCCTGAAACTGAAAATAAAATAATAAAGAATTTATTTAAACCTGAGTTAGGGAAGGCAAAGGTCATGAGGCAGGGAATAGGTCACCCCACTTCTAAAAGCCAGACCTAGTATAGCGAAGCCTCTAACAATTCACTCACATACGGCCTATCTGCTATGAGACTATCTTTACCTTTTAACTAATATTTGAAAACTGATTTGGACTAAAGACACATGAAGGAAATCAATTTGTACTATAAATGGTTTGTAATTCTTTCTTGCCCCTCTCGGAATGGTCTCGATAGCTGCTTGAAGTATTGCTCTATTAAAGCTTTCAACCATATTTTTCATACTGTTGTTTTGTGTGCTGATGGTTTCGCAAATGCAATGCAAACTTGTCCTAGTCAGTTCTTTTGTAATTCCATCGGGGCAATGGTTTCACTTCATGGGGAACATACTCCATATTAACCACTAGCTTTATTGGTCTGTGGTAGCTGCCTGCTAGTTGGCCAAGTACCTGTCAATTTTTTGAAGGGTGTCTCTAGTGGCGAAAGCTAGGTCTGGAGTGGAAGTGGTGTGCCATCTTCTAGAGTAGAAACTGGGTTTATCATCTGGCCTGTTGATAAGGTGTATAATTGTGTCTATCTCCACTTCCTCTCCTCTACTGTCTGTGACCGAAGATCACCATCTTTCTGAGTGGCTTTTGAAGTCTCCGACAATTATGCAGTTTGAGCTCTTTATTTCCAAATTTTCAAGTAACTTGTTCTTCTTCTTCTTCTTGCGATCGCATCTTTGATGATTACACCGTCAGACGAGTTCTCATGATGAATTCGACTGTTGTTTGAAGTTCCTCTTTAACTCCTTGTTATGCCCTGTCCTGAGTCGAAAAATAGTTGTCTGTCCCTGCCGGTCGAGAGTGTGATAGTCGTCTTTGGGTTGGTTCTGTTCTCTTCTGATAGTCTGGATAGCTCTCTTTTTCTCAAAGTATGTGACTTCATTATCTTCTTGTTCACATTCTCCTCCCTTTTTTGCAAGTTTATCTGCCTTTTCATTTCCGGGTACACCACAATGAGATGGTACCCACTGAAGTATGGTTCTCTTTTTGGCAGCTACCTTGTTTAGTTCATTTCTCAGATGCGGGAGTTTACCACCCTTGAGAGCTTGCAGGACAGACAGTGCATCTGTGAGGATGACTACCTGGTGGCAGTCAGAGTTGGTGTTATAAATCATATTTGCAGCTTGCTCTAGAGCTTGAACCTCAGCTGTATAGTTGGAACAGAATTTACCAGTGGGAATGTGCCTAGTCTCATAGTGGTTGTCAGGATATGAGATAAAGATACCGGCACCTCCATTCCTAACAGCATTAGTTGCTGATCCATCTGTATAGGCATGTATCCATGATTGATCGGGATAGCTTTCTTGGATCATACTCAATGTAGCAGTTCGTTTTTGCAGATCATTATACTCACATCCACTTGTGAGACCACTGACTGTTGTATTAATTTGGAGGGCACTGCTGGCCTGCTCCCATGGTACAGGGTATAGGGTGGGCTTCAGTGGTGTTGTCTTCATGGATAGGTCTTCTTGATGCTGTCTTATAAGTCTTTTCCCCCGATGCACAAAGCTGCTACGCTTTAGACGTCCCAATGCCAGATCATCTAGTCTTGCCTTCATTGGGTGCATTGGCATACTGTTGTACTTTTCCATCTGGATCATGGTTTTTGTGTCTCTTCTATGGGACAATGTCTGTAATCCAGCAACCTTCTGCATCTCTGTTATTGGTGTAGTTTTCATGGCTCCTGTAATGAGCCTGAGAGCTTGATTTTGCACCTTGTCCAAAGACTGCAGATGTGAGTTAGCAGCTGATGACCATGCTGCTGAGCTAAACTCTAAGTGTGGTCTTATTACTCCATTATAAATCTTCTTTAGATTTCGTTCATTTGCTCCCCAGTTGGTACCTGCTAATTTTCTGAGTATGCCTAGTCGTCTTCGGGCCTTTCCTTCTGCATTTTCAATATGCTTATTCCATGTAAGCCTTTGGTCAAATGTCACCCCAAGATAGGTGGGGTAGCTTTCTTCCTTGATCACGGTTGTCCCTAGGTGTATGTTAGCTGATTTGTCCTTGGGGGCGAGGGAGAACAGTGTTGTGGAGGTTTTGTCTGTGTTTATTGTGATAAGCCATTTCTCTGCCCATGACACTAGCATGTCTGCTGCCCGCTGCATTCTATAATTTGCTGTGGTGACATTTTCATCAGCGCACCAGAGTACTAGGTCATCTGCATATAAGGCAGCTTTAACTCCTGCAGGGAGATCTTTCACCAGGTCATTGATGTAAACAAGGAAGAGTGTTGGGGAAATTACTCCTCCTTGAGGTACCCCCTGATGGAGCAACACTTTTCTGCTCTGCAGACCGTCAAGAGTGACTCTAGTTCTCCTGTTATGCAAGTATGACTGGATCCATTTCATCATGTTGCCTTGGATTCCACTTCTCCTAAGTTTTGCAATGAGGCCATCTTTCCACACCTTGTCAAAGGCCTGCTTGAAGTCGACCCAGATCGTTAGGACCTTTTTCTTCTCCTGGAAGGCATCTTCTATTGCTTGAGACAAGTAAGTAACTTGGTCTTCTATACTGTAGCATTCTCTAAATCCAGCTTGTTCCGGCACCAGGATCTGCTCAGACTCTAAATACCATTTCAATCTGTGGTTGACTATTCGCTCCATAGTCTTCCCAACACAGCTTGTGAGACTGATTGGCCGGTAACTTGCAGCCTCGGTCTTACATTTCCCTTTCTTTAGTATGGGTATTGTGATGGCTTCTCTCCATACTTGGGGTACCGTTCCTTTCAACCAGCTGTGGTTGAATATCTCAAGCAGTTTTGTCTTTGCTGCTGAGCTCAGATTTACTAGCATTTCGTTGCTGATTTTGTCTGGGCCGGGTGACTTTTGAAACTTAAGCTTGGAAATAGCCTTCTGTAGTTCTCCTAGTGTGATGGGTTCCCTCATTGGGGCAGGAGTATCTGTCTGTCCCATGGTTGCCAGTATTTCTTTTCTTATCTCTCTCTGATGGTCTATGTTAATGGGTAAGTTGCTTTCTGAACTGTATCTTCTAGCAAACAAGTCTGCAGCTTGTTTTCCTCTGAAAAGTTTGCCACCTTCATCCAATGTGATAGTCTGCCTTGGTGAGGAATGCTCTTCATTTAGAGACTTGACTAATCTCCAAAGTTTCCTGCCGTCTTTCTCAAGGTTCAGCGATGCCGTTTTAGTTCTCCAGCTTTTCCGCTTTTCTTCTAGCTTTGTTCTCTGAAACTCTGCTACAGCCTTTTTCCATTTGTTGTGAGTTTCAAGTGAAGGCTGAGACTCTGCGTCCTTTCTAGCCTTGTCCATAGCTTCCTGACGTTCTTGGAGTGTGCTGGACCAGTATGGTATGTAGTTACGCCGGCATCCTTTGGGAATGGTTTCTTTTGCAGCTTGTAGTATGCATCTGTTGAAGTCTTTTACCACTTCATTAATGTCTCTGTTCTGTACCTTGAGGGTAGACAGCAGCGTGTTCACCTGATGCCTGAATAAACCCCAGTTGGCTTTTTTGTAGTTCCATCTTGTAATGGCTGGGCCTGTACTGAGAGTTGCACTCTGGACAGTAAGAAAGATTGGGCGATGGTCGCTTCCCCCTAGTTGGTCTCCTACTTCTCTACTAATAGATCCAGCTATATCTGGTGTGGAGAAGGCAAGATCTGGTGTTGAGGTTGTGTGCCATCCTCTGGAGTAGAAGGTAGGAGTATCTGTGGCATTATTGACTAGGATTAGGGAGTGATCATCTTGCCAAGTTTCAACCTCTTCACCTCTGTGATCCAGATGGTTATAGCCCCAGCTCTGGGAGTGGCTATTAAAGTCTCCAACTGCTATAAAGTTGGTGGCTGGTACCTGTATAGAGCTGAGACTCAGGGGTTTGTTGTTCGGACAGTAATAGTTCAGGAGTTCTATTTCCATCTTGTCTACCTTTATCTGCAGCAGCTGATATTCTGCTCCATCCATGAAGGTTTTCCTTTCGTGTGCAGGAATGTTATTCCTTACAAGAGTAAGTACTCCTCCTTTTCGTCTATCTTGTCTGTCGGATCTGAAGCATTGATATCCCCTTATTTTAAAGGTTTGATCTGCTTTCAAGTGAGTCTCTTGGATACAGCAAACACTGACTTGCTTCTCATACAAGATGTTTTCCAGCTCTGTCTTTTTGCTGTATCCAGCCTGCTTGCTGTTCACTCCCTCTGCATTCCAGTGCATCATGACAAGTGGCACTCTGGGTTTCTCTTTTTCTGTTTTGTTTTGGTCAGTAGTTCTCCTCCGCCGTCTGTTGACTCCACAAGACGGTCTAGAGGGTCCTCCAGTAGCTGAGGGTGGGCTCTGTCGAGGCTCAGAGCCCGGCACTGCACCTGCCTGGTGGAGCTCCACAGGGCGAGCACCAGAACGAGATTTATTTGACGGTGTACTCTCCATAGAAAAAAAAAAAAGCGAGTTGCATGATACTGTGGTTTCCGGTGCGCCTTCTGGCCCAGTATCTACGACTTTAGCACCTGTTCAACGGGAGAGTGGGCTCATCCCTAATCTGTTTATGTTCCCAGTAGTAGACTATTCGCAAGCAGCCTGGGGGTGTCACTGCTCTGCGCGGACCTTGTTTACCGAGGCGGCGTCCGAGCTCGTATGGTGAAAATATGGTTGCGTTATCTTCAAAATAGCCCTGTCTTTCCCGTGGCTTTTCTGCCATCCTGCAACTTTGAGTTAGGGAGTTCTGAGCTCCAGTCTCTTTCCCAGGCATTTTATCCTGGCCTGGCACGCATACAGAGGACCCCACTTCTGGTTCTAAGTTAGCAGTTGGGGATAGGTGGGGTAGCACACTGTGCATTCCCCGTCATCCAGGGGGCTCTCCAACTATGCAGAGCTTGCACAATGCTGTGCTCTGGTTCGGGGCTCTCCCAAGGAATCCTCACGTCCTGCACAGAGCCACTTCCCGATACCCACCACCTGCCAACCCTCCATTGTAGAAATCTCCTGCATGCGGCCATCCAGTCAAGAGCCAGTATTAAGTCTGGTGCCCAAGTGATCCCCCCAAGCTCAGTGTGCAATGCTGGGTTCTCATCATGCTGCAACACAGGAGGGATTGTGATGCTCAGCCATCTCTCTCAATTCTGCACCGATAAGTGACATCGGGGACTTAACTTTGCCTCAGTACTGGGAGGCCCCGTTTCCGGGTACACCACACACAGCCAATTGAGGCAACGGTCGCCATGGGCGTGATAGACGACAAACAGTGAAGAATGAGGCAAGAAAGCATTTAACCCATGAAGTGGGGGTGGATTGGTGCAGACCAGAGCATGTACCACTCGCCGGTGGGTTCTGCATCTACACCTATAGGGTTCCACCCACTCCTCAGCCCATTTAGTCTGGCCCCTCACCCAGGAACCGACCGGCTTGGCTGATGAGTGTGACTGTGGCACCGATAAAATGACTGCCGAACATCTGCTTCAAAGGTGCCCAACATATGAGGAATGGTGAAAACAGATTTGGCCATCACCAGTACCATTCCTGGAGAAAATCTACGGAGATATCAACAGCCTCAGGTTGACCACTGCTTTCTTTGAACTTATTCAAGTTGACATCTGAGGGTGAATGAAGAAGAAATACTACAGTATAAATGACATGGAACCCATAAGAAAAATATGAATAGGAAGGTTTAGGAACAGGGAGGTCATGACAGAACAGAAGGATGGAGGACACAAGTGGAGATGATAATGAAAACCACATAGAGATGAGATAGACTCAAACAGGATCACTATCATATCATCATTTTCCTATGCGCTCCTTTCATACCACAGAGCAACCTCTGCAGCTGGTCCATCTGCAGCCACATGCTCTTGCAGTGGTAAATTCTGTGGCAATTTGTTTCACATGATGAGGGTGCCAGCCCCCATGCACAACCTCAAATTAGTCATTTTGTACGACAGACAGACAAACTGCTTACTGCCTTATAGGAAGTAATGGAATGATGGAAAGACTATTTCTCAGAGTTCCTTTGTGGTGAGCAAGGTCAAGCCTCAGAAATGATAAGCAATATCATAGAAGAGGAAACCAATGGCACCAAAGATGGCATCAAGATAGAAGAACTGAAGGCAGCGATGGAGAAAATCAAGATGGGCAAAGCAGCAGGATATGGTATACCACCAGAAATGGTTAAGTACATGGGAGCAGCAGCTGCCCTATTACTCCTGAGGGTCCTACAGGCAGCCTGGTGCCACAAGACCAAACCAAAAGATTGGGAGATTGCCACCATAACACCCATTTTCAAAAAGGGTGACAACAGACAATGTGGAAATTATAGAGGCAAATCTCTTCTCAGTGTCCTTGGTAAAATTTAAAACTTTGGGACTGCTCAGCAAAGAAAAACATTCTAACACCTCTGATCCAAGCTTTACAGAGCTTCTACAGGTCTTGTAGAAATTATGTCATGACGGCAAACCATAAGTCAGAAGAGTTCAGGACCACCACTAGTGTAAGACAGGGTGATATTCTGTAACCTTATCTTGTCATACTCCTCATGTATGATGTCATCAAAGTATGTAAGGAGAGGACAAGAAAGTATTCAGTGGGGTACTGGAAGATGAGACAGGTCTGTATTTCTGAGCTGGCATTTGCTGACGATGTTGCCCTGATTGCGAAATCAGATGCATATCTTCAATCCAACCTGCAACTCTGGGTAGAAAAGCTGGGGAAGAGTGGGATGGTCATTAGCAGCTCCAAAACAAAAACCATGATGATATCATTAGACGGAAGAAATCAGATTATGCTGGGAGAACAGGTCCTGAAGCAGGCCAACCACTTTTAATACCTTGGAGCTGTCATAGGCTGGAAGGGAGGCATCAAAGGAGTTGGTTATTCAAAATGCAGCAGCTGGGAGACTTTCAGGCTTTAAATCGATGATTCCTCAGCAAAAGAGAAGTTGGCAAGAAGACGAAGATGGTTGTAAACTGTTCCACCTATGTTTCAGTCTTGACTTATGGATGTAAATCATAGGCAATGACTACAACCCACAAAACCCAGCTCCAAACCAGATATGAGGTATCTGAGGAAGGTGATTGAAGTAACAAGAAGAAACATGGTCCGCAGCCAGACGATATGGCAAGGCCTCAAAACCCAGCCACTGTAGACCCAAGTAGAACAGTCTCAACTATGATGGTTTGACCATGTCTGCAGAATGGGATTATTTTTTTTCTTATTTTTTGTTTCTTGATGTTAATACAGACATTCCACGAAAAGAAGAAATCATCACAGCAATCAAAGGGTTAAAGAATGGAAAAGCTCCTGGCGATGATAACTTAAATGCAGATCTATTTAAGACAGACCCTGAGCTAGGAGCAGAACTATTAGAACCACTATTTGCACAAGTCTGGAAAACAGGGACAACACCAACAGAGTGGATGTGGAACAAAGGAATAATTGTCAAATTGCTCAAGAAGGGAGATCTTGCAGACTGCAATAATTGGATAGGAATCACTCTTCTCTCAGTTCCCAGCAAAATACTAGGTAGGATAATTATACAGAGAATTTCAAAAGCAGTAGACCACAAACTGAGGAAAGAACAAGCAGGATTTAGAAAGAACAGAAGATGTGTAGATCATATATTTACCCTCAGGAACATTATAGAGCAGTGCTCAGAATGGCAAAGACAGCTGTACATTAATTTCGTTGATTTTGAAAAGGCTTTTGACTGTATACACAGGGACAGTTTATGGAAAATACTGAGGGCTTATGGAATTCCAAGCTGCATAGTGTCAATCATAAAAAGCCTCTATGCCAACTTTACGTGTAGCGTTGGGCAGAGCAACCTAATCTTTGAGGTGAAGATAGGAGTATGACAGGGATGCCCCTTATCAACCACTCTATTTTTAACAGTCATAGACTGGGTGATGCGCCAGACAACAGAGGGCAGTCCAAGAGGAATAAGATGAACTACATTTTCTACATTGGAAGATCTGGAATATGCAGATGACATTGCACTACTAGTACATTCACATCAACACATCCAGGAAAAAACAGACAGACTTAATAAGTATAGCCAGCAGGTGGGCTTGAACATCAATCTAATGAAGACAGAGGTCATGACGCTCAATGTGAGCAACCCTGAGCCCATATCAGTAAGGAATCAGCAACTGGAACAGACAGGCACCTTCACATACCTAGGATGCATAGTGACACCAGACGGCGGAGCAAACAAAGACATCAACAACAGAATGAACAAAGCAAGAACAGCCTTTTTTAGTCTAAACAACATTTGGAAGTCCTCTCAGTACAGCACAAGCACAAAATTAAGATTATATCAGAGCTGTGTGTTTTCTGTGCTTCTCTATGGTGTGGAATGCTGGAGAGTTACAGAGAAGGAAATGTCGAAATTGTCCTCTTTTCACACAACATGCCTAAGAAAAATTCTCTGAATCTTTTGGCAGAATACCATCACCAACCAAGATCTGCTTACTCGGAGCAAGCAAGAGGACATGCACACCATCATAGCTGGCAGACGCTGGAGCTGGGTTGGCCATGTCCTCAGAAGAGACCCCGATGCCATCACAAGAACAGCAAAGCTATGGACCCCTGAAGGAAAACGAAAGAGAGGCCGACCAAAAACAACTTGGCGGAGGACTGTGGAGGCTGAGATGCAAAGAATGAACCAGAGTTAGGGCACTGTACGAAGGATAGCCACCGACCGAGCAAAGTGGAATCAATTTGTTGTTGCCCTACAAGATGCCACCAGGCGTGATGGCCACTGACTGCTTTGAAGGTCGGTGGCTAAGGATCAAAGAAGAAAAAGCAGAATGGGAGAAGATCGGCTACCGCAGCCAGTATGGGAAACTTAAGAGCCAGGGATCCAGACCTCCAGGACGAGCTAGAGTCTGCTGGGAGGACAAAATTAGACAATCTCTGAAGGACAGAGGACTAGATCGGAACCAGGCCACGAGGAAGACAGCCAACAGGATGGTATGCGCTCTCTCTGGGGCAAACCTCTACACATCATGGTTTTCCTGTGGCTTTTCTGCCATTCTGAAATGTGTTGAGATGAAGTCATGAGTTTCAGTTTCTCCAGCTTGGCTTACATATAAAGGATCATCACATCTGGTTTCATGTCAAGAGGAAAAAGCGCATGGCATGCTGTGCATTCCTCACCATCCAATTGGACTCCAAATATGCAGAGCTAAAATACTTTTTTAAAAATTATTTTTTTTTTTTAACGTACGCCCGCTATTACTCAAGGTAAAATCTCAGGTTAGTATATCTAACCTGAGACTGATTTTACATGAGTATCCTATTTTCCCTGTACAATGACAGGTGTCTTCTTGCCATTCAGGCAGATACTCACTGTCTTCGGAGAGGCTAAAATACTGTGCTCTTCCAAGGGATTGTCACATCCTACACAGAGCCACTTCTTATCTCCTCCTGCCTACCATGGGTCCATAGTGAAATCCTCCTGCATACAGTCAGCCAGGTAAAAGCCAGAGTTACATCCGGTGCTCAAGTGACTCCTCCAAGCTTAGTCTGCAATGCTGGGTTCTCTACATGTTTCATCACAGTGTGTGGATTATTTCAAGAGTCAGTGAGGGTGTAATAAGCCTAATAAACAGGGGTTCACTTCTACATGTGTATACTACAGCATAGTGCTTAGCTGGTGGTCATGTAAGGTTGACTCCAGATAAGCCTCCATGCATTCATCAGTGTTATAAGTCAATACAGTATTTCACTCTAAGTACTGTCTTCCTCAAGTCCTCTAAGTTTTAATTAACTATCCACAGTTTTCTCTTTCATGTTCTTTGACAGACATTTTTTTCTGTCTATGTTCTTCATGATCATACTGCTCCCTCAAGCATGTCGTACAAATCAACATGCAGTTTTAAATGGAGCGGGCAACCTTATCCGGTCAAACAAATTGGTATATAAACCACCGACGCTAGAACAGTGGCTTTGGTGAACACTGGTGGCGAATGATGATGATCCTAAGGATCTACCACCATCTTTTTTTTGTATATCTGTTATTTTCCATTCATTCCACATAGCCAAACTAACTCAACATACTAATTTTTAGAACATTAGTTGCTGTAAGAAATTTGTGTACTAAAATGGTCAAAAACGCAACCATTTTTTAGGGCGGAACCACATCTTCACTACAATAAAGCTACTCCCCTCTTCTCTCGGAACACCCCCCCCCCCCCCCCCCCCCCCCCATATGTTTGTGTCTGAATGATAGAGTAATTAACACTGCTGAATGATCGTATAATATTCAAGTGATGGTCTACAAAAGTAGAGGGAAAACGTATATTTTCTATTATTTTTCTGCTTCCATGAAGGGAAAGGTGTTAATATAATAGCCAAATAAATTTAGAAGTGTTGCACGAGTAACCTCCGCAGTTTGTTACCCAAAAAAAATAAAATAATGAGTAGTAGTAGTATAAAAGTTACCTACTCAGGCAAGCTGCCAATAAAATTGACATCTGCGATGATAAACTTATGCATTAGCACCATATGAGCCAGCACATCTTCCTTGCTCTCTGCAGGATAGGAACGATCACACAGCAGACAAACACAGACATCGTGAGCTTTAGCCTCTTCATCTTCAATGGCTTCAACAGTCTTGGCCACATTAAATGTCAAGTGCTCCAGAATGGGCCTTTCAGAGTTGCTGTCAGTGCTTTCAGTGCGAGAGCGCCTAACTAGCATTTCACGAACTGGCCTCTCCTCTGGCAATTCTTTTTTTTGCTTCTCATTCAAGGAACCAGAGGCTGGTTCACCACTGCCTGACTCTGGAAGACTTGGTTTTCCCTGAGTGGATGTTACTTCTGATGATTGCATCTTGGTTCCAATCTCAAATACATTGTCTTCTACACTGATCTGAGATGTTAATTCATGTTTCTCCTGCTTGTCTGGATGAGCACTACTTTGATTTACAGAGTCCTTTGTTGCACACTTATCTTTGGAAACACTTTTCTCCTGGTTTGGCTCAGCGATCAAAGTATCTTCCAAAGATACAGGCTTGACTGTTGTGGTAGTCACCTTCTCACTTGGATTTTCCAGTGAAGAAATTTTAGCCTGATCTGTATTTGTCTGCTCCACACAGAGCTCAGGTTCAGGACTGACTGCAGCAACCTTAACATCCGAGTCCTTGACCAGATTCTTGCTGCTTGCCTCCAATATACTGGTAGCAGAATCTGCATTTTGCGATTGTGCAGAAGATGATGAAGATTGAAATGTTACGGTATCAACATCAGCACCTTCCATTTTGCTACTTGTTTCTTTCTTCTGTGTGTCCCCATCATCAGAATTTGTGTTTGATTTTCCAACTGAAGTTTCGGTCACCTGTATATTTCCAGATGTCTTATCATTCAATTTGTCATCATCTAGTGAAATGAAAAAATAACAGAAAAGAAATTTACAATGATGAAATAGGATATGTGTATAAGTTTTAAAGCTGGAAAGTTTATTTCAGAATTCGTTACTGAATTGCACAGAGCATGAAACTTAATTTCTTACAGCAATAGAGAGACCCAATACTCTGATTGCCACTAATTACCATGACTGAAGCATCATTTTATATATAAGTAGGCTTATTGTAGCAGTAGTATATAACATATTTTTAAACAACATGCCTAATCACATTTTAAAATGACATGCCTAACTTTAAGGACTAATTAATTCATTTATAATCAATGTTTTGTCTCGCCAGTCAAAAGACTCTGGGGCAATAAATAACTGTAAAATTAACTAAGTTCATAAATGATTCCAAAGATTTCATGTGCTTCAATGTGATCTGAGCCCTGGGTGGTTCCCTGGAGTCTCTGAGGAGATAAAGAGAGAATAGGGCTAAAGCACCTAAAGCATGTCATAAGAAGTGACAAACATGAGGCTGGCAAGCTCACTATGTAAAACAAAGTGCTGCAGAAACCATCGCTGCATGAGCACATGAATGGTTTGGTGCAGGCTTCCTGCAAGGGGGCCAGCTGTACTAGTAGCTTCATGCTCCATCAAGAGCAATAAAGAAAAATGATGATAATGAACAGTGATCTGAATACACAATATGGGACCCAAAGATGCAGCAATAGAGAATGCAGTCAGCGACCCATAGCTTGACTGCTTGCGTCAGGGTCAGCAAACCAGAGCTGACCAAGACCCTACTCCACCTCCACGTGGTGATCCTGGAAACAGGCTGCATCATGCAGTCTGGCTGAGAGAGTAGGGATCGAAGAGGGAAGGCAAACCTGGTCCCAAAAAATGCCGCGCTGAAGTCGGATTTGTCGGCCGAAAGGCGCAGATATCGCAGCTCCGGTGTAAACAGACACAACGCAACCAACGTCCTTTTCAGGACGAACGAGGAAGAAGAAGAAGAACAATACACAATCAGTATTGTAAATGCTTATCCTAACTATTTTTTTCTAACGTGAAAATATTCAATATTTTTCCAAAATGAAAATATTATCTATAAGCTGGTGGTTATGTGGTTCCATCACATTCATTTATTCAATACTTTTCATCTCCCTGTGGAACATACTTTCAACAAATTCATGCCAAATGAATCAGATGTATAGGACAGCACACTAGTGTAAAGGATGTGGCAACAGAAAACTGGGACGATGCCATAAAACACAGTGATCATTATCATCATCCATTCCTTTTATTTCATGTGGAACACAGGGCTGTAATTGTTGCTTACAACTAATTTATATTTTCAGCCATCTTCTTTAGCTCTGCCCATGATGTCTCACTTACTTGAGCTGCACTCCCACTTGCTTTAGCTTTATTTTCTTCCAATCTTCTCCAGATGATCTAGAACCTCCCAGCTCTTCTCTTCCCCTGTAAGTTCTAGTCATGGGCATGTCCCGTTATACTAGTTAGTTGTTTAAGGAGGGCACATCCTATCCAGCTCCATCTCCAGATGTATTAATTGTCAGGCAACAACTTCCAACATAGCTCTGAGTGACTGCATCTGGCCATCTTATACAACCAGGCATCTATTGGTAAATTTGTGCAGTTTGAGTGTAATATTCTTTGTGAAGTGCCACAGTTTAGAACCACAGAGTAGGACACACATTTTTAAATTTGCACTAAACTGGGGAAAGTTGAGTTCCGCAAAACAGTTCTTTCAAACAAAAGTATCTGCACTACCATTCATTCATAACCCTCCACTCCCAAAGGAGCATAGGCCTTCAACAAACACATGCCAAGTCCTCCCGTGTGTTACCGGGGCCAGAAAGGGGAGCAAAGAATAGTAACACTGTTCCCTGCCAAGCATGTCGTAGAAAGCGACTAAGGAGGGTTGGGCATGGGGCCGGTTACCCCATCCTGTAAAAAATTTAAACCACAAAAACTTCATCTGCACTACCAGCTCATGACATAAAACTAGCTGCAGTATGAATTATGCAAATAATTACTGATACCATGAATATAAGGAAACTTTGCCACTTCTCGTCAAATAATTTTGATTGTCACTTCCGTTTGATCCGAGTGACCTGCACAGTCTAATTCTACAGAGTGCTCACAAAATCCCTATGCATGAGACCTTGATCCCTGTTAATTAACTGTTTTATTATTTTTTTCAAGGTAGGGGTTCAATATGATGAGTATACTGTAGGAGACTGATTACTAGTGTCTGGGTTCATGACCGTGCACAATGAGGAATAAGTTTTGAAGATATAAAAACAAGATTTTCACAGAGATTTGGTACACCTGCTTCTACGTACAAAACTATGCGGGCACGGGAGAAGAAAATTGTTTTAAACATGAAGTATTCTCAATTTAGAGTTTTGTTATCACCCAGCATTAAGCCAACACTATATAGATAATGTTGAATTGTCCTGCTTGAGATCATCACTTAAAAAAAAAAAAAATCCCCCGAGTTAAGCTTTCCATGCTCCAGTCCAAAAAAAAAATAAGGATTAGGGATTTAAGCTATGTAAGCCTGCACGTGAAAATGAGTTTTCCGGCAAAGATTTGATCACCCATGAGGTCACTTGCAAGGCTCTTTTGCAGCCATTTCTCACAAATGAAGCACAATGAAGGGTATTTTTTTTGGATGAACATGCTATTTACCTTAGTAATCAATCCAGGAGTGCTAATTGTTGCTGCAAGCTAATGTTTATGCCATGCTTCTACGTCATGAAATAGGCTGCAATTTCAAAAGAGCATTTTAGGGCCATCTTTTTTTCCGATAAAAGTGCCAATCACATGGCTTATTTGAATTTGTTTTACATATATGATTTGCTCAATTGTGTGAGAGAGGTCTCAAAACTTCCTGCAAGGGTGCACTGGCACATTTTCTTCTTTGCCTTAGCCATCAGTTCTAGTGGCAGGGCAAAACAAATGAACTTTGCACAATTTCCTTCAAGGGGTAAAGCATAGCTGTTTTTTTTTTCTCTTCTGAGGACATGATATGAACTGTGCATGTCCTCTTGTTTACCAGATCGTGGTTGTAAAGATTCAATTTTTCTTAGGATGTTGTGTGAAAAGAGGACTTTTGACATTTCATTGTTACTCTCCAGCATTCCGCTGCAAGGAAAAGCTCTGATATAATCTTAATTTTATGCTTGTGCTGTATTGGGAGGACTTCCAGATGTTATTTAGGCTAAAAGAATTATTCATTCTGATGTTGATGTCTTTGCCTGCCCCAATGTCTCATGCATCCTATATGTGAAGGTGTATGCAATTGCTGATTCAATAGGGCTCAGGGTTGCTCAATCCCCTCTGTCATAGGGCTAAACTTATTAAGTCCATCCGTTTTTTCCGATGTGTTGAAATGTGCTAGTAGTGCCAATGTCATCTGCATATTCACATCTTCCAATGGCCATCTTATTCCTCTTGGACTGCCCTCTGTTGTCTGGCGCATCACACCAATTTGACTGTTAAAAATAGAGTGGTTGATAAGGGGCATCCCTGTCGTACTCCTGTCTTTACAAAGGTTAGGTTGTGTGTTGGCATAGAGGCTTTTTATGATTGACACTATGCAGCTTGAAATTCCATAAGCCCTCAGTATTTTCCATAAACTGTCCCTATGTATGCTGTCAAAAGCCTTTTCAAAATCAACGAAATTAATGTACAGCTGTCTTTGCCATTCTGAGCAGTGCTCTATAATGTTCCTGAGAGTGAATATATGATCTACACATCTTCTGTTCTTTCTAAATCCGGCTTGTTCTTTCCTCAGTTTGTTGTCTACTGCTTTTGAAATTCTCTGTATAATTATCCACTATTTTGCCAAAATTAGAGAATACCTTGATGACAAATTCAGTGGACAATGGATTGGACTTGAATCTGAAAGGGTGTGGCCTCCTCAAAGTGCAGTTGTGGCAATTTGCTTTTGTGAAAGAGAAAATATCTCAACTCAATGTTATTTTCTGTTCGCTTTGATTTTGTTATCTCTTACTAATGTAATATTGTTTGCACCTCGTTTTCCGCTGATGAATTTGTTTTTTGTTTTTCTTGGAAAGTGGCCTCTTCTGCCTGTCACTAGGAAATTCTACTCGGGTAAAGCTCATTCACAAATTTGCTTTAACCTGGTTTTGATTCCTTTTCACCTTTCTCAGTGTTATGGTGTAATGTTTTTGGTGTTATCCAGTCTTCCCAAGAATGATTTGCTGAGTGTGAAATGGGGGGAATTTCTGGTCTAGAATGTACTTGATATTGTTTCTTTCTGTCATTTGGGTAAAGGGGTCCTTCAATTTGCTGGAAATCTGTAGTTACAGTTGATCCACTTTATTTTTTTGCTTGACTCCATTAGAGAATACCTTGATGACAAATTCCTAATTGGATTGAAAAGGGTGTGGCCCATCAACGTGCAGGTTGATTTTGTGAAGGATATCTCAACTCACGTTATTTATGTTCATTTGTTTGTAACAAAAAGGGGAGTCTCAACTCTAACAACAGGCGAATACCTAAAAACAGCTATCAGGGACGACTTTTATGACTTCCAACAGCTAATATGAAAGATGTCCAGAGTAACATGGGAGAAAATTTGGTAAATGACGAAGACAGCAGATAAGGTCCACCATGTTGCCAGACAGGCTATCCATATTTACGTTACAGCTTGCCTTAACCTAACTCCAACCCTGTTTCGAGACTTGTCAAACAGCAAGCCTTAACTTAACACCAACCCTGTTTCACGCTTTCTCAAAATAGGCCTAAATAAAGCCCGATGATAGGTGGAGCCGACAGTAGACAAGGTCCGCCATGTTGCCCCATATTGTTAACCCAAACACTAATTCGAGCTCTGTCAAACAGCTAACCCTAACCTAACACCATACCTGTCTCGAGCGTTGTCAACAGTAATAACGCCCGACAGAGACCGTGGCCGTTTTAAACATTAAAAAAAATTCCAACCTGAAGTGTTTTACCCAACAGGGCGACCTCCAGTCTACTGTCTTCTACTTGAACTGAAAATTTTAACTTGTGCGCAGAATGGAGGGGAGCATACATATGATAACATCTAACTAGTAGGCTATGCATAGGGACTTTGTGGCCACTGACAACCCCTCACTCTCACCATCTGAATACTAAACCATAGGCCTATAGCTTTGAAATGGCTCTCGTCTCATATGTTAATCATTTTATACAAACTTACACCAAAGGTGGTGCGTAAATGTAAAACAATAAAGCTCAATTCAAAATATGAGATTAAAAATGCCTACCTTTACCAACACCATGAAAACCACCCGACTCGCTGCTTCCAACGGGGGCCGCCATATTGATAATAATGTACTACAAACTGGCGTGGATATGATGCAATTCAATCCAAAGTTTTTATGGTCCAAAGGATCATCATCATCATCATCATCATGTGACGTATTCTCTCAAGAACGTCGTCTCCATTACAGCTGCTCTGAACGCATCACGATTCTGGGCAAGTCGACCTGCAAAGGTTAGTGTCCTAAAAATAAAATCTCTGTTTTTCAGTCTTTTTATTTATTTAAAACAACCGCTGTCTTTTCATTTAAAAATTACATAAAAACAAACATCATAACCCTGAAACAACATAATTAAAAGCATTTTAAAACCCCATCATTAAATATAGGCAGTAAAATACTCAGGAATGGTGACAAACAAGAGGGGGAAAACCAACTAGAATTGTTTGGCAGCTAGCGCCTTCAATAGATTATCTAACATTTGGAAATTACGATCATTGAAAACATACCAAGCTTCGTCTGTTTAATTCAAATGTTATCTCAGTGTTAACATACGGCTGTGAGAGTTGGAAAATAACAAAATCATTGGAGAACAAAATACATTCGAGAACAAATGTCTTAGAAAACTCATGAACATCAGTTGGAAAGAATTCAAGACTAATCGACAAATAAGAGAAGACTCTAGGCAGAAATATGTCTCCGAAAAAAGGAAAAGACGATGGTCCCAAATATCGGTCATGTATCAAAAACAAAAAAAAACAGAATACCACTACAAACGCTCACTTGGGTACCTGAGGGTAAACGGAAAAAAAAAATTAAAAAAAAACAAGGCAATCGCAAACAATAATAATAAAAAAAAACGTAAATAATGTGCACACAAGAGGAATGGCGTCCAAAAACCTGGAGAGCACGAGTTTCTGCTTATGCGAAACCCACACGCATAAAGAATCAAATATTATTAAAACAACACAATTAATAAACGGCCAGGGCGTTTCCATGGGACATCAGGCCAGAACCTGAACACGAAATTATAGCACTTTTTGTTCCCAAATAGATAAGAGCAAATCTCCGCACATAGTGATGCAGGATTAGGGCAAAGCATCATATAGGGTAAGAAAGGGTAATTGGCCTCCGTTTTAGTTTCTGAACAATAAAATTCAGGTCACAAACGGTAATCCGCCATGAGTATATTTTAGTTTTATTCCTGCCTTTTCCCGTGCAAGAGTTAACTTCATGTATCTATACAGCTTGGATAACTTTGTGTTACAGGACTTTTACTGAACATCCACTATCATCTTCAACGGAAGTATGCCATATATACTTTTTAAATAATGAAATAAATTACAATTACTATATTTTTCCAGCTTTTTAATATTTTTCTGTTTGGTTAAAACGTTTATTTATTTTTGGATGAACACGCTATTTACCTTAGTAATCAATCCAGGAGTGTTAATTGCTGCTGCAAAGAAAACTTAATGTTTATGAGGAAACATGAGTAGAATACTTCTCAAGTCATGATATAGGCTGCAATTTCAATAGGCATAAATCCCGTCATAGAGCTTATTTACTTTAAACAATTTACTTATTAAATTATTATTAATTTTAAAATATATATATATATATATTAGGAACAAAAAGTGCTATAATGTTTTTGTTAAAACAGCCTGATACATGAAAATAAATACTATGCAGCACTTATATGAAGTTTCGACTCTAAGACAGCTTGGGTTAATCGAACAACCCAAAAATTAATAAGTTTAATATTTAATTAAATATGGACAATACCCCATAAGTATCATCATTCCACCAACAATAAAAAAAAGCTAAGTGACCTTTTACTGTTCCGAAGTTTTGTTCATTCTTTTTTTTGTTTCGTTGATTATTTACTTTCTTTTTCGGATTTCTTTCAGCGTTTTAAGATTTTCTTGTATTAAACAAATATTCTTTTTTCGCTCTCACTGTGGGTGTTAACTTTTTCCATCTCATTGTAATCGCTCATTTGGACATGTTTCTCATCTCGTAAATTTTTGAAGTACCTAGATGTAATTTTGTCCTTGTCACCTGTTTGCTAAGTGGCTGAAAGGGTAAAACCAACAAATTTTTTTTTTTAAATTAATGAAGAAAAATATCCCGTTCAACCTCTGATGGGTTATAATTAGGATATATATTGTTTTCAATTCCAAATAATATGAACAACTGCCGATATGAGAAAGACGCATCACATTTGTCAATCATTGTAAATAGGGACTATCACAATTGTGCTTATACGTTAAAAAACAAACAAACGAAATCAAGAAAAAAAAAATAAAAAAAATAAATAAAAATGAACAAAATCAAGAAGACACCCTGAACAAGAATAATATTAAAGTGGAGGGGTGTAAAGGCCTGGTGGTTCCAGTTATATAACTGACTTTAACATATATTTAATTGACTTTCATCTGTTAAAAGTCATATGCATTGTAAGAACAGCATCAGACCTTCACATTCCCAGCCACTATATATTAACATTTGTTCGTGTTAAATATTGTTTGACTATATTATGCAGTTCCCTAGGTCTGTCTATTCTTAACACCTCTTCTATATTTGTAGGTAAGTTTGATGCTTGCAAATAATCTAATATTGGTATTCTCTTTTGTTCATACCTCTTACATTTTAACAAGAAATGTTCTATATTATTGTCTTGAAGACATCCTGCACAGTAACGTTCTTCTATTCTGAAATAGCCTTTTCCCAGCAGTAGTCTGAGAAGTTTCATATTACTGGGAATTTTCAATTTCCTAGATATCTGACATTTTCTTGTTGGAGCCTTGAACATCTTATATGCATGTCTTCCTTTCAGATGTTTATCCCACTCTGCTTTCCATTCATCTATTATTAAATCTTTAATTAAGCTCTTAATCTCTGATTTACTCATCCCTACATTTATTAGATTTTTATCAGATCTACCGTTCTTGGCTTCTTTATCTGCCTTTTCATTTCCTTCTATGCCAACATGTGAAGGTATCCAAGCAATTAAGTTCCAAATTTATTTTAGTTAGGTGAAATTGTTACATGTTACTAATATACATCACCATTAAAACGCTAGGCTTATTCGAAGATAATTGTTTAAATTCCAGAATGGTTCGAAGTTACAGAAAAGAAACTGAGGCCTTTGACCCAGAAATGATGTGATGAATGGTGTTGCATTAAATGTTTAGGGCATTGTGTGGACGACGCTAGCAATGCAGATTGTTATTGTTTTAAATGTTGATCTTAGGCGCTGTACTTCATTAAATTAGAAATCGTGTTTATGTGTAAATAAATTCGTAATTGTATTGCATTTTTCGTTTTAACATGTTTTAATTTAGATGTAGGACTTAATTATTTTAACTGGATGTAATGTCATTTTTAATTTTGCTGCTGAGAAGGGGTTTAACAATGTTTTAAAATAGGGGTACACTTACCCTACATTCCAAAAAATCTTGAAATTTTTTTTTTTAAATAATTATTTTGAATTTTATTAAAATCTTGGTTATGGCGTGCCGAGCATTACACTTGTATATTAAATGATTTCTCAGGAAAAGGTTGGCTACAATCCTTTATTATGTTACAATTTTTATCAAATTTAAAAGAATTCGGGGGAGGGGGGCAATTACCCCGTCTTACTTACATGGTCCTTTATACAGTACTGACAAAAGTAAGCGCTAGTAGCAGACAGCTGTAGGTTATACACGCCCATTGATAACAGCTTTATGTATTTAAAAAGGTACAAAAAATTTATGAGATTTAGAAAGGAATGAAAAAAAAAGAGAAAAGGAAATATAAGACACATTAATTCACATTAGTGAACTTGTGAATATATTATCATTTTCAAGAGTACACGCTTAAACGTAAATATTAAGTATCGTATGATATCAATTAACGTCATTCTGACTTGACTTTGATCAATTGTCATTGAGCGTCGGCTCCTGGTGACCAGTGTCATTTTAAAACCAGAAATTAAACAATAACCGAGGACTTCACTAGCAAAGGAAAGTAAATTTACGTTGTAAAAATGTATTAGTTTGTGTGAAATAAATAGGATCAAATTACTTGTGCCAATTATTTAGCACTTGCTCTAATTAAAAATCTTAAGAAAATATTCTTGCTACATTAAAACATGCGCAGCATTAAGCTGTATGTTTTCAACACGTATTCTGCTGTTCAGTATTTTTTTTTTTTTTTAGTGAACTAGTATATGACTGGTAAAGCACTACAAACAACATATCCGCTTCCTGGGGACAGAATACAATAGTTTCACCTCGATTTAGGTAGGAGACACCTCATGTAAGACAGATATGCATGTATATTGTTCAAGGCTCCAAGAAAAACATGTCGGGTATCTAAAGAGCTAAAAATTCCAGGAATAAGAAACTACTGAGACTGCAACTAGAAACGAGCTATTTTAGAAAAGAAGCACCTTAATATACCGAGTGTCTAGATCAGTGGTTCCCAAAGTGGGCAGTACCACCACCCTGTGTGCGTTGGGGGATCCAAGTGGGCGATAAGGGAAAATTGGACGGCGGGATGGGGGGGGGGGGGGCGTTCAGTAGTAAGGGGTTAGTGGAGGATTTGACAGGCTAAATTCAACAATATTACTCATTATAACATTTACACGTAAAAGCGTTTTGATCATACAGGGCCCTAACAGGGGCGCTTAAAAGAAGAACGTAGACTGAACAAACCCGAACCCACCACTCGTTCCAGAACGTTGCTCGTTCCAGTTTTTCATACACTTTATAGCAGAGGTTCTCAACATCAGTGAAGCGAGGAAGAGATAGGAAAGATAGATAGTGGAGTAGCTGTATTACTATGATCATTAAGCAAGGCATAGTTTCGTCTATATTTGCCATCCTGAGCTCAGATAACATCGCTGATCATAAATTCATGTGTTTACCAGTTTTAATATCATATCGGAGAGTGTCCACTATCAAGGTGTGTCCGAATGTACTTTTTGCTAGAAGCTGACGAATACATACCTGTGGCGAAATGGCTGTTACTCCCTATTTTCCAACCCGCCACTTTCGTTTATTTTCCTCTTAGTTTTTTCTAGTCACTGGCTCTCTGTATTTTGTTCTTTTCATGTGGTTCTACGGGACAGTAACCCCCATTATTACTCGGTCAGACACCCACCCCGCAGAGTGGCTGGGTTCTTTCGATTTCGTGTTCATTAGGCCCACAAAAATTGACGTAAGGATGCGTAAGAGCATCTGGCATTGGACAGCGGGTGAGATTCTTCGCCGCTCGTAAACATGTTTGAACACGAGCGGTAATCCTTGTCTGCTTTCTTTTGAGACGCAGATTCACTGTCCCTCTATTGCATTTCTGTAGGGAGACCCGTCTCAGTAGCTTTGTTGAATGACATCACGTTACGTAGAAACTTCGGCGGTCATTCATGTCTAGGTCTTTGACACCGGTGGCAGTCCCCGTTGTTTCTTGGTTTCTAGAGCTCCTGTTACCTTAGTCTTACGTTGGTACCAGAAGCATGTGTCGTGCAGGTAGTGTTGTTTTCGATTTTAGCAGAGACGGCCATCAACCCGTTACGCAAAATCTTTTGGTAGTTGCGTCTTTTAGAGAAAGTTCTGGTCCATTATTACGTGTCGTTGTCTGTTGTTCTGTGCACGTGTTCACGTCTGGTTGAACATCTGCAACTGTAGTTGATAGTATAAAAGAGGTCCTTGTCTGTCTGTAAATTGCTTCAGTCTTGGAAATTCTTGCCGGGAGAATAGCAACGTAAAGACAGTTTGCCCGCTGGTGATTCGTAGTGGGAAATTCTGACCTTTTAGTTTGCATACGTCGGCCTTCTCCGGCAATCAACTGAGCCAAAGGCCGGACTTCGCCTTCTATGAAGACTCCTCTTCTATGAAGACTTCGCTTCTATGAAGACTTTGCGTCTATGAAGACTTCGCTTCTATGAAGACTTCGCTTTGGTGGAGACTTTGCCTTCAGAGGAAGGTTGCTCCAGTCAACGACCCATTTACAGCTGGGTTGCACGTAGATATAGGCGTGCCCAGTTCAGTACCCTCTTACGGTGTTTTTCCCGTGCTTGGGAAATAGCATTTCTTCGGAAAGTCAATTAGCAAGAGGAGCGCCCTGCTCCTGTGGCTTCAGTATGCATAAAGCCACCTCGTTCATTCTTGTTTTGAGGGCTGCAACAAAGCAATGGGCCCAATCCAGATGTGGATTAGTTTTCAGCATATACATTATTTGAGTGTTTCACCCCACAACTGCCCGGATTTACAGCTGGGTGCATTTCTTCCAAGGATTTGTTAGCCATTACACTGGAGAAGAGAGGGCACCATATCTTCAGTGGCCAGCAGTGATCCCTGTGGAGTAAAGCACGCATGCCAATGAAGAAGGAGTTGGGGAAAAGAGTGCCCTCGAAATTAACAGCTGGGGAGGGTAGTTTTGATTGTTTCCTTGTGTAACGGTGTGCTAGCCCCTTAGTGTAGTTCGTGAGCAAAGTCGCTGACAGGGACAAGTCAGCAGGCTTAGTGTTTAGGCATAGTGTAACCTCGGGGTGTATTCCATGTCATTTTTCAAGCACGCAGTAGTAGAGTAAGAGTACTGCCCCATACTTGAGGGGGCGGGAAACCTGGGTTTGGTTTTTCCTGTGGTAGTCCATATTTTTTTGTATACTACCTGTCTCTGGAGTGTTTATAATTTTGGTGTCTCGTTCTTAGAGACCTGCATTGTAATTTTATTCCATCTGTATTTTATGCCGTGATTGATATTTATGTTATTATTTTCTAGCAGCTATTTATCTGATGTATCAATAAAATATATATATATATATTTATTTATTTAACTATATATATATATATATATTATATATATATATATATATATATATATATATATATATATATATATATATATATATATATATATATATTTATTTATTTATTTACCCGGATCAGATTTCTTTTACTTTCCTCACTGGATCTGTACTATTCTCTTGTACTGTATTGTTGTGCGTGGATACACCGTAATGTATAAAATAACCCTTACCTCTTAATTGAGTAGGAGGCGGTGTGACAGTAGTTGAACAAAAGGTCACCGAGTGACGAGGGGAGAGTCATGTTATGTTCTCACCCTCGATAACTATAAGTCACATCATCCACCATCAACAGAATCTCTTATATATCACCTCAGATCTCTCTGACTCTTTGTCTTGTCTCTGACATCACCCAGACCTTGGCTCTGGTCACAGACAGACTCTTATATAACCCACTCGTGACAATATCTATAGGTGTTTCAACAAGGACCAACTTTGCTTTGTTGCAGATTCGATAGTCTCTGTAATTAGGTGGCCTAGTGATAACGTGATATCCGTGATACGTTAATAAACAAGAGGAAAGTTTCAATAGAGCCAGTTGTATAACAAACTGTACTATTTCTAGTTTTTTAACGCAATGAAGGGAAATTGGAAAGGGGGAGGGGGGGGGGGGAGAACACTGTGAGTGTGCTCTGGGAGCCAAGGAGCGGTGATCCGAAAAAAGTTTGGGAAAAACTTGTCTAGAGGAAAATAATATAGACCATTTCCTACTTAAATGTAGAAAATATGAACGATAAATACAATCAATATTAGATTATTTGCGGGCATGCGATTCATCCATAACTGTAGGACAGGTGTTGAAAATAGACAGACCAAGTAATTTACACAATATAGTAAAACAGTATATAACACGAACAAAAATGAATATTTTGTTTTTGTTGGGGTTTTTTTTTAAAATGGAAAGTGGAGAGCATATACATATACATTCACACAGTTTTACATTTACTCTATTTGGATTGAGTGGAGTGGGCAAATGATGCCATATTTTGATATCAGAACTATTATCTTGAATTAACAACACTATATATCCTTATTATAACCCATTAAGGGTTGAATAGCATATTTTCTATTAAAAAAAAAAGTACGCACCAACGGGCGCTGGCAATGGTATATATTGATTTCGTACGTTGCCTCGTATATTTTCTTAGTTGTATTGTTTACTAGTTCATCATTCTTTTTGTAAGCATTTTCTTTTAAATGTACCACATGTTACTCCGTTTTCTAATTATTTCTAATTACAGTTATTCCTCTCGTATTGCTACGGCGTATAGCGTTGCTTCGCTATCTTCATCATCACCATCATCATCAGCATTATCATCACCATCATCAACCTTCAGCTCCCCAAGGAGCATACGACTTCAGCAATATTGTGGATTTATAGTAACACCAATACTAATGATAAATAAGGCTCGTCCTTCCAAAGGTACGACCACAACATGTAATGGCTGACACAGCAAGATAACACCTTTCACAGGTACTGCCCTTTAATATGGTATACACACACAAATAAAGGCCTCACACGGCCATGAAAAACGTATGAATTACAATACGAAAATACCAACGTAACTTGCCTCACTACCAGCTCAATCTATCAACATAATATACTAATCGTCAAAAGTCAAGGGCCACTTAGAAAAACCTTGGTTGAAACCATAAAACAAATCTGATATAAACGTAATTGGTATCAGTCAAAACGGCATTTATTGAATACCAAATTGACATGTTGATATGTTCTAATTTTCGTGATATAGCTCGTCCAGTCACAATGTTCTTTAAATGGGTAAGGTTACCGACTGTTGGGGCCCTGACAAGGTGTACTGTTAGATGCGTATATTCTGATGGAATGAGTGAGTGTAAACATCAATAATGAAGACGCGAATGGATGACAGTTCTACAGGTACACAGGACACCCACTCCAATCACATGTAGAAGTCAAGGATGACTGGAACTACTGTGGTCGTTTCATACTGTTTAATTGG
This sequence comes from Oreohelix idahoensis, assembly GCA_024509875.1. NCBI lineage: Eukaryota > Metazoa > Mollusca > Gastropoda > Stylommatophora > Oreohelicidae > Oreohelix > Oreohelix idahoensis. The sequence continues at coordinate 313,614 of JAMPIV010014535.1, read as the reverse complement.
ACGTACACACTTGGACAGTACGAGTATAGTTACAGGAAAACAGGTCGACATGTATAATCATACTGTTGATCAATGATCTGCAATCTTAAGTTGGCATTCATGCAGAAGAACATTACAATGGAACGTCCGTAGACAAGCACTTAGATTTCCACTGTTTATAAATATAACCATCAGGCCTTACTGACCGATCATGTCAGTTAATAAATAATGTTCAAGCATGACTCCTAGACAGAACCTCTTTTCTAGCGAAGATGCCTTTAGGTAAAGTTCAGCAAATATTTCTGAAGACAATGTTAACCCAACAGTATTGGGTTTTCTTTATAACTGTGATCTCTTAATCATCACCTGATAATAAGGGGCATCCCTGTTCTCTGATCGATGATCGACGAAAAATAGGATCCAAAATGGCTTCTGGTTCCAGTGAGCATTACTCACTATACAAATGCATAGTAAAGCTTCAATAAAGGCTTTGTTCATGACACAAATGTTTCTACAAGAATTAGCATATTCTTTCATCATAACTGCTGCATACAATCATATTCAGTGCTGCTAGGTAACATGTCATCCCGACATATTGATATAGATAATCATCATGTAGACGTCTGCCCATCTAAGCCTAGCAAGGAAAAGTTCAGCAAAAAAGTTCTTTTACCTGGGCATGGGAAATACACTAGCAGAACACATACGCCCCTCCTGGCGTTACAGAATAAACACTGGGGAACTCATAGACTTAATAATCATATCAGAAACTATCTTCTTCCCCATAATAGATCACAGCGATCAACAAACTTCGGACTGGTCTCCGACATGGCATTCACCAGGCATTCCATCATCACGGAAGACCCTTTTTCCTCTCCGCATGCGCAGAAACTGCCTGACCCCAACGTTCAGTACAAGCAAAAATAGTCCCACATAGACATACAAAGATATCACGATATAAGACCGAATCGTCTGAAATAGACACGGAGTAAACATAGACTCGGACCATAAACATTCCTGCATAAACCTAAGCAAGAACAATCTGTTTCTGGCCCAACAAGGAACAGACCAACAAAATCTAGATTCATACGCCAAATTCGATATCCAGGGGAGATAACCCATATAACAAAAGTATCAATCAATCATGGGTGATATATCTTTGACCAGGAAAGCATCCTGATTCCAAAAACAAATACTTTCCCTCAGACAAATAAATATTATAATAACTACATACATTGCCACCAGTAATCTGTTGGTAACAGACTACCGCAACCCCCGGGGAAAAAATGAAATTTTTTTTTTTCATCTGAGAGCAACATACAATAGGCTCACAACGCACGAATAATGCGCAGATGACTAATAAGAGCAATTTATAATGTCAAATTAAGGTAAAGTCGAAGCATAGATCGACTTGTTAGAATATATCTCAACATCTCAGAGAAAGCATTTCTCTTAAGCATAAATATTTCCAGGGAGGTGCCACCAACGTATACTACAATGCTGGCAATGACACAATGCATATAACAATTTCATATTTAAGCACTATAAGTACATGATTGATAAAGAAGAAAAAATCATCAAAGAACAACGGTGAATATATATATCAATGAACGTAGTGATAGTAGTGATACAATCACTATATTACAGATTACAATGTGTATCTATCTTGATATAGAAAAAAAAAACTGTTGTAGAGTTGGATTTGTTAAGAAGTCCAAGACCCAACAGTTAAGTGGAATCATGTGGGCATCTAGACAAAATGTCTGCCATCATGTTATCTGATCCACGGATAGCTCGTACCGAGAAATGAAAAGGTTGATGAGCAATTGCATATCGAGTAGACCTCGAGCTCTTCAAATTTTTACTCTGTATAGCCGTAAGAGCTTTCTGGTCGGTTTCTACTATGAAATGTGCGCCTAGAAGGAATCTTTGTAGTTTGAGAATTGACCAGACCATATCCAATAGTTCACGGTCTAAAACCGAGTAATTCCTTTCTGCAGCATTTAGTTTTCTGGAGATATACATTACAGGATGCAGAGTTCCAGAGTACTCTTGCATTAGTGCCGCTCCAATCCCCGTGGATAAGCGTCACTACGAAGAACAAATGTCTTATCTATAGTAGGTAACACTAAAATAGGTGGTGTTGAAAACAAATTTTTAATCTTATCCAAAGAGGATTGGCATTCCTGTGACCAGTGGACCATATTAGGCGACCCTTTCTTTAGTAGTGTAGAAAGAGGTGCCATGATAAAGGATAGATTCAGAATGAATCTTCCATAAAATTGAATAAGACCTAAGAGACTTCGCACTTGCTTTTTAGTCTTAGGAATAGAGATGTTAAGTATCTTTGTGATATTATGGTCCTCTGTCTTTAGGAAACCATGACCAACTCGATGGCCTAGTAAAGAAATTTCGCTAAAACCAATGCAGGCTTTAGAGGGTTTCGCTGTCAGGTTATACTCGCGTAGAGTAGATAGTAATTCAACTAACCCCGAATAGTGATCTTCCCAAGTATCGCTGAAAAGACAGATGTCGTCTAGGTACGCAATTACATCTGACCGATAAGATACGATTCGACGCATCATGCGTACGAATGTAGCTGGTGCGTTCATAAGGCCGAAAGGCATGAAATTCCATTGAAAAAGGCCTCTAGGTGTAGAAAAAGCAGTGAAAGGTTTGGCGCGTTCAGATAAAGGAACTTGCCAATATCCTTTAGACAAATCAAGTTTAGTGAAAAAATGAGATTTAGAAAGCCTAGTAAGTAGCTCTTCTAGTAAAGGCATAGGTTCAGCATCAAACTTCGTAACTTGATTCAATTTGCGATAGTCAACGCAAAGACGTATGTTATTGTCTTTTTTTCGAACAATAACCATCGGCGAAGAATATGCAGAGGTGGATGTTTCGATTATTTTCAAATCTATCATCTCATCCAACTCTTTCTCGACCTGTGCTTGAAAATGTATAGGGATAGGATAAGGTCTAACCCTAATAGGAGTATGGTCAGTTAGAACAATGTCATGTTCAATGACATGAGTTTGTCCAGGGATGTCAGTGAGTACATCCTGAAATGTTTGCAACATAGTTGAAACTTGTCGCTGTTCTCCCAGAGACAAATCAGGAGAGACAGTAACGTTCTTCCATGATTCACTAGAATGAAGTGGGATCATTGGAAGAGGGAGATTTACATCTGAAAAACTTGTTTCCTCATCCTGTATTACGGACAGTGATGAGTAATGACCATGTTGGACTGGTGAATCGTCCGTTGCCTGGAAAATAGGCTGTAAATAATCCGGACGTTCATGGAATTCCGTAAGCATATTGATGTGGAAGGTTTTATGTTTTCCATCAATATCGACAATGTAGTCAACATCGGAAATTTTCGAGATTATATCGTACGGACCTTTCCAAGAAATAAGAAGTCTGTTTTCCCTACAAGGTAGCAAAACAAATGCTTTGTCACCAGGACAAAGTTGTCATAAGGTTCTTTCTTATTGGCAAATTGTCTTGCCTTCTGTTTAGCAAATTCAGAAGAAGAAGTTGCCAATTTGCATGCTTCGATAATCTTTTGTCTCAGCGCGATGACATGTTCGTAAGAAGATTTTGTGTCATCGGTAATATTATCAGCGGTTATGAGATCATGAAGCACAGACATAGGGCCGCCCGGTCGCGCGCCAAAGACAAGTTCAAAGGGAGAAAATCCTGTATGTTCATTGGGGACTGTCGTGAATTATTCTAATCCCCATATATAAATTAAAACGTAAATGCAAAGCCTAACAAATAAATTTAATAAAAGGAAAGAAGAATGGTAAAGAGCAGTGCTGTCACAATGACTGTACTCGAAATCCCCCTTGTTTTCTACTTCGTCGGCAAATTGTAACGCTTTCACGTTGATAGTAAAAGCCTACTGTGTCGCTGCACGCTTTCTTCAATGAAACGTGTACTGTATTTCTTGGAAAAAACCTTGAGATACGCAAGCTGATCAATGACCTAAATTTAATATTTCATTCATTTTATACACGGCGTAACTAAAAGACAGATGGACTAAAGGATAGAGAGAAGGGAGAGGCAGAAAGCAGGGACACGTGCAACACTAAACACGCGTCGTGCGATACACAATTGCTGCCATCACGCGTGTAAGGCCACATGCACTAACTTTATTTCAAATCGACAGTGATAAAATTCACTACCCATACCAGAGTTAGGTTTTAAAAATCCTGAAAAACGCTTATTGGGAATTATGACATTATACCGGTTTACGTTTGAAAACATGACAGTACCCAGACACCCTCAAGTTTGAAAGTGAGAAGGTAGTAACAGCACGACTATCCTAGAAGAAAATGCATATTGGCTCCATTAAATTCGTATATTTGGGTTCCTTAGGGTTTGCTGACAAAGAATATGTAAAACGTTACGCAAATAGTCTAGGAATTACCAAGTTATGGCCAAAATAAAATAGTGGGGGTGCCTGACAGCATGAAATCATTTCTGCTCATAAAATTTTTTTATAACGTGTTTGAAGAAACATTACGTTACGGAAATAGCCTACCATGTTAACTCCTATTTGATTGGAGCGCAACAAATGAAAGACTAAACACGATTGGTCGGACTATAAATACTATTTTGTGTTGTGAGGGGAAACGTGAGAAAGGGGTACTTTTTTGAAAAGATGTGTAGACATGGTTTGATTGGGTAGAGCTGCGAATATACTCAATTCAGAGCGTCTGTTCATTGCCACATCTTGTAATAAACCTACTAAGAAGCAGTGCGTTGAGCACCAGTGTATATTTTTTATAAAATAAAGCCTGGGACATCGGCAGATCGGAGTTGTGCTATATTCATTGCCAGTCAACGAAACTGTTTATTATTATTTCCATGAATTGTGGTAAGCTTGAAATATTCAATATTTTTAAATGAAAATTGAATGTAAATTGATAAATTATGTCTGTATATATGTGTGGTTCAGTAGCGAACATGATGTAAAGCCTATAGTGCTCCAGCCTGAACAGAAGGTGTCGGAGGAAAGTAAAACTGCATGGAATGGCCAAACATTACACTGACACCTAGATTATTAACTAGAAAGAAATAATGCTGGAATTGCAGAGGCGTAGTAACCATTAAGATATTGGTGAATAGCCATAAGAAACATGTTCCGACCAACATTACGTTAAATGGGCAAACGTTAGAAGAAGTTAACACCTTTAAATATCTCGGGTCCACTATATGTAGTGATGGAAGATCAAGTAAAGAAATCAAGACAAGACTTGAGATGGCCTCAGCTGCCATGACAAAGTTGAATGTGTTCTGGAAAAGTAACATCAGTTTTCCTGTGAAGATCAAATTATACAAATCACTTGTATTATCTATTCTCTTGTATGGGTGTGAGAGCTGGACACTCACTGCAGATACGGAGCGAAGGATTCAGGCTTTCGAGCATAAATGTTATAGAAGAATTTTGCGCATTTGCTATAAAGAGCACAAAACAAATGTCTATGTTAGAGAGAAGATAAACACCTATGCAGGCCACCAAGAACCACTTTTGTCAATAGTGAAACATCGAAAGCTTGCCTGGTTTGGGCATGTAACTCGTCATGACTCCCTTTCGACAACGATCCTTCAGGGGACAGTCGAAGGTAAACGGAGAAGAGGAAGGCAAAGAAAATCCTGGGCTGATAACATCAAAGAATGGACAGGACACGGTTTTTCCACACTTGTACGCATTGCTGAGGATAGAGAGCAGTGGAGGACCCTGTCTGCTGATGCTTCCACCATGGCACCCCTACGACCCATGACGGGTTACGGGCTGAGATGATGATGAGTAACCATTAGGGAGGGAAATACTGGTATAAAGTATTTCAGATGAAGCTGACAGTTGGCCTAACGCTCTGAACTCAATGTTTGTGATGTATTGTGCTCAGTGTAGAAATGGAGTATAAAGTAGTTCTGACGTAGAAGGTACAACCTTCTTGTTTCAGGGACCGTGGTCTTAAAGTTATTGAGCAGCACCTGGTCAGAGCTTTGCTGAAGCCAGAGGTGGACAGCATACTCCTTGGTCCATATAGCAACCAGTGGGGTGGCTCCAGAACTCATTAAAGTAATCGAGCACAGGAGTCTTTTACTGCAGTCATCACGCAAGATAAGAGAGTGTGGCCATGGAGCTCAACATTATGTACCCCCATCTTAAAATGATATTGTAAAATAAAATTAAGAGGGGAATTTAATTGTTTTAATACCAGGAACTGAGAACATCTCCAATACTAGTTCCAATAGAAACAAACTATTGAAGTCATGATGACAAATACCAACAGAGCTTGAACAAAACAAAACCAGTATTACCTCATATTACCACTACACAACTGACACACATAGGATACCATTAATAATATATGTCACTACAAGAATCATATTAATAAATTCTGTACATATAACTTGTAATTAAAATTGATTGTGATTCCTGGTTCCCTTTGTATTTGAATCAGGGCACATATACATTCATGACAGCACTGAATACATATTGTTATTTGAAAAGTTATCAGTGACTCCTTTAAGATATCCTCTTAGAGTGTTATATGTATGTGAGTGTCACAGTGTTGTCAAGTGTGGTGGAATAAATTAAATTGTTTATCTGTCTGTTGTTGTTATGACTTACACTTCATCATACACATACCCTAGACATATAACGTAGTCATCACACTATTCCAGAATAATTCTGACTGAGGTATACATATGTGGCAGTAAGTAAGGTTATCTATAATACACTACTCTTATTAGATATAGATACCTTCACAGCTGATCTCAGTCAGTACACTAAGTCCCCTATAAATATTTATAACATCCCACTTTACCACAGGGACCTCTCTGTAAGCGAAGAGGGCCGCGGGTAAAACCCTGTCCCAATCTTGAGGATGATCCTCAGTTATCTTCCCTAGTAAGTTTTTGAGTGTTCTATTTAGCCGTTCGACCATCCCATTGGACATAGGATGATAGATACTACTCAAAGATCTCTCTATATGCAGAGTAGACATTACTTGAGACATGGTATCCGATATTAGTTGGGTGCCATGGTCTGATAATATCTCTCCGGGGAATCCCAGACGAGAAAATATAAGCCAAAGAGCATCTGCAATGTCAGCAGTAGTAATGCTCTTCAGAGGAATAGCCTCTGGCCAACGTGTGCACATATCAACACACGTCAAGATAAACTGATGTTCTCTAGCAGATTTGATCTTAAATGGACCAATGATGTCTATCGCCATTTTCTGAAATGGTCGAATAGGAATGTCTGCAGCCTGAATAGGTGCAGCATGGCGTGGACCTTTGGATTTGACCTCTTGACATACTTTACAAGATCGACAATAAATTCGTATGTCCTTGTTCACAAAAGGCCAAAAGAAAGCCGCAAGAACTCTTGACTTTGTACGGGAAAAACCCATATGTCCAGCACACTGAGAGTCGTGAGCGTGCTGCAAAATTTTAACTCTCAAATTCTTGGGCACAAGAATTTGAGAATGACTTGATCTAGTGGAGTCTTGCACCATACGTACAAGTACGCCATTCTTCATTGTAATCCAAGATTTACGCGTTGTATCTTTATTCGGATCACCTTTTGTTGCAAGAGTGAAGAATTTCTTCAGAGTGGGATCATCTTCTTGCTGTTTTATAAACGAGTCACGAGAAACTACCAAGGGATCATCTTGGTTATGCACTTCATTATCTTCAGTAGATGAAGTTTGAGGCATATTAAGAGCTTGAGCTCTAGTGACTACAGCATTAGCAGTTTGCATATTTTGTTTTTCCCAAACGGAAATTTGTTGTGGAGTGCATTCTTTGACTCCGTGAATACGACCGATGATAAGATCAGCGATCAGATTCGGCAGAAGACATGCGTGTACATCTCCTGTAAAGAAAGGAGTAGCAATCTTAATGATAGCAGTAGAGTATTTCTCTAAGGTGCCGCCAAATGTTACACATTTGACTACTTTTCCTGTGGCACGAGAAGGATCTACAAGTGACTGCCTAACACCAATTGTGGTGCATCCAGAATCAAAAAGAACTGAGACTGGATTGTCATTTACTAAACCTTTATGTAAGACAAGAGAACCTCTTCCATCATGCGCGACTGACGCAGGAAGAGCGGGAAGAGGATGGCCACAACTTAAAGTGGACACCGTAGTTGGTTCAAATAATGTTTTGCATTGGGGGCACTGAGATGCTCTCCCAAAATCAAAAGCGGAACATGCCATATTATTAGCATCATTATTATCTTTAGTCTGCTTATAGGCTTCATGTGACTCTTGCTGTGCAGAGTTTGCCTGATAATGTGATTTATGTTTTTTGTATTGTGATCTACCTCGATTATTATTGCCTCTGTAATCATTATTATTTCCTCTATTGTAACCCTTATTTGGGTTTGAGTCATAGTACTCATGGTTACCATTATCATATTCATTATAATGAGTATCTCTATAACTATGGTCTTGTTGTCTCCATGATGGATGACTTGGATAGTTCCTATAATGACTTCCTCTGCGGAAATTCCTATAATTATGACCACCCCTGAATCGAGGGCTGTCGGCTCGTCTCCAGTACTTCGCAGAAGAACCCTGAAATGATTGGTTACCTTGGTTTTGATAACTATTATGGTTACCCTTTTTATCAAACCTCTTTTGTGGTCCCTGAAATTTGTGTGAATAATTAGGGTTGTATGGTGTTGCTGAAGCAACTGGCATGCCTTCCTTAACCTTAGCATTGCTAAAAGCTACGTCCGGATGTGCCGTGATGTATTGGGTACAATATTCTTCCATTTCATTTAGTGTCTTGGGTTTACGCTCATGTAGGAATTCAAGGAATGGTTTATTTACACTTGACATAATCTTGTCTCTGAGCAACAAGTCCATAAGGGCTTCATATGTCTTTTCTGTTTTGGACAACTCAATCCAACGATTAAATGTAAGACGTGTCCTTGCAATGAATTCTGAGAATTCTACCCCTGATTCAGGTACCATTTTCTTAAACAAAAGACGGTAACCTTCCTCTGTTAATTGATATGTTTTTAACAAGGCTGCTCTGATAACATCATAATTATTCTGGTCAGCCTCTTCTACAAAGCTTAAACTAGTCAGAGTGTCACCTTTCAGTATCTCTGATAACTGATTAGCATATTTAGATCTATCCACATTATGATTTCGACAAGAACGTTCAAATCTATCTAGCCAAACTGTTATGTCGTCACTGGATGGATTAAATGCTGGTAGCTTGATCTTGTAAATAAAAGGTTTAACATTACCACCAGATGACTGATTAACATTACCCATGTATGTCAATTTCAACTTTTCTAACTCATAAGCTAAACGTTTTTCCTGATGTTCATGTTCCATTTTTGTTTTTCTCTCCTCAGCTTCTAATCTTTTATTTTCAGCTTCAGCTTCTAATCTTTTATTTTCAGCCTCAGCTTCTCTGTCTAATCTCTTTTGTTCAGCTTCTCTGTCTAATCTTTTTTCTTCAGCATTTGTTTTTTCTTTTCCTCCTTCTGTGCTTTGGCATAATGAGAAAGTGCAAACTCTTTTAACTCCTCAGTAGTCATCCCAAGGGCTCTCCCTTGCTCAATGAAGTAGTCTAAAGTTGCCATAATATTTAATAACATGTGGCTATTATCACTGAAATAACAAATTTATCTCAACCAAACAGGAGCAAGTTTTTAACAAAAACTTCTATAATCAGCTCCCTATATCCCAATCTCTGTGGGAAACAAGCCTTTAAATAAGGTCTTGTATAATCAACTGTGTACCTCTAATAATAGCAATTAATCATCAGTTGATTCTTTCTCATAAGTTCACTACACAGCTAGTAGTGTATGATCAAATATGTTTTATATAGCGTATGTCAACTAAGAACACACACAAAGGACAATCAAGAAGGACAATACGAAAACATTTGCAGAAATCAAATAAGTTAAATCGACAAACAGAAGAAAATAATCACAGAACCTGTGATGATAACTGCGCCGTAATAAACAAAACAAATAACGCCACAGTGTATAAATATAAAGTTGTATAGAACTGAATGATAGGAAAGGGTAGACCTTCAAATACAGACAAATTAAAACAAAACCAAAGAACAGAAAAATATTACAAAAACAACGATAAGCACAGTCGTCACAGCTAACAAAAAATAGCAACAGATGTTGGATGCAAATTTTCAATTAAGAAAATTGCCCCCTACAGACCACTAATATAAGCCCTATGTTACTTGGGAAATCTTATATTAGTCACCTCACCAACCGCTCACGACATAGACACACAAATAATATGTAAACATTTAAACATAAATTCATAAATACATATATATCATATAAATGCAATGTGTTGTAGAGAAGGTTCAGCTGTTATCTAATGCAAAGTTTCTAATTTAAAGAAAATAAACTGCCACTTTAATAAATACTAAATTTTGAACTAAACTATTACAATGTTCAATATATAAAGCTGTTCAAGAAGCTCCAACGTTGATGGTTCCAATAACTAACACACGTAGGACTTCTGACTTGTACTGCATTTTTTCCAAAAAAGTTAACCGTATGTTTGCAACTCGCTGTGATGTCCAACGAAAAAATGTCAATACGCGCTGACCTAGTTTCAGTATTCGCTTGATAGGTCACGAGAGGAACTGTTGACAAAGTGTAGACTCTCACTGCTGGTGTGTCGTATCAGGCGTCATGGAAACGATCTGGTATGAGTAGCTGACTTCCATGTGGTGTCTACTGTGCTGGTTAACCCCATAAAGCTGGCCTACCACATTGATAAGTGCTGTTTTTGGTCACCACATTGATATGTTCTAATTTTCGTGATATAGCTCGTCCAGTCACAATGTTCTTTAAATGGGTCAGGTTACCGACTGTTGGGGCCCTGACAAGGTGTACTGTTAGATGCGTATATTCTGATGGAATGAGTGAGTGTAAACATCAATAATGAAGACGCGAATGGATGACAGTTCTACAGGTACACAGGACACCCACTCCAATCACATGTAGAAGTCAAGGATGGCTGGAACTACTGTGGTCGTTTCATACTGTTTAATTGGACGTACACACTTGGACAGTACGAGTATAGTTACAGGAAAACAGGTCGACATGTATCATCATACTGTTGATCAATGGTCTGCAATCTTAAGTTGGCATTCATGCTGAAGAACATTACAATGGAACGTCCGTAGACAAGCACTTAGATTTCCACTGTTTATAAATATAACCATCAGGCCTTACTGACCGATCATGTCAGTTAATAAATAATGTTCAAGCATGACTCCTAGACAGAACCTCTTTTCTAGCGAAGATGCCTTTAGGTAAAGTTCAGCAAATATTTCTGAAGACAATGTTAACCCACCAGTATTGGATTTTCTTTATAACTGTGATCTCTTAATCATCACCTGATAATAAGGGGCATCCCTGTTCTCTGATCGATGATCGACAAAAATAGGATCCAAAATGGCTTCTGGTTCCAGTGAGCATTACTCACTATACAAATGCATAGTAAAGCTTCAATAAAGGCTTTGTTCATGACACAAATGTTTCTACAAGAATTAGCATATTCTTTCATCATAACTGCTGCATACAATCATATTCAGTGCTGCTAGGTAACATGTCATCCCGACATATTGATATAGATAATCATCATGTAGACGTCTGCCCATCTAAGCCTAGCAAGGAAAAGTTCAGCAAAAAAGTTCTTTTACCTGGGCATGGGAAATACACTAGCAGAACACATACGCCCTCTCCTGGCGTTACAGAATAAACACTGGGGAACTCATAGACTTAATAATCATATCAGAAACTATCTTCTTCCCCATAATAGATCACAGCGATCAACAAACTTCGGACTGGTCTCCGACATGGCATTCACCAGGCATTCCATCATCACGGAAGACCCTTTTTCCTCTCCACATGTGCAGAAACTGCCTGACCCCAACGTTCAGTACAAGCAAAAATAGTCCCACATTGGTAACACATGTCACGTAAAGAAATGGAAACACACATTCAAACGCAATGAAGCTGTGAAGTGTGTCACCCACCTTTTCAAAGTCACACATAGATATTGGACAAATAGACATTTCAAAATCGGGTATGACCACCGTGTGCAGCAAGGCATTCAAGACAGCGTAGACGCATCGAGTCCACAAAGGTCCGAAGAGTATCCCTGAAGCAGAAATGCAGTCAGCTGTGCAACATCCATTGGCAGGGGGTGATTTGTTGACAATCTTCGACCAAGGACATCCCAGAGGTGCTCAATCGGAGAAAGGTCAGGTGAATGAGCTGGGCATGCCATCCTGATGATCCCATGTTGCTGAATAAACTCATTCACCACATGAGCTCGATGGGGTCGAGCGTTATCATCTTGGAGGATTGCATTACCACCTATGGCCTCCAGAGCAGTCTGAACAATTAGTCTCAAGATTTCGTTCTGGTTATCTTGGGCTGGTCAAGTTGCCTTGGATGTTGTAGAGTGGGGTCCTGCCGTGTCTGTAGAAGCCTCCCCAGACAATGACAGAACCCCTACCATAACGATCCACCTCTCGAATTGTGTCATCAATAAATCGCTCTCCTTGTCGTCTCCAAACTCGAATCCTGCCACCATTGAATGACACAGTGAAGCGAAATTCATCAGTGAAGAGAACTTGACTCCACTGTTGCCTTGTCCATCGGATGTGCTCGCGACACCAAATCACATGGGCTCTGCGATGAGCAGGAGTAAGAGGGATTCTGACTGCAGAACGTCGAGCAGCTAGTCCAAATTCATGTAAACGTCTGCGAATGGTGCTTTGACTGACATTAACGTTTACAGTTTGTCTCAGCTGACATCTTAGAGTGGAACAAGTCACTGTTCGATGGCGCAGGGCTGACAACAAGAGGTACCGGTCATCATGTCTATTGGTGCATCTAGGGCGACCTGGCCGGTGGCGATCCTCCACACTTCCTGTGGCCTGAAATCTCTCCAAAATTATTTGGATAGTAGAGTGTGACACTGCAAGCCGTCTAGCAACCTCACGGACAGATAAACCACTTTCAACCCACGCTATAGCCCTCATTCTTTGTAAGGTGTCAAGACTTCTTCTCGGTGGCATGGTTGTTGCAAGTGATGAAACTACCCTAAGTCTGCTGATTTTAAAACAAATTAAGAGTGAACTCTGTTAACGAAAAGTCGCCATTGCACGTGGAATGTCAATCAGCACGATTACTTCACCTGTTTGGTTGTACAGAAGTTTGAAAAAACAGATTAAAAATGTGAATTTATGGTCAGCAAACCAAATTGCACGTGATCCCCATTGTTGTCGGTGAGTAGTTTTTATGCTTAACGTGCATAGAGGACTGTCAGAGGAAGATATTGCACCCATTTTTACTAAAAAATTCCTTCATTTAATCATTCTATGCGCTTATATAAAAATGTATTGAAAATAATAGAGTGGCCCTTAACTTTTGACGAGTAGTATACATTCTAGTATGCCCTACCGAATGAACATTATCGCTGACTATCGCTCACTAGCGAAACGCTGTGCCAATGGTACTCTCAACACATAGACACTTTACAACTCTGCTATCTATGGAAAATGTCCACTAGATCCTATCCACATCTAGAATTATAACATATAATCCACTCAGCATGAAATATGGCAAGTACTATAATAATCCAAACATGGCATACAATTCACCACAAGAATACTGGCGAGTGAAAATATCTGCGACCTCTCTCGGCCGCTGACTAGGAGGGAACTCCCTTTTGCGCCAAAACTTGTTCCCGCTTCCTGTCCGGTCACCTGATCTGGACAAACAGCTTCTCTCAGGGTTGCCAACCACCCAAGGTGGCCAATCTGAAATTTCGGCGAAATAGCGCCGTGACATCCACCCCCCTTAAGAAAGAAAACGTAGTTTTCTTCCACCGGAGGAGCTTTGCCCGACCCAGTTCGGAGTTGGAACAACCGATGCCATCACAGAATAAAGCTACCACAACACACAACATAAGTAAGCTATCCCAGGTTCTGGTAGTCGTGAAAAATAACAACGACCGTCCACACCTGGTCTATCAAAACACAATATATATTACATTTCACAGTTATTCTTAACTAGCCATCCACAACAGTAAATAATCTCATAGTATAGACAATCATTTGTAACATAGTTCAAATATACATTCAATACACTTCTATATGTCGTAGATTTGCGATAGGTGATTAAGACTTAGTTTGGTCCCTTTCTGAATAGACATAGAAGTAAGTTTTAGCTCAGTGGGAGGTAATAAAATAGGAATAGATTTCACGAGTGAGGTGGAGGAAATATAGTAGATTCTGTCTCGGACACTCGAGAAGCTTCTCTCAGTCAGCCTATCATCTACACCAGAGTTAGATTAGTCAGACAAATCTAATATAATATATATTAATATATATGTTCCTCACATACCCACACACATAAGTGACGACACATAGACACACAGACGTGAAACTATGACAATGGAAATATAGATAGTTGGGAACGAACTGACCGACACAATGGAATAAGTTTATGAGAATTTTAATTATCGTAATAAAATTCAATCACCACACATAAAAGTACACCAAAACATATAGAAATAGTCATAAAGTCAATGAATTGCTACAAAAATGATAGACCCATTAGTATGATTCTTTCCCTCGATGTATAGCCCACAGTCCTGTTAGAAGAAAAGTGATAGCCCCAAAGAGTCACGGATACATCTGCTGTAGTATAATGATTTTCCTTTTTAAAGGTATGAACAGACTTTGATATTAGTATGATCTTTCCTAAGGAAAATATTGTTAGCAACAAAACTTGCATAAAGAAATTACAAAGTGGGTGCATATATAAAAAAACATCACTCAGTCTACTCTCACTCTGTTCTTTCAGCAGGGATCACTGTCTCATTTTCTTACCTAATGTCTGGATGGTGTTCGCCGTCTGGCGCACTTTATGACACACCCAACGTAAATTGCCTTTCGTTTGATGAAACGGATACCCAGCTCTGCAGATCTTGGTTTCATCCAATGGGTCCGGGGAGCGTCCTCTTCATGCGATATTTTGTTCAGATTTATTTATAGTCACTTTACTCAGTTCAGGTAAGAATTAGTGTTAGCGGGCCCACAATGTCAGAATCACGATGTTTCCCGTATTTAGGAAAATGACCGGTTGGTGAGTTCTCTCAAAAAATAATTATTGTTCACACCACCTTTTGTCAATAATCGTCGGAAAGTTAATGCTGGTAATATTTTTCGCCACAGAGGCTGCTTGTACTTGATGTTTTATCAGGAAGAATTTAATCTGGCTCGGTAGGCGCAGTTATTCAATTTGTCTTAAAGTTTGTGAAAATGGGTACTCTGTCGTTCTGGATGCAACCACAATGCCAGACAGGTTTTACTTTGTACACCCACACGTCTTTAATTAAAAGAATGTTTAGTTCTTCACAGATATTTCTCATCAGTACTTAAACGCTGGCAAAGTTGGGCTACCTCAGTTTTCACTGAATAAAGAAAAACAAACATATAAAATATTTATACATACTATTCCTCGGTTATAACTTACATTATAAACTGCAAGCGTAGAGCTTGTTGTTATCGTTTAAATCTCCCGTGATATAAGTTATATTCATAAAATCAATCATCATGAATTAGAAATACGTATGTATCTCGTCAATACTCAATGATGACTCAGTGCAGTTATAAGTTAGTTTAAAATACACTCGACTAATTACTAGCAATTTAATAAAATTTATTTATAGCTGCATGAGTTTACGCTAGAAATTATAATTTATTTGGCTATCCACTGAAACACGTCGACTAGAGAATATGACTTATAAATTAATTTCTTCTGCACAGAAATCTAACTAGTAAAATGAAATAAGCGGTTATCACTGAATCACTCAATTCTACTAGATATATATATATATTTACCTCCAAACAGAACTACAGATTAATACCATGAACTAGAATCCTTCAATATAATGGTAGTCTAGAACTCGGAAAATTTTGCCGAGAAACTCAGAACTTTGCAATATACAAGATATTTCCTAGCACGAGTGATCTGTCTACTGCAGATTTAGGAGGACTGAATGAAGTCAAGTTTCAGCTACTGGGTAGATATATCAAACAGACAAAGGGTCCCATGTTATTTCGAAAATCCGAAATAGCCTCCCCTTCTCGTCTAACACTTAGCGAAAACTCAGACGCCTGCCATAACCTGTCAAGACGCGTCTTAACACCTCACGCTGAGAACTAGCCGTAGAAGCGTGAGTTTCGTGGAAAAACGAGACGAATGTCTGCCATTCGGTCTCTCGAGAACGAATTTCTAACACTATTTCGTCTACTGCAGGGCCTGACGGGTTATGGGTTGAGATGAGATGAGATGAGGGCCTGACACATTATGCAATAAAATGCGTTTCTAAATGAGAAAAGAAACAGGCGAAAGTTTGATTGGGAAAGTAATATTTTGTCGCAAACGAACGAATGCGAAAAAAAACAGGAAAAGGATAAAAGAGCGATAATAAAGTAAAGGACACGGGTAGAAAAGAAAAGAATATAGAAAATTTATTGATCATAAATCTCTATGCGACACTATAGCAAATTGCCTTTATGGCACCATGGTACATAAATTACAAAATATGACATAGTATAGTAACAACATGATCTTTAAAGATTATAAACCATCTCTAATACTATCACATGTGAATCAGTCCCATTGGACTCCTCAATACATTATAAAGTAGACAGAACAACTTATAATCATCAGAATAGTACTGGCTGCGTGGGACAGACTCCACTGTTCGGTTCGCTTTAACGAAAAGGCACTACTAGAACGCGAAATCACTACCTATCCCTAGCTTATTGCTGGACTATCAGCAGGTGGTCATGAAGCAACGACATGTGCTTCCCCCTGACTGCATCACTCGCACCCCACCTATTCGCGAAAGCCATACGTGCAACAATGTCTGCCATTCGGTCTCTCGAGAATGAATTTCTCACACTATTTGGTCTACTGCAGGGCGTGACACCTTATGCAATAAAATGCGTTTCTAAATGAGAAAAGAAACAGGCGAAAGTTTGAATGGGAATGTAATATTTTGTCGCAAACGAACGAATGCAAAAAAAAAACAGGAAAAGGATAAAAGAACGATAATAAAGTAGAGGACACGGGTAGAAAAGAAAAGAATATAGAAAATTTATTGATCATAAATCTCTATGCGACACTATAGCAAATTGCCTTTATGGCACCATGGTACATAAATTACAAAATATGACATAGTATAGTAACAACATGATCTTTAAAGATTATAAACCATCTCTAATACTATCACATGTGAATCAGTCCCATTGGACTCCTCAATACATTATAAAGTAGACAGAACAACTTATAATCATCAGAATAGTACTGGCTGCGTGGGACAGACTCCACTGTTCGGTTCGCTTTAACGAAAAGGTGGTCATGAAGCAACGACATGTGCTTCCCCCCTGACTCCTCAATACATTATAAAGTAGACAGAACAACTTATAATCATCAGAATAGTACTGGCTGCGTGGGACAGACTCCACTGTTCGGTTCGCTTTAACCAAAAGACACTACTAGAACGCGAAATCACTACCTATCCCTAGCTTATTGCTGGACTATCAGCAGGTGGTTATGAAGCAACGACATGTGCTTCCCCCTGACTGCATCACGCGCACCCCACCTATTAGCGAAAGTCACACGTGCAACTTTGGTGTTGTCTCGCAGAATGAAATTCTCGACACTATTTGGTCGCGACAGGGGTGCGTTGAACACCGTTGAGTGAGCAATTAAAATGCGTTAAATGAGAAAAAGAACCAACACCGTGCGATCGCCAGTTCTCGATGAGCTTCTAGTTAATATTTTGTCGCAATGAACGAATGCGAAACCCCGTCTCACATGAACTTTCCTGTCAGGGGGTAAAGCGATAGAGAACCTGGTCATCCGCCACGGAACTCTAGAAAGTTGCTGGGAAAGATTTTTGATCATAAATCTCATGCCCTATAGCAAATGCCTTTATGCACCTCCCCGTACATTGCCGTACATTAAATCGGCAAAATTGGATCCTCGAGACAAAACATTGATTCACTAAACCCGATTAAAACGGGTGTCTCTAATAACTATCACGCCTGTGGGTAAGACCAACTTGGAACCCCTCAAACATTATTAAAGTAGACATTTTACAACTTTATCATGTGAAAGGCAGGATTCGTGGATGCGTGGACCAAGACAGTCACTCCAGTTGTTCGGTTCGCTTTAACCAAAAGACACTACTAGAACGCGAAATCACTACCTATCCCTAGCTTATTGCTGGACTATCAGCAGGTGGTTATGAAGCAACGACATGTGCTTCCCCCTGACTGCATCACGCGCACCCCACCTATTAGCGAAAGTCACACGTGCAACTTTGGTGTTGTCTCGCAATGACAATACCTCCACGAACTTTACTGGCGCGACTTCATTGAACACTCGTCTGAGTGAGCGTCAACTAGCACTTAGGGGAACGTTGCGCACCAACACCGTGCGATCGCCAGCTATCGGACTCTCGGATGAGCTTCTACTGTTCTTATTCATGTGCCTTGGTACTTGCCGCGACCCCCGTCTCACATGAACTTTCCTGTCAGGGGGTAATATCTCCACCACCTGGTCATCCGCCACGGAACTCTGGAGTTGCTGGGCCCCTGTTTCAGCCTCACCCATTGCATTGTGCACTCCCCGTACATTGCCGACGATTAAATCGGCAATTGGATCCTCGAGGACAAACGCGTTCACTCTACCCGACAAGAACGGGGTGTCCACATTAATACACGCCTGGGGGTAAGACTCAACTTTGCCCCCAAACGTGGTGCATTTTACAGTTTTGCCTGTGAGGCAGGATTCGTCGATACACGACCGACGCACTCAGACAGTTGTACATCCAGTGTCCCTCAACACCAGAACTGGTCTATTCTTTACCTTGCCTTTGTGGAGAGCCACCTTGCCAGACTCATGTACTGCTGACAGACATGGTGCCGCATGCCCGCAGTGTAGCACTAACCTCTCGTTTGCATGGAACAGAGGGCGACACCCCGCACAGTCCTCGTTATTGACTGTATCCAACACAACCGCGGAATTCGCGTGTTCTATCGGGGTCGGACACCTGTCAGCGCAATGGTTATTTCCACCACAGTTGGAACACAGCGCTCCTTTTTCGTCTCATCGCGTGTACTCCTGCTGGAGCTTTTCGATAACGAAGACCGCGCATCGAAGTCGGAAGATCGACTCTCCGAGGAACCACTCCTCTGCTTGTGATGTTTTGTTTTGTACCAAAATCGATCTTTGTCCCGCGACTCCTCGAAGCGTACCTCCTTTCGCGTTTGGCGCTCTCCTCCGTCGCTATTACTTATTACTTGTCGGTTCTGCCAGTTCGAGCGACCATTCCTAAGGGATCGGAAGTTCCCATAATTTCCTCTCCTTGTCTGAAAGGGACTGGAGGACCTATCGTGCTTCTGCTCTTGGCACCTGTCTGCACCGCCTGACTGATTTTGCCATGGTTAGCGCTGGACCATGCCGACCCCAACAACTAAGTCGTCTGTCAGACCCGACCTCTGGATGGGTTTGCCCGGATGGGCCAAGACATAATGGTGACCCAATTTGGCCATGGACTAAATGTCTTTTGGTTGGCGCTCGTCGAAGAACGCCACCAACTCGGTTGAGCACGACGACAACACTTTGTCTCGTAGCACCAAGTCTAGCAAGCCATCGTAGTCCTTATTAATCCCTTCCATCTCAATCCATATATTCAGCAGAAGTTTGATCTTCGAGATAAAGTCCTCGAAGTCTTAGTCTGCGCTTGGCATCGCGTTTCTAAAACGCGTCTGGTACCCGTCAGCAGTCAGACCGAACTTCCGGAGCAACCTTTCCTTTACTTTGTCGTAATCGGCCCTTTCTTCTAGCGGAAGGCTATAGAAAGTCTCCATCGTAGGCCCCACTAGCAATGTAGATAACAGAGATGGCCACTGATCTCTGTCAGTCTTCCAGGCCTCGAATCTCTCAAGGAAAAAATCGTAAACTGTCGATTTTATCATTAAAATTCGGCAGACGCAGCCTATAGGGACGATGAATCCCCCAGGAATCGAGTTCTGACCACTCGCACCCACTTCTAATCTCTTCAATTGTATTTCCTTATCAATCTTCTTCTCTTCCAGAGCTATTCTCATTCTCTCCTTCTCTAATTCGAACTCTCTATCTTCCTTTATCTTCTTTTCTTGTAACTCACGCTCCATCTTCTTTTCTTCAAATTCTCTATCTTCTTTTATCTTCTTTTCTTGTAACTCACGCTCCATCTTTTTTTCTTCAAATTCTCTATCTTCTGTTATCTTCTTTTCTTGTAACTCACGCTCCATCTTCTTTTCTTGTAACTCGAATTCTCTTCTTTTGAGTTCTAGCTCTTCAGCTCGAGCATCTCTTAAGGCATTCTGGTTTCCAACTGAATAAAATTTTGCTTCAGCAAAATCCATCAGTTCTTTCTGGG
The DNA here is from genome assembly GCA_024509875.1 of Oreohelix idahoensis. NCBI lineage: Eukaryota > Metazoa > Mollusca > Gastropoda > Stylommatophora > Oreohelicidae > Oreohelix > Oreohelix idahoensis. Next base: position 293,092 of record JAMPIV010014535.1, on the reverse strand, counting down.
TGTACCCACATTCTTTGCCTATCTGAATGAAACCCTGTAGGTCCATGATGTACACTCAGAGTACTCCCTATTATCTTCTACTATAGATTCTTACTATGCAACTACTCAACCGTATGTACTGTAAACACTTCACTTATATCAATAGATAACTCTCTTACAAAGTATGCAGTAGTGATAGTAAATATTGATATCACTTCTCAAATCTACACATATATATGCATGTAAGTGTATATCACTTCACCCCTCACTGTCCATATCACCTCTTCTTGTACAACTATACTCTTACTTTGCTACTTGGCTACTGTCTCCTTACTCTGTAGATTTGGTCCTTCCGACCACTTAGTCTCTGTGATACACTGAAGAACCCTTACAGTTGTATTACATCAGCAGATACTACTTCTTGGTGCTATGACACCACTGTACCACATTGACAATAAATCAGCTTTTTACTCCGTAGTCTGTTACTGGCACCCACACTGGTGCTGTACTCTGACAATATGTCAATTCTTAATACTCTATCTTACATAAATGTTTACATTGGCAAAATGAGCACTACACAGATGAAAAGACACACACCAAACCCTACGAAAAAATCCCAGTCATGAGGAATAAGATGATAGACAAAGTTGAGCAGAGGTAGATTAGTATATACAATGCGTGACTGCACACGAACGAAAACAATGGATACCTGTAAACGTATTTACAAGATAGCAAGATGGAACGAGAGAACACACCACTTAAACACAACAAAAGAATTACTGAATGTGTAAGACAATGTAAATACAAACTACACCGGTACACCTAACACCAACAGGGCTTCGAATGTTAAGTAAGGCAGTCACAGGAAAACCGCCTGCCTTACTCCACCACTAAACATACACAGCCACCCCCTAGAAAGAAGTCAGTCTAATTCAATCTTTTCCCACAAGTAGGAACAGAATGAATTAAACTCGCCACCCGTTCATCCTTAAACACACAAATATAATAATAAACACAGCAGACTGAACAACAACTACACTTAACAATGAAGTACTGAGAGCTATCTCCTTCACTACCCAACCATAAGAAGCAAAATTAACTAAATAACATATGAGCAATACTAACACTATAACATATCAAAGATATATAATGTAACTTCCCCCAAGAAATAGGAACTTATAGTGACAGATCCCACCTAACTAACTAACACCCTATAAAAATGCAGACTAAGTTTCTATAAAGACAGCGAGGAAAAAGAACAAAACAAAAGGAAAGAAAACAACAACAAACCAATAAGCAGACCTCAAGAAACAGACGTAGACCAGAACAAAGCTTGTTGCTACCCTAACAGGACCCCGACACAACTGTCCCACTACTAGAGAACCCGACTGAACCTTAAGTAGTATCAGGTGAATAGACAGAAAAAAATATTTTAAATGAAAATAACAGAATTTAAAGGAAAAACACACAAAAAAACATAAATATAACAAATGTACAAAGATTTACAAACAAAAAACTTAACTGACGCTCCAGCGATGCTTGACCAAGAAGCTCCTCAGCACCGATGATGAAAGATGAAAACAGAACAAACGGATCACCACACTTGACATAAAGTTCCAGAAAATGTTCTCCACTGTGATATCCCGAATATCCCGACTGAATATCCAGAATACTGTTCCGAAAACCAGACTTCTTCGCAAGTCTGTATGCCAGCAAACACAAATCTGTTCTTTGGCACTATGATCTGCAAGTGTCCACACAAAGTTCACTTCACAGTTCTACTCTTGAGAAAAGCAACAGTCTACAGCAACATAAATTCCAAGGTCCCGATAGAGGCTTTGATATTCACCCACTGTACGGGCACATCAGTGAAGTCAGGTCACGTCAGAGGCGTTGATATTCACCTACTGGATGGGCACATCAGTGAAGTCATGTCACGTCAAAGGCGTTGGTATGCGCCCACTGGACAGGCACCTCAGTGAAGTAAGGTCACGACAAACAAGATGTCCAACCAAGAGGAGTACCACATATCATTAGATACCTCTGTGGTAAAGTGGGATGATATAAATATTTATAGGGGACTTAGTGTACTGACTGAGATCAGCTGTGAAGGTATCTGTATCTAATAAGTGTGGTGTATTACAGATGACCTTACTTGCTACCACATTTATATCTCAGTCAGAATTATTCTGGAATATTGTGATGACTACGTTGAATGTCTAGGGTTATGATAATGATGAAGTGTAAGTCACAACAACAACCGACAGATAAACAATTTAATTTATTCCACAACACTTTACAACACTGTGACACTCACACACATAAAACACTCTATAAGACTATCTTAAATGAGTCAAGTGTTAAAGTTTAAAAATATATGTATTAATTCCTTTCAATAATAGATATCCTGATTCAACTACACAGTGAACCAGGAATCACAATAAAATGTAATTACAAGTTATATGTACACAATTTATAGTTATGATCTTTGTATTGACATATTTTATTATTATTATCATATGTGTGTAAGTTGTGATGTAGTTGTTACGTGCAGTCTTTGATATCTTGCAATATAATACATTTGTATGCTTGTTATGTTCGCAAATATTTTGTAAACAAAATAGATACTCTTCTTTGCTTAAGGAAAAGTCAATATTGAGTTACTTCCCCTTGAAAGGAGTTTCGATCGAACTCCGCGGATGAATCCAGTTTTTCTGCGATTTATTCTTTGTTTGGGTAGAAATAGGTTGTTCTTGCTTCGGTGTATCTATGGCCTGAATTTATGTGTATTGTTTGTCTGGGTAGGACGAGTCTGTCTTATATCTGTATATCTTTACATATCTAAGTCGAACTATATGGTCTTTTGTCGTTAGAAAGGTCAAAGGGCTGTTCGGCGGATGTGTCGCTAGAGAGGTGTGATTTGGCTTCGTCCTGATGGGGCTGTGATTTTTTGTGTAGCGGCTTGTCGCCGGAAAAAGTGATCTCAGTATTTGTGGGGAAAGTGATAGTCGTCTAGACCTATCGTGTATGCTTTACCCCAGTGTTTATTCTTATTGCCAAGGAATGGCAGAATCATATTTCTGATACCAAGGTAACAAAAGATACTCCTTACGAACTCTGGCTAAGCCACCGTTTCTCGATAGACACGATTTGTACGTCTGAGGAAATATTTATCTAGATGAAAACGACATTCATTCCTAGCAGCATTATATCTCGTATGATGAAATCAATTGTATTATGATAGAATCTACAGAGCAACGAGAACATTTAATGAATGATTAACTTTGATTCAGTATCTGTATCCAAACGTGAGTGACAGCTCACGAGAGAAGCCATCTTGTATCCAAATATTTTGTGACTTTCAAGAAGAGAAAGGGATGTCCCGTATTATCGCTTGATGAGTCCAGAGATCACTGCTACACATGAGAACCCATTACTAGCGGTTCAATATGATTATATGGAAAATATGTGCTGAACATTATTGTAAGGAATCTTCACTAGACGAGGTTAGGTCTAGAAGCCATCTTGACTGTTGTTTATAATCTGACGTGCTTTGTCAGTAAACTCAGATGATATATATATATGGGCAATACTGAGTGCTTGTCTACTGACAATCCATTATGCTATTATTCTACATGAGTGCCCATGTATCATTGCAAGACCATTTATCCACTGTACCATGATGTATTATGCCAACCTGTGATTTGTCACTATCTGTGCTGTCGAGTGTGTACGTCCAATTAAACTGTAGCAAAGGTACACAGTCGTTGGTGTCGATGACTTCCAGCCATACATGAGTGTGAGAAAAAGACCATTTGTCAACACCACGAACTCTTCTTATCATTCGCATATTAGACTCTCAATCTATGTCTACACACCACTGCGTAGGTCGAGTTGACATTCCATACTCTAACCACAAGCAACACAACAACACAGCATGTAGCTCTGGTGATGTTCTAGTGAGCTTATATTTATCAACTGATCAGCAAAGAAAATAGAGTTATCAACTAAAAGAGAGACTTTATCAATCGCCCTTGTGTAAAGTTTCTTTTCTTCTTTCCACTCTAATGAAGTGTCAGTCTGTATGCTCTGTAAGGAAGAGTGGTGTGTTGTTGAGATCAGGCATACCCCCAGTCTACCCAGCTGTAAATGGGTAACTCACCCTAGTCCTGAGTTAGGGAAGGCAAAGGCTCCAGGGGAAGCAGGCCCTAAACTTGGTCACTCCAACCGACGCAGGATGGTGTATTATGAAGTAGAAGTGTAGAGTGTGATTACCGCGAATGGTGTACTGTTCGTGTGCTGACCAATATAACCACTCATACACTTGTGTCTACAAGACACCAATGCAGACTGCTGGAATCTTTGTTTACTCAATTTATTCAGACGTACACACTGGGACATACGAGTACATCATGGTATGTTGACATATCAATTTGTAGGTATACATAGCAGATCTGAAGTCATGACACATTCAGAAATAATGGGCAGTACATCAAAAGTTCAATTGTCATGATACATTATGGCCGCATCCCCCTATCTGACTAAACGCGTCAGTGAAGGCAGATCGGTAAATAACTAAAGTTACTTGACGTCCATAGTTTGTAGCATATATTATGAAACCACGAAAGAGGGGGTTTCTAGCAAGATTGAGATCTCCCTGTCACTGTCCGATAATAGGATAAATAATCTGTTCTCTTGGCAGTGATCAAAACATATGATGACCGAAATCTAACATGGCTGCCTCCCTGAGTTGTCGTTCACTCATTCATAGGAAGGAGAATATAAGCCAGAGTTAATTTATAATGGGTATATAAATGATTTCATAAATGTTTCCATACAGCTCTACGGTGATCAGGTTAATTCACGTAGCCATAACCGCTGCAGGAAAGTCTGTCATCTTCGTCGATACAAAACACGACCCTAGCGATACGAAGCACAATGTTCCATCTAGGTCGAATCGACATGAGATCATCAATATAGGGTCTGGCAATACATGGAGTCCGAATTATACATTGTACCGTACCTTAGGAGAGTCTCTAACATAAACTATAGTAGAGATACCATCTCCTTTAGAAGAAAACCACTTCATGAATCATATTTCCTTAAGAATCTACCAGCCCTTTGAAAAGTGCGTACCCGCCATTATCACGGTACATCGGAACTCATCACGACTTGTCAAGACAACTCATACTTCCGCTAGACCGGAATAACAAGAATCTAGTCCCTCCTACCCATCCAAAATATACAATATAGGACTGATTCTACTTGTACTAATAATATGTAATACATATGAATTCAGGCCATAAACACAATAAGCAAATTAATATATTTTCTGGCCCTAAAAGTAAGTACAAACGTAAGCGCAATATCCTTGCGCCGGATCAATATCCAGAACGATTACTCCTATAATCAAAAGTGTGAATCAAACATGGATTCTCTCGCTTTTACCATAGACAGCATTTTCATACACAAATGAATGAATGTCTATATTTTTCCCATATTAAATAGCCATATCGATTTTTGTAATATGTGCGTCAAAATATGCACGCAACAGATTACCACACCCCTCGGGAAAAAAAGGGTACTTTTTTTTTTTTGAAATACATCTAGGAGCAACATACAATAGGCTCACAACGCACCAATACAATGCGCAGATGATAAGCATAAGTTTTATGACCTTAGAGAAAGTACTTCTCTAAGTATAAATATTTCCAGAGAGGTGTCACCAACGCATACTACAATATTAGCAATGACACAATTTCCACATTAGTTTATACATAAATTTCATCTAAGATATCTTAACATCATGATCATCAAAGACGAAAAAACATTGAAAGATCAGCGGTGAATAAATATCAATGAACCGCTAAGTAGTGTTACAATCAATATATGATATATTACATATGTGTACACATTTCAACATAGAAACAACTGTATCAAAGTTGTATAACAGTTATGAATCATGTGGGCATCTAGACAAAATATCTGCCATCACATTTTCTGACCCACGGATAGCTCGCACCGAAAAATGAAATGGCTGTAGGGCAATCGCGTATCGCGTTGATCTCGCGCTCTTCAGATTTTTACTCTGAATAGCCGTAAGAGCTTTCTGGTCAGTTTCCACAATGAAATGCGCGCCCAGAAGAAATCTTTGCAGTTTAAGGATTGACCAAACCATAGCCAATAATTCACGGTCTAGGACCGAGTAATTCTTCTCTGCGGCATTTAATTTCCGAGAAATATACATCACAGGATGCAGAGTTCCAGAGTACTCTTGCATTAGTGCAGCTCCAATCCCGGTGGATGAAGCGTCACTACGAAGAAAATAACAGTGCTGTCACAAAGAAGGTACTCGAAATCCCCCTTGTTTTCTGCTTCGTCTGCAAATTGTAACGCTTTCACGTTGATAGTAAAAGCTTACTGTATTATACCCGCTTTCTTCAATTAAACGTGTGCTGTATTTCTTGGAAAAACATTGAGAGGCAGACTGCGTAATGACCTAAATTAATCCTAACATTAATTATACTGCGTTACCAAAACGAACGAACAGATGGACTCAAATAGAAAGAGAGAGGGGCGAATAAAATCAGGAACGCATGCAAAATTAAACACGCGTCTCGCTATTAATGCCACCCCCAACAAGCGTAACGCGATACACAATTACTACTATCACGCGTGTTAGGCTACATGCACTAACTTTTTCGGACGAACAGTGATAAAATCCATTACCCATCCCAGAGTTAGGTTTTAAAATCCTGAAAAACGCTTATAAGGAAAGATGACAATAGATGGGTTTACGTTTGAAAACATTACAGTACCCAGACAGCACATCTTCGAAACAGGAGGTAGAAGGAATTGCATATTTTGAACGCAGCCACGTAGCTCTTTTAAATTTGGATATTTGGGTTCCTTAGGGCTTGCTGACAAAGAATATGTAAAACGTTACGCAAATAGTCCAGGAATTAATAAATTATAACCAAAATAAAATAGTGGGGATGCCTGACAACATGAAATCATTTCTGCTCATAAAATTTTTTTATAACGTGTTTGAAAAAACCTTACGTTACAGAAATAGCCTACCATGTAAACTCCAAATTGATTGGAGCGCAACAAATGAAAGACTAACCACGATTGGTCGGGCTATAAATACTATCTATCGTTGTTAGGGGAGACGTGGAAAGGTAACATTTTTTCAAACACTTGTCGAAACGTGGCTCCATTGGCTAGACTCGCTGATATACTCACTTAGGAGCGTTAGTTCGAGACCACTAGTGCAAATAAGCTTGATAAAGCAACAGTGCGTTGAAGCCAGCTCATATTTGTGTGTTAAATAAAAGCCTGGAACATAAGCAGATGGGAATTTGTGCCAGTATTTTGTGCCAGAATTCATTGCTAATCAACGTATCTGTGTTTGTTTCCATGAATTGTGGTAAGCTTGAAACATTCAGTATCTTTTAATGAAAATTGAATGTGAATTGTTAATTTATGCCTGTATATATGTGTAGTTCAGTAGCAAACATGATATAAAGCCTATAATGCTCCAGCCTGAACAGAAGGTGTCGGAGGAAAGTAAAACTGCATGGAATGGCCAAACAGTACACTGACACCTAGATTATTGATTAGACAGAAATAATGCTGGAAGTGCAGAGGCGTAGTAACCATTAAGGAGGTAAATACTGGTATAAAGTATTTCAGATGAAGCTGACAGTTGGCCTAACGCTCTGAACTCAATGTTTGTGATGTATTGTGATCAGTGTAAAAAGAGAGTATAAGTTAGTTATGAAGTAGAAGGTACATCCTTCTTGTTTACAGGGACCGTGGTCTTGATGGTATTGAGCAGCACCTGGTCAGAGCTTTGCTGAATCCAGAGTCGGACAGCATACTCCTTGGTCCATTTAGCTATCAGTGAGGTGTCTCCAGAGCCGAGGGGAGAGTCGAGCAGAGGAGTCTGTTCCTGCCGCCATCACGCCAGATAAGCTGATGTGGCCAGCTGAGCTCAAAATTATGTACCCCAGCTTAAAATGACCTTGTAAAAATAACATTAAGAGGGGAATTAAATTGTGTTAATATCAGGAACTGAGAACATCTCCCATAATAGTTCCCCTAAAGACAAACTATTGAAGTCATGATGACAAATACCAACAGAGCTTGAACAAAACAAAACCAGTATTACCTCATATTACTACTACACAACTGACACACATAGGATACTTTTAATAATATATGTCATTACAATATTCATATTGATAAATTCTGTACATATAACTTGTAAGTAAAATTGATTGTGATTCCTGGTTCCCTTTGTAATTGAATCAGGACACATATTCATTCATAACAGCAATGAATACATATTGTTATTTGAAAAGTTATCAGTGACTCCTTTAAGTTATCCTTTAGAGTGTTATATGTATGTGAGTGTCACAGTGTTGTCAAGTGTGGTGGAATAAATTAAATTGTTTATCCGTCTGTTGTTGTTATGACTTACACTTCATCATACACATACCCTAGACATACAACGTAGTCATCACACTATTCCAGAATAATTCTGACTGAGATATATATATATGTGGCAGCAAGTAAGGTTATCTATAATACACTACACTTATTAGATATAGATACCTTCACAGCTGATCTCAGTCAGTACACTAAGTCCCCTATAAATATTTATAACATCCCACTTCACCACATATATTGGGGTCTCGCTCTTGGGATTTTGAATCTTTCCCTATTAAAAATATTGGGGGTAATTCACTTCAGGGAATATAAGAATTAAAAGGTATCCTTGGGTGGAATTAAATAAGGTTGAGCTCACGGTGCCTGTGTTGTCCATTAGATATATTTAGAGATTAAATTGTTGGTTAGACATTGTAGAAATTTACCTGATAGACAATGGCGGACCTGGCCAAGTTTCGATCTGCTGCTGTACAGACTGCAAAAGAGTTAGGATTAGATGGGCAAGTTATGGTTGCCTATGTCACTACGGAATGTGACAAATTTATTGAACGCGAAGAAAGAAGATTAGAAAAAGAGGCCGAAAGAAAGTTAGAGGCTGAGACTAAGAGGTTGCAAGATGAGGCTGAGACTAAGAGGTTGCAGATTGAGGCTGACAAAGAGGCTAAAGCATTGGAAGCCGAGGAAAGAAGACAGGCTGCAGAAAGGGAAGAGAAGAAATTAGCTGCAGAAAGGGAAGACAAGAGATTAGCTGCAGAAAGGGAAGCAGAAAAGGAGGAGAAGAGATTACAAAGGGAACATGAGTTACGAATAAGGGAGTTTGAGTTTCAGGGCCATGCTCCTGAAAATGGTGCCAGTCCCTTTGCCTCTGATGCCACTGCTAGCCAAGGAGCCTCAACCTCAGCTATGAATTTTCATTTAGATCATTTTGTTGAGAAAGACGATGATATAGAGAGCTACCTAAATAGGTATGAACTATTAGCTACCACGTATGGGTTAGAGAGAGAAAGGTGGAGCTTAAAGTTATCTCAGGGACTTCGTGGGGCAGCTTATGAAGTTTTTGCAAAAATGAGCAGAGGTGATCAGGAAAATTATGACATGCTAAAGCAGGCTCTTTTGTTAAGGTATGAAAAGAATGCAGAATTCTATAGGAAAAAATTTAGGAATGCTAAACTACTGTCAGGTGAAACCTATCACCAGTTCTCTGCACGAATAGAGACATACTTGGAGAAATGGACTTCTCTGGGGAAAACCCAAGATCTTAAGGAAATGGTCCTTATAGAGCAATTAAGAGAGTCCATGGCTCCAGACCTGAGAAAGTTTCTCATGGAACAAGGTGCAGAGAGGCTGGGTGAGTTGCTAAATGTTGCTGAAAGGTATCAAGCAGCTCAAGCAGAGGTAACAGGTAATAAAAAGAAACAAGTGGATAACTTTAGGGCACCACAGAACTTTAATAAATTTGATCCTAGGGATCAAAATAAAGGTAAGCACCAATTTGATAGGCCACGGTATGAAAATAAAAATAAATTCCCACAATTCGATGAAAGGAAATATAATGAAAGAAAATCTTTCAACCAAGGAAAAAGGTGGTGTAAAAATTGTCAGATGGACAATCATGACACTGACCGTTGCAGAAGGAAACCTGTGTATATGGCAACCCTTCAGGTCAGGTCGACCTCAAGACAGGAGGAGGATATTATGTTAGATACCACTCCAGAAGAGATGAGGAAGGCACAGGCTGGGGATAAAACACTCAAGCCTTGTTTCAGAAAATTGTCAACTTGTCATACAACTCCAGGCAAGGGAGATTTTTACATGAAAAACAAGTTGATGTATAGGAAGACTGGAGCTAGATCCAAAGGTCACGGACAGCTGGTACTTCCTAAAAGATATAGGGCAGACTTAATAAGGAGCCTACATGTGAAACCAGATGGGGACCATGAGAAGATAGGTACCATCATTCAAAAGGTGGCTCACAATTATTATTGGCCCAAAGCAAGATGGGACATTGAGAATTTTGTAGAAAGGTGTAGCATAGCACATGAGGGAACACCCACAAGTGGGAACATGGATCAGGACCTGGACACGCCACGGGGCAAAATTAGGCCTGATAATAAAAAGAAAATAGATTTGATAAAGTGGACCAAATGGAATGGGAAGCCCCTTTTCACGGACAAGCTTCACTTAACTGTTTTACAATGGCCACTATGCGGAGAGTGCAAAAAGATGTCTTACCCCAGGATAAGCCGACAATCCCTCAATCGGACTTAAACAAACTGGAGGAAGAGGATGTAGAGAGGAAATCTCTCATCAAGAATTTTAAGTGGGGAGAAAGCCCCAAAAGAAAAATTGGTAGCGGTCGTTTTGTGAATGATAATTCTGGGAGGAAAAATCATCACTATAAAGCTTCGAGTGGAAGAGACCATACCGGTGCATGGACAAATAGGTCCACACAATTAAAGGTCCATATGTAGCTTGTTAAGAACGTGGACTGATGAAAAGGCAGAGGAAAACATTACATCTTCATACCAATATGTGAATGAGCTGACCACTCGTTTGAAAACTGGCTGGAAACTTGCCAATGAAAATTTAAAACAAGCCAGGAAGAAACATGCTGCCTATTATAACAGGAAGGCGAAAGACAGAGATTTGGCTGTGGGAGAGAAGGTACTGCTTCTTTTGCCCGGGAGTCAGAATAAGTTACAAATTGGATGGCAGGGTCCATATACAGTTTTAGAGAAGGTATCTAGAACAAATTATAAGATAGATAAGAAGGGGAAAGAAAAAATCTATCATGTGAATCTCCTGAAGAAATATTTGGAAAGAGAACATCAGGAAGAGACACACTTGTTGACCTTGTCCATCGCCATGGAGATGAAAAAGGAACCACTTTCATCATTTGAATATCCATTACACCCCTGTGAGACAGCAGCACAGGTAAAAATCAGTACACATTTAACGAAAACTCAGAAAGAGAGAGTGCAACAGGTTCTAAATAATCATGCAGAGGTGTTAACAGACCGACCAGGGCATACAAACCTATTGGAATATGATATGAAACTGATAGACCCCACACCTGTCTGTATGAAACCATATTCGATTCCGTTTGCTAAGGAGAAAGCTTTGAAGGAAGAGATAGACTATCTGTTGAAGGAAGGAATTATTTCGCACAGTGAATCCTCATATAGTTCCGGTGTGGTACTCTTAAGGAAGCCCTCTGGAGAACATAGACTCTGTATAGATTACAGGAGACTGAATGCTATTACAGAAGGACAGGTGGATCCATTGCCGGATACAACTCAGCTGTTTGCCAGACTAAATAAAGCTAAATATTTCTCAAAAGTGGATTTGAGTAAAGGATACTATCAGATTCCAGTAAAGCCTGAGGTTAGACCATACCTAGCCTTTAGTACCTCAGAAGGACACTATGAGTTTAATAGATTGCCATTTGGATTGAAGAATGCGCCTAGTGTCTTCTCTAGAATGATGAGAAAATTATTGGACCCTCTGAATAATCCATGTATAACAAATTTCATGGATGATATCCTGATAGCCACAGAAACATTTGAGGAACACATTGACTCTCTGAACATGCTGTTTAATCGACTTAGGGAGGCAAATTTAACAGCCCGACCCACCAAATGTTGCGTTGGATGTAAAGAATTGGAATTTTTGGGACACACAGTTTATCAGGGAAACATGACCCCTGACCCAAAGAATTTAGAGAAACTACAGAAAGCCCCGAGACCACAAACCAAGAAGGACGTGAGATCCTTTGTCTCATTATGTGGTTTCTACCAGAAGTATATCAAAAACTTTAATTCCATATGTGCACCGTTAACTGAATTGACACGTAAAGGACATCCAGATCGCATTACATGGACACCACAATGTGAAATGACTTACCAAGAATTGAAGGAAAAGCTCACAAGTAAACCCATTTTGAAATTACCTGACTTAAGTCAAGAATTCATAGTAAGGACGGATGCAAGTTATATTGGGTTAGGTGCAACTCTACTACAGAAATCAGATGCATTGGATGGGGAATTAAGCCCAGTGGCATATGCTAGCAGAAAGTTGAATAAAGCTGAAATCAACTACTCAACTAGCGAAAAAGAATGTCTTGCAGTAATATGGGCGATAAAGAAATTCAATATTTATCTATATGGGAAGGCATTTAAGTTGCAAACAGACCACAAACCTTTATCGTTTCTAGCACAGGCTAGGCATGAGAACTCCAGGTTACTCCGATGGTCTTTACTTTTGGCTCCATATAATTTTAGCATTGAGTATATATCTGGAAAAACCAATTTGGGAGCGGATTTTTTAAGCCGCCATCCGTGTGATGAGAATCACCGTAAACCCCAGAAATAATAATAAATTTCTCTATGTGTATATAGAATAAAGGACTGACATATAATGTCTGTTTTAAGAGGGGAGGTGTCGTGGAATATTCTAATCCACATATATAAATTATTAGGTAAATATGAAGCCTAACAAATAAAATTAATAAAGAAAAGAGCAATGGTAAAATAACAGTGCTGTCACAAAGAAGGTACTCGAAATCCCCCTTGTTTTCTGCTTCGTCTGCAAATTGTAACGCTTTCACGTTGATAGTAAAAGCTTACTGTATTATACCCGCTTTCTTCAATGAAACGTGTGCTGTATTTCTTGGAAAAACATTGAGAGGCAGACTGCGTAATGACCTAAATTAATCCTAACATTAATTATACTGCGTTACCAAAACGAACGAACAGATGGACTCAAATAGAAAGAGAGAGGGGCGAATAAAATCAGGAACGCATGCAAAATTAAACACGCGTCTCGCTATTAATGCCACCCCCAACAAGCGTAACGCGATACACAATTACTACTATCACGCGTGTTAGGCTACATGCACTAACTTTTTCGGACGAACAGTGATAAAATCCATTACCCATCCCAGAGTTAGGTTTTAAAATCCTGAAAAACGCTTATAAGGAAAGATGACAATAGATGGGTTTACGTTTGAAAACATTACAGTACCCAGACAGCACATCTTCGAAACAGGAGGTAGAAGAAATTGCATATTTTGAACGCAGCCACGTAGCTCTTTTAAATTTGGATATTTGGGTTCCTTAGGGCTTGCTGACAAAGAATATGTAAAACGTTACGCAAATAGTCCAGGAATTAATAAATTATAACCAAAATAAAATAGTGGGGATGCCTGACAACATGAAATCATTTCTGCTCATAAAATTTTTTTATAACGTGTTTGAAAAAACCTTACGTTACAGAAATAGCCTACCATGTAAACTCCAAATTGATTGGAGCGCAACAAATGAAAGACTAACCACGATTGGTCGGGCTATAAATACTATCTATCGTTGTTAGGGGAGACGTGGAAAGGTAACATTTTTTCAAACACTTGTCGAAACGTGGCTCCATTGGCTAGACTCGCTGATATACTCACTTAGGAGCGTTAGTTCGAGACCACTAGTGCAAATAAGCTTGATAAAGCAACAGTGCGTTGAAGCCAGCTCATATTTGTGTTAAATAAAAGCCTGGAACATAAGCAGATGGGAATTTGTGCCAGTATTTTGTGCCAGAATTCATTGCTAATCAACGTATCTGTGTTTGTTTCCATGAATTGTGGTAAGCTTGAAACATTCAGTATCTTTTAATGAAAATTGAATGTGAATTTTTAATTTATGCCTGTATATATGTGTAGTTCAGTAGCAAACATGATATAAAGCCTATAATGCTCCAGCCTGAACAGAAGGTGTCGGAGGAAAGTAAAACTGCATGGAATGGCCAAACAGTACACTGACACCTAGATTATTGATTAGACAGAAATAATGCTGGAAGTGCAGAGGCGTAGTAACCATTAAGGAGGTAAATACTGGTATAAAGTATTTCAGATGAAGCTGACAGTTGGCCTAACGCTCTGAACTCAATGTTTGTGATGTATTGTGATCAGTGTAAAAAGAGAGTATAAGTTAGTTATGAAGTAGAAGGTACATCCTTCTTGTTTACAGGGACCGTGGTCTTGATGGTATTGAGCAGCACCTGGTCAGAGCTTTGCTGAATCCAGAGTCGGACAGCATACTCCTTGGTCCATTTAGCTATCAGTGAGGTGTCTCCAGAGCCGAGGGGAGAGTCGAGCAGAGGAGTCTGTTCCTGCCGCCATCACGCCAGATAAGCTGATGTGGCCAGCTGAGCTCAAAATTATGTACCCCAGCTTAAAATGACCTTGTAAAAATAACATTAAGAGGGGAATTAAATTGTGTTAATATCAGGAACTGAGAACATCTCCCATAATAGTTCCCCTAAAGACAAACTATTGAAGTCATGATGACAAATACCAACAGAGCTTGAACAAAACAAAACCAGTATTACCTCATATTACTACTACACAACTGACACACATAGGATACTTTTAATAATATATGTCATTACAATATTCATATTGATAAATTCTGTACATATAACTTGTAAGTAAAATTGATTGTGATTCCTGGTTCCCTTTGTAATTGAATCAGGACACATATTCATTCATAACAGCAATGAATACATATTGTTATTTGAAAAGTTATCAGTGACTCCTTTAAGTTATCCTTTAGAGTGTTATATGTATGTGAGTGTCACAGTGTTGTCAAGTGTGGTGGAATAAATTAAATTGTTTATCCGTCTGTTGTTGTTATGACTTACACTTCATCATACACATACCCTAGACATACAACGTAGTCATCACACTATTCCAGAATAATTCTGACTGAGATATATATATATGTGGCAGCAAGTAAGGTTATCTATAATACACTACACTTATTAGATATAGATACCTTCACAGCTGATCTCAGTCAGTACACTAAGTCCCCTATAAATATTTATAACATCCCACGACAATAGTTCATTTATACCATTATAGTGATCGTTCCAAGTATCACTGAAAAGACAGATGTCATCAAGATACGCAATGACATCTGAGCGATGAGATAGGATTCGACGCATCATGCGTACAAATGTTGCAGGGGCGTTCATAAGACCGAAAGGCATGAAATTCCATTGGAATAGACCCCTAGGCGTCGAAAAAGCAGTAAACGGTTTGGCGTGTTCGGATAATGGAACTTGCCAATATCCCTTAGACAAATCGAGTTTAGTAAAGAAGTGAGAATTCGATAGTCTCGTAAGTAGCTCTTCTAGTAAAGGCATAGGTTCAGCATCGAATTTAGTCACTTGATTCAATTTGCGATAATCCACGCAAAGACGTATGTTATTGTCTTTTTTCCGTACTATAACCATCGGCGAAGAATATGCTGATGTGGATGGTTCAATAATTTTTAACTCTATCATCTCATCTAACTCTTTCTCTACCTGTGCTTGAAAATGTATCGGGATAGGATACGGTCTGACTCTTATAGGACTATGGTCAGTAAGAATAATGTCATGTTGAATGACATCCGTTTGACCAGGAATGTCAGTAAGGACATCCTGAAATTGTTCTAACAAAGTAGAAACTTGTTTCTGCTCTCCTGGAGATAATTCTGGAGAAATTGCAACATCTTTCCATGATTCATTAGAGTGAAGAGGAATCATTGGAAAAGGTAAGTTTACATCCGAGAAACTCGTTTCCTCATCCTGTATTACTGACAGAGATGAGTACTGTCCATGTTGGACTGGAAAATCGTCCGTTGCCTGGAAAACAGGTTGTAAATAATCAGGACGTTCATGGAATTCCGTGAGCATGTTGATGTGGAAGGTTTTACGCTTCCCGTCAATATCCACGATATAGTCAACATCGGAAACTTTTGATATTATATCGTACGGACCTTTCCGAGAAATGAGAAGTCTATTTTCCCTACAAGGTAGCAAGACAAATGCTTTGTCACCTGGACAAAGTTGTCGCAAACATCTCTTTTTATTGGCAAATTCCCTTGCCTTCTGTTTCGCAAATTCAGAAGAAGCAGTTGCCAATTTGCATGCTTCAATAATCTTGTGTCTAAGTGCGATGACATATTCATAAGAGGATTTTGTGTCATCGACAATATTATCAGCAGTTATAAGATCATGAAGTAAGGACATAGGACCTCGCGGTTTCGCGCCAAAGACAAGTTCAAAGGGAGAAAATCCTGTATGTTCGTTGGCGACCTCTCTATATGCAAAGAGAGCCGCGGGTAAAACCCTATCCCAATCCTGAGGATGATCTTCCGTTATCTTACCTAGTAGGTTTTTCAGAGTTCTATTCAAACGTTCCACCATCCCATTGGACATAGGATGATAAATACTACTCAGCGATCTCTCTATCTTCAGAGTCGACATTACTTGAGACATGGTATCCGATATGAGTTGGGTACCATGGTCGGATAATATTTCTGCTGGAAACACCAGACGAGAAAATATTAACCAAAGAGCATCTGCGACATCAGCAGTAGTTATGCTCTTTAGAGGAACAGCCTCCGGCCAACGTGTGCACATATCAACACACGTCAAAATAAATTGGTGTCCTCTAGCAGACTTTATCTTAAATGGACCAATGATGTCTATGGCCATTTTTTGAAATGGCCGAATGGGAATGTCTGCAGCCTGAATAGGTGCATCATGGCGTGGACCTCTGGATTTAATCTCTTGACATACTTTACAAGATCGACAATAGATTCGTATGTCCTTATTCACAGCAGGCCAAAAGAAAGATTGAAGAACTCTAGCTTTAGTACGGGAAAAACCCATATGTCCAGCACACTGCGAATCATGAGCGTGCTGTAAGATTTTAACTCTCATATTTTTAGGCACAAGGATTTGAGAATGAATGAACTTAGCGGAGTCTTGTACCATACGTACAAGTACGCCATTCTTCATCGTAATCCAAGATTTACGATTTGTATCCTTATTCGGATCACCTTTTGTTGCCAGAGTAAAGAATTTCTTTAGAGTAGGATCATCTTCCTGCTGTTTGATAAAGGAATCGTGGGAAATCTCCAAGGGATCATCTTGGATCTGCGCATCATTATCTTCAGAATGTGAAGATTGTGGCATATTAAGAGCTTGAGCCCTAGTGATTACTGCATTAGCAGATTGCATATTAACATTTTCCCAATTAGAAATTTGCTGTGGAGTGCATTCCTTCACCCCGTGAATGCGACCGATGATAAGATCAGCGATCGGATTCGGCAAGAGACATGCTTGCACCTCTCCTGTAAAGAAAGGCGTAGCAATATTGATAATGGCAGTGGAGTACTTCTCCAATGTGCCACCAAATGTTACACATTTGACTATATTGCCTGTAGCTCGAGAAGGATTTACGAGTGATTGCCTCACTCCAATGGTAGTGCACCCCGAATCGAAAAGAATTGATACCGGAGTACCATCTATTAGGCCCCTATTAAAGACAAGAGCACCCCTTCCATTATGCGCAATTGACGCATGGAGAGCGGGAAGCGGGTGACCGCAGCTTAAAGTAGAAACTGTGGTTGGATCGAATAATGTTTTGCATTGCGAACACTCAGATGCTCTAGCAAAATCGAAAGCGGAATTTGCTACACTGTTGGAGTCTTTTTTATCGTTATTCTGATTATCGGTGTCGTGGAACTCCTGTTGTGCAGAGTTAGCCTGGTAATACGATTTACCATGTCTTTTGTGTTGTGATCTACCTCGGTTATAATTGTCTCTATAATTATTATTGCCTCTGTTATAACCCCTATTTGGGTTTGAATCATAATATTCATGATCATAATCATCATGCTCGTTATATTGAGTATCCCTGTAATATTGGTTTTTTTTGTCTCCATGAAGCACTTGGGTAGTTCCTATAGCTACTCCCTTTTCGAGAATTTCTAACATTATGGGTACCCCTCGCGTGTCGAGGACTATCAGCCCGATTCCAGTTCTTCGAAGAAGAACCCTGATTTGAGTGGTTATCTTGGTTTTGATACTTATTCCAATTAACATTTTTATCAAATTTATTTTTAGCTCCTTGGAATTTGTGTGAGTAATTCTGATTATATTCTGTTGCCGAAGCAACTGGCATACTCTCTTTAATGTTAGAGTTACTAAAAATCATGTCAGGGTGTGCCGTGGCATACTGGTCACAATATTCTTCCATTTGCTTTATTGTACCAGGTTTACGCTCATGTAAGAACTCTAGGAATGATTTATTTACAGAAGACATGACCTTGTCTCTTAGCAATAAATCCGTAAGACCATCAAATGTTTTCTCTGTTTTGGATAATTCAATCCATCGTGAAAGTGTAATTCGTGCTTTTGAGATGAAATCTGAGAATTCTACACCTACCTCAGGTCTCATTGTTTTAAACAAAAGACGGTAACCTTCCTCAGACAGCTGATATCTCTTTATCAAAGCTGCCCTAACAGCATCATAATTATCTTTGTCGGCCTCTTCAACAAAATATAACTTACTTAGGGACTCCCCTTTTAGATTTTCAGACAACTGATTCACATACTGTGATTTGTCAACATTATGAGATCGACAAGCCCGTTCAAATCTAGAAAGCCAAAATGTTATGTCATCACTGGTAGGGTTAAACGCTGGTACCTTGACCTTGTACACAAAGGGTTTACCATTACCACCAGATGCCTGATTAACATTACTCATACATGTCAATTTTAATTTCTCTAATTCAAACTCATGTTCTCTTATTGCTTTTCTCTCTTCAGCTTCTCTATCTAATCTTTTCTGTTCTGCAGCAGCAGCAGCTTCTAATTTTTTCTGTTCTGCAGCAGCTTCTAATTTCTTCTGTTCTGCAGCAACTTCTAATTTTTTCTGCTCTGCATCAGCTTCTAATTTCTTCTGTTCTGCCTCAAATCTCCTTTCCTCCACTTGCATCTGCAATTTCTTAAGTTCAGCAGCAGTATCAGCTTCTTTTTCTAATCTTTTTTCTTCAGCTAGAGCTTTCCTTTCTTCTGCAGCAGCTTTTTTTTTCTTCTATTTGAAGTTTTCTCTCCTCAGCCGCAGCTTTTTTTTCCTCAGCAGCAGCTTTTCTTTCTTCAACAGCAGCAGCAGTTTTTTTCTCTTCTGCAGCTAATGCTTTGTCATAGTGAGCAACAGCCCATTGTTCTAAGTCTTTTCCAGTCTTATCAAGAGATTTTCCTTGTGCAATGAAATAATCTAATGTAGACATATTGTCTTCTTAAATCAGAAACCTGAAAAAGTAAATAAATTACCCTATTTCACTTTAATGGGAGACAAGTCTATACCATAGACTTAGTCTTAGTCCAAACTTGTATGGTTTATAATAACCAATGATAACTTGAGTACCTGTGGACAACAATAACTGTATCTCAAATACTGTGGGGACAAGCCTTACAAAGGTCTTGTATACCTCAATGTAATCAAAGATCACTTGAGTACCTGTGGAAAAAATATTTCCCTTTACCAATCACTTTGGGAGACAAGCCTTACAAAGGTCTTGTACATTTTGTTTTATAACAATAACAATCATAAAGTACTGATCTGTACTATATTATCAGTGTATACCACTATACGTCATATGTCAACTAAAGACATTACAAAGGACAAACAAGAAAAGACAATATGAACACATTTGCAGAGATCAAATTAAATTAAATAGGAGAAATGAAAAAAATGATCACAGAAACCGTGATGATAACTGCCATAATATAACAAGACAAATAACGTCACAGTGTATAAACATAAGGGTGTAAAGAAATCAAAAATAGAAAAGATGAGACCTACAATTATACAAACAAATCAAACAAAACTAAGGAACACAAAATTATTAACAAAAACAACGAAGAAAAGAACACCTCATCACAACTAACAGAAATAGCAGCAAATTGTTGCTAACAAATTTCCAATTAAGAAAATGTGTACCTATAGAATACTAGTACCAGACCAATGTCACTCGGCATACCTTGTACTAGTCACACAGAACATAAACTAATTTAATACATAACAAATAACATGTAAGCATAAATAGCATATAGCATACAATATAATTTATGTCATGAATGGAATGTGTTGCAGGTATAGTGTTGTAAAGCAGGCACAGTTTATTTTAATACTAATAACTTGCCACTTTATTCAGTAATAGATTTAATTTTAAACTATTACACTGTCAATTTTTCTCTGTTGAGCATATGAAGATCCAACGATGAACTATGCACTTTATGTTCAACAACACTGTGATTCTTCTGTACGTTGAGAAATGTCACCAATACTGCTCCAGATATTTTCTACACTTGATACCACTGTCCTGTGTAATACTGTCTGTACAGCGAAAAACTGTCAACAAGCGCTGACCTAGATACAGCATCCTATCGGTAATACAGGTCAAGCTGACATCGACTGTATAGCTGTCCTACTGGTGTTGATGTGGTCAAACAAATGTTCTTTCAGCTGTAAACTGTGATTCTCAACACAAAACTGCGTAAGCTGGACCCAGGAATCTGGCTCGCCACTGTAAAGTTTCTCTTCTTCTTTCCACTCTGTAAAGTGTCAGTCGGTGTTCTCTGTAAGGAAGAGTGGTGTGTTGTTGAGATCAGGCATGCTGCAGTCTACCCAGCTGTAAATGGGTAACTCACCCTAGTCCTGAGTTAGGGAAGGCAAAGGCTCCAGGGGAAGCAGGCCCTAAACTTGGTCACTCCAACCGACGCAGGATGGTGTATGTATGAAGTAGAAGTGTAGAGTGTGATTACCGCGAATGGTGTACTGTTCGTGTGCTGACCAATATAACCACTCATACACTTGTGTCTACAAGGCACCAATGCAGACTGCTGGAATCTTTGTTTACTCAATTTATTCAGACGTACACACTGGGACATACGAGTACATCATGGTATGTTGACATATCAATTTGTAGGTATACATAGCAGATCTGAAGTCATGACACATTCAGAAATAATGGGCAGTACATCAAAAGTTCAATTGTCATGATACATTATGGCCGCATTCCCCTATCTGACTAGACGCGTCAGTGAAGGCAGATCGGTAAATAACTAAAGTTACTTGACGTCCATAGTTTGTAGCATATATTATGAAACCACGAAAGAGGGGGTTTCTAGCAAGATTGAGATCTCCCTGTCACTGTCCGATAATAGGATAAATAATCTGTTCTCTTGGCAGTGATCAAAACATATGATGACCGAAATCTAACATGGCTGCCTCCCTGATTGTCGTTCACTCATTCATAGGAAGGAGAATATAAGCCAGAGTTAATTTATAATGGGTATATAAATGATTTCATAAATGTTTCCATACAGCTCTACGGTGATCAGGTTAATTCACGTAGCCATAACCGCTGCAGGAAAGTCTGTCATCTTCGTCGATACAAAACACGACCCTAGCGATACGAAGCACAATGTTCCATCTAGGTCGAATCGACATGAGATCATCAATATAGGGTCTGGCAATACATGGAGTCCGAATTATACATTGTACCGTACCTTAGGAGAGTCTCTAACATAAACTATAGTAGAGATACCATCTCCTTTAGAAGAAAACCACTTCATGAATCATATTTCCTTAAGAATCTACCAGCCCTT
This sequence comes from Oreohelix idahoensis, assembly GCA_024509875.1. Classification (NCBI taxonomy): domain Eukaryota; kingdom Metazoa; phylum Mollusca; class Gastropoda; order Stylommatophora; family Oreohelicidae; genus Oreohelix; species Oreohelix idahoensis. The sequence goes on along the minus strand of JAMPIV010014535.1, from coordinate 271,162 downwards.
TGAAAAGTGCGTACCCGCCATTATCACGGTACATCGGAACTCATCACGACTTGTCAAGACAACTCATACTTCCGCTAGACCGGAATAACAAGAATCTAGTCCCTCCTACCCATCCAAAATATACAATATAGGACTGATTCTACTTGTACTAATAATATGTAATACATATGAATTCAGGCCATAAACACAATAAGCAAATTAATATATTTTCTGGCCCTAAAAAATAAGTACAAACGTAAGCGCAATATCCTTGCGCCGGATCAATATCCAGAACGATTACTCCTATAATCAAAAGTGTGAATCAAACATGGATTCTCTCGCTTTTACCATAGACAGCATTTTCATACACAAATGAATGAATGTCTATATTTTTCCCATATTAAATAGCCATATCGATTTTTGTAATATGTGCGTCAAAATATGCACGCAACAATCATACTGCGGATCTTATCAACTGGTGGACCAGCTTTCTGGGTTTGACCTCGCAGAAGTAGAGAAGTCAACAGACTACCGATACCAGACCGTTTCCTGTGGCTGATACGACACACTTGCAGTATTGGTTTGCTCTTTGTCAACACTTCGTCACGTGACCTGTTAAGTGAATGCAGTATGTAGGTCAGCGTTGTTGACATTTTTACATTAGACATTACAGAGTTTCACAGAACAGTTGGATCAATTCTTGTCAATATTAACAGGAAGACAGTATTATTGAACTAAGAAGCCCTACTTTCATCGATGGATCTTCTTATGTTCTGCTATTTTGTTGAACGTTAATATTTAAGGCCAGAATTTGTAATTCAATAAAGTGGCAGTTTATTTATTTTCATAAGAATAACTTTGCCATTACTGTAAAACTGAGCCTATTTTGCAACACATACTATCTTACAAACAATTTATATATTTATGTTTACATGTTATTTGTTTGTTTAGTATGTTGGTTTATATGTCAGCGGGTTGTGTTTAGGTTGGGCGGCGTCCTCACAACAGAATATCCCACGTCATAGAGGGTCCGTTGTCGGCGTTTTCTTTAGGTGCAATTTCCTTAATTGGAAATTTGCTTGCAACAACTAGTTGCTATTTGTGTTAGCTGTGAAGACTGTAATTATTGTTATTTTTGTAATATTTCTTTGTTCTTTAGTTTTGTTTTGATTTGTTTGTAATTTGTTGGTCTACCCTTTACTATCTTTCAGTTCTATTCACAATTTATATTCATATACTGTGACGTCATTTGTGTTGTTATTCCTTGCAGATTCAGTGATTACTTTCATTGATTTCCCTATTTGATTTATTTGATTTCTGCAAACGTTTTCGTATTGCAAGTCTTATTTGTACTTTATGTATTCTGTTGGTTGACATATGTTTTATATAGGTATATTTCATAAGACACTATTGCTTGTGCACTGCACTTGGATTATGGTATAAACCAGTACTTGATTATTATTACTGTTATACAAGACCTTATTAAGGCTTGTGACCCACAGATATTGGGATAGTGTGCTGATTAATCAAGTCATTAAGAACTTGTGGTATTATTATTATTTCAGGTGATTAGTATTATTGTTAGACATCATGTCTACATTAGAATACTTCATTATACAAGGGAAAGCCCTTGATAAGACTGGTCAACAATTAGAAGAATGGGCAGTTGCTCAATATGACAAAGCATTAGCTGCAGAAGAGAAAAAAGCTGCTGCTGCTGCTGCTGAAGAGAGAAAAGCTGCTGCAGAGGAGAGAAAAGCTGCTGCTGAAGAGAAAAAAGCTGCTGCTGCTGCTGAAGAGAAAAAAGCTGCTGCAGAAGAGAGAAAAGCTCTGGCTGAAGAGAAAAGATTGGAAAAAGAAGCTGATGCTGCTGCTGAACTAAAGAAATTGCAGATGCAGGTGGAGGAAAGGAGATTTGAAGCTGAACAAAAAAAAAATTAGAAAGAGAAGCTGCTGCTGAACAGAAAAGATTAGACAGTGAAGCTGAACAAAAAAAATTAGAAAGAGAAGCTGCTGCTGAACAAAAAAGATTAGACAGGGAAGCTGAACAAAGAAGATTAGAAGCGGAAGAGAAAAAAGCAATAAGAGAACATGAATTTGAGTTAGAGAAATTGAGATTGACAAGTATGATTAATGTTAATCAGGTATCTAGTGGTAATGGTAAACCTTCTACTTACAAGGTTAAGGTTCCACCGTTCAATCAGTCCAGTGACGATATTACATTCTGGCTGGATAGATTTGAACGTTCTTGTCGTACACATAATGTGGATAAATCACAATATGCTAATCAATTAGCAGAAAACTTGAAAGGTGAATCTCTGACTAGATTATGCCTTGTAGGAGAAGCAGATAAGGATAATTATGATGTCATTAGGGCGGCTTTGATAAAAAAAAATACCAGCTAAGTGAGGAAGGCTATCGCCTTTTGTTTAGGACGATGGTGCCTGAGACAGGTGTAGAATTCTCAGAATTCATTGCAAAGGCACGTCTCACAGTTGATCGTTGGATTGAGCTTTCTAAAACAGAAAAAACGTATGAAGGACTTATGGATTTGTTGCTCAGAGATAAGATTATGTCATGTGTTAACAAACCATTCCTTGAATTTATACATGAGCGTAAACCCAAATCTCTAAAGGAAATGGAAGAATATTGTTCCCAATATGTCACTGCACACCCCGACGTGATTTTTGGCAACACTAAGATTAAGGAGAGTATGCCAGTTGCTTCAGCAACACCATACAATCCCAATTATTCACACAGATTTCAGGGACCTCAAAACAGATTTGATAAAAAAGGTAACCATAATAGTTATCAAAACCAAGGTAACCAATCATTTCAGGGTTCTTCTTCAAAGAACTGGAGACGAGCTGATAGCTCTCGACACAGGGGTGGTCACAATTATAGTAATTTCCATAGAGGAAGTAATTATAGAAACTATCCGAGGTATCCGTCTTGGAGTCAACAAGATCGCAATTACAGAGATACTCATTATAATGAATATGATAATGGTAACCAAGAGAACTATGACTCAAACCCAAATAGGGGTTACAATAGAGGTAACAATAACTACAGAGGTAATAATAACCGAGGTAGATCTCAAAACAGAAGACATAAACCACATTTTCAGGCAAACTCTGCACAACAAGAGTCCCATGAAGCCTATAAACAGAGTAAAGACAATAATGACGCTAATAATATGGCATGTGCCGCTTTTGATTTTGGGAGAGCATCTCAGTGCCCCCAATGCAAAACATTATTTGAGCCAACCACAGTGTCTACTTTAAGCTGCGGCCATCCTCTTCCTGCTCTTCCTGCATCAGTCGCGCATGATGGAAGAGGTTCTCTTGTCTTACATAAGGGTTTAGTAAATAACAATCCAGTCTCCGTGCTATTTGATTCTGGGTGCACCACAATTGGTGTTAGGCAGTCACTCGTAGATCCTTCCCGTGCCACTGGACAAGTAGTCAAATGTGTAACATTTGGCGGCACATTAGAGAAATACTCTACTGCTATCATTAGGATTGCTACTCCTTTCTTTACAGGAGATGTACACGCATGTCTTCTTCCGAATCCGATCGCTGACCTCATCATCAGTCGCATTCATGGAGTCAAAGAATGCACTCCGCAACAAATTTCCGCGTGGGAAAGGCAAAACATGCAGATTGCTAACGCTGTAGTCACTAGAGCTCAGGCTCTTAATATGCCTCAAACTTCATCTACTGAAGATAATGAAGTGCATAACCAAGATGATCCCTTGGTAATTTCTCGTGACTCGTTTATAAAACAGCAAGAAGATGATCCCACTCTGAAGAAATTCTTCATTCTTGCAACTAAAGGTGATCCGAATAAAGACACAAGTCGTAAATCGTGGATTACAAAGAAGAATGGCGTACTTGTACGTATGGTTCAAGACTCCATTACGTCAAGTCATTCTCAAATCCTGGTTCCCAAGAATTTGAGAGTTAAAATTTTGCAGCACGCTCACGACTCTCAGTGTGCTGGACACATGGGTTTTTCCCGTACTAAGTCAAGAGTCCTTGCGGCTTTCTTTTGGCCATTGGTAAACAAGGACATACGGATTTATTGTCGATCTTGTAAAGTATGTCAGGAAGTTAAATCCAAAGGTCCACGGCATGCTGCACCCATTCAGGCGGCGGACATTCCTATTCGGCCGTTTCAAAAAATGGCCATAGACATTATTGGTCCATTTAAGATCAAGTCTGCCAGAGGACATCAGTTTATCTTGACGTGTTTTGATATGTGCACACGTTGGCCAGAGGCTATTCCTCTGAAGAGCATTACTACTGCTGATATTGCAGATGCTCTTTGGCTTATATTTTCTCGTCTGGGGTTCCCCGGAGAGATATTGTCAGACCATGGCACCCAACTAATATCAGATACCATGTCTCAAGTAATGTCTACTCTGCAGATAGATAGATCTTTAAGTAGTATCTATCATCCAATGTCTAATGGGATGGTCGAACGCCTTAATAGAACACTTAAAAAAACTTACTAGGGAAGATAACTGAGGATCATCCTCAAGACTGGGACAGAGTTTTACCTGCGGCCCTCTTCGCTTACAGAGAGGTACCCAATGAACATACAGGATTTTCCCCCTTTGAACTCGTCTTTGGCGCGCGTCCGCGTGGCCCTATGTCGTTGCTTCATGATCTCATAACAGCTGACAATATTGACGATGACACAAAGTCATCCTACGAATATGTCATCGCGTTGAGACAAAAGATTATCGAAGCATGCAAATTAGCAACTTCTTCTTCTGAATTTGCGAAACAGAAGGCAAGGCAATTTGCCAATAAGAAGAGATGCTTACGACAACTTTGTCCTGGTGACAAAGCATTTGTATTACTACCTTGTAGGGAAAACAGACTACTTATTTCTTGGAAAGGTCCGTACGATATAATATCGAAAATTTCCGATGTCGACTATATTGTCGATATTGATGGGAAGCATAAAACCTTCCACATCAATATGCTTACTGAATTCCATGAACGTCCGGATTATTTGCAACCCATTTTCCAAGCAACGGACAATTCTCCAGTACAACATGGTCATTACTCATCACTGTCCGTGATACAGGATGAGGAAACAAGTTTTTCAGATGTAAATCTTCCTCTTCCAATGATCCCACTTCATTCTAGTGAATCATGGAAGAACGTTACTGTCTCTCCTGATTTGTCTCTAGGAGAACAGCGACAAGTTTCAACTATGTTGCAAACATTTCAGGATGTACTCACTGACATCCCTGGACAAACTCATGTCATTGAACATGACATTGTTCTAACTGACCATACTCCTATTAGGGTTAGACCTTATCCTATCCCTATACATTTTCAAGCACAGGTCGAGAAAGAGTTGGATGAGATGATAGATTTGAAAATAATCGAACCATCCACCTCTGCATATTCTTCGCCGATGGTTATTGTTCGGAAAAAAAAGACAATAACATACGTCTTTGCGTTGACTATCGCAAATTGAATCAAGTAACGAAGTTCGATGCCGAACCTATGCCTTTACTGGAAGAGCTACTTACTCGACTCTCCAAATCTCATTTTTTCACTAAACTTGATTTGTCTAAAGGATATTGGCAAGTTCCTTTATCTGAACGCGCCAAACCTCTCACGGCTTTTTTCAACACCTAGAGGTTTGTTCCAATGGAATTTTATGCCTTTCGGTCTTATGAACGCACCAGCTACATTCGTACGCATGATGCGCCGAATCCTATCTTATCGGTCAGATGTCATTGCATATCTAGACGACATCTGTCTTTTCAGCGATACTTGGGAAGATCACTATTCAGGGTTAGATGAATTGCTGTCTACTTTGCGAGAGCACAACCTGACAGCGAAACCCTCTAAAGCCTATATTGGTTTTAGCGAAATTTCTTTCCTAGGCCACCGAGTTGGTCATGGTTTCCTAAAGACAGAGGACCATAATACTAGTAAGATACTTAACATCTTAATCCCTAAGACTAAAAAACAGGTGAGAAGTCTGTTAGGTCTTATTCAATTTTATGGCAGATTCATTCAGAATCTATCCTCTATCATGGCACCTCTTTCTACGCTTTTAAAGAAAGGATCGCATAATAATGACCACTGGTCTCAGGAATGCCAATGCTCTTGGGAGAAGATTAAAACATTGTTTTCAACACCACCTATTTTAGTGTTACCTACTAAAGATAAGACATTTGTTCTTCGTAGTGATGCTTCATCCACTGGGATTGGAGCGGCACTAATGCAAGAGTACTCTGGAACTCTGCATCCGGTAATGTATATTTCCAGAAAACTTAATGCGGCAGAAAGGAATTATTCGGTTTTAGACCGTGAGCTATTAGCTATGGTTTGGTCGATCCTCAAACTACAGAGATTCCTTCTAGGCGCACATTTCATAGTAGAAACCGACCAAAAAGCTCTTACTGCTATACAGAGTAAGAATTTGAAGAGCTCGAGGTCTACTCGATATGCAATTGCTCTTCAACCTTTTCATTTCTCTGTGCGAGCTATTCGTGGATCAGATAATGTGATGGCAGACATTCTGTCAAGATGCCCACATGATTCCACATAACTATTAGGTCTTAGACTTCTTGATATGTCTAGTTCTATAGTAGTTCCTTTTCTATATCAAGATAGATACACATTTGTAATTTAATAATATAATGATTGTATCACTACTTAGCGGTTCATTGATGTTTATTCACCGCTGTGCTTTGATGATTTTTTCTTCATAAATCATAAATTTAAGATATCTAATACGAAATTATGGTATGAAATTTTTTAGGCATTGTGTAATTGCCAGAATTGTATTATACTTTGATGACACCTTCCTGGAAAAATTTACTTGTAGAGAAATAATTTCTCTCAGTTTATGAGATACATTCTCACCAGTCGCTCCATAAGTCGACGTAGCCTCATATTAGGCGTTATATTTATTCCTGATATTTTCATCTGCGCATTATTCATGCGTTGTGAGCCTATTGTACGTTGCTCCTAGATGTATTTCAAAAAAAGAAAAAGTTTCATTTTTTTTTTCCCGGGAGGTGTGGTAAGACTGTTACGTGCAGTTTTTGATATATCTTGCAATATTAATACATTTGTATGCTTGTTATGTTCGCAAATATTTTGTAAACAAAATAGATACTCTTCTTTGCTTAAGGAAAAGTCAATATTGAGTTACTTCCCCTTGAAAGGAGTTTCGATCGAACTCCGCGGATGAATCCAGTTTTTCTGCGATTTATTCTTTGTTTGGGTAGAAATAGGTTGTTCTTGCTTCAGTGTATCTATGGCCTGAATTTATGTGTATTGTTTGTCTGGGTAGGACGAGGCTGTCTTATATCTGTATATCTTTACATATCTAAGTCGAACTATATGGTCGTTTGTCGTTAGAAAGGTCAAAGGGCTGTTCGGCGGATGTGTCGCTAGAGAGGTGTGATTTGGCTTCGTCCTGATGGGGCTGTGATTTTTTGTGTAGCGGCTTGTCGCCGGAGAAAGTGATCTCAGTATTTGTGGGGAAAGTGATAGTCGTCTAGACCTATCGTGTATGCTTTACCCCAGTGTTTATTCTTATTGCCAAGGAATGGCAGAATCATATTTCTGATACCAAGGTAACAAAAGATACTCCTTACGAACTCTGGCTAAGCCACCGTTTCTCGATAGACACGATTTGTACGTCTGAGGAAATATTTATCTAGATGAAAACGACATTCATTCCTAGCAGCATTGTATCTCGTATGATGAAATCAATTGTATTATGATAGAATCTACAGAGCAACGAGAACATTTAATGAATGATTAACTTTGATTCAGTTGTATCCAAACGTGAGTGACAGCTCACGAGAGAAGCCATCTTGTATCCAAATATTTTGTGACTTTCAAGAAGAGAAAGGGATGTCCCGTATTATCGCTTGATGAGTCCAGAGATCACTGCTACACATGAGAACCCATTACTAGCGGTTCAAAATGATTATATGGACAATATGTGCTGAACATTATTGTAAGGAATCTTCACTAGACGAGGTTAGGTCTAGAAGCCATCTTGACTGTTGTTTATAATCTGACGTGCTTTGTCAGTAAACTCAGATGATATATATATATGGGCAATACTGAGTGCTTGTCTACTGACAATCCATTATGCTATTATTCTACATGAGTGCCCATGTATCATTGCAAGACCATTTATCCACTGTACCATGATGTATTATGCCAACCTGTGATTTGTCACTATCTGTGCTGTCGAGTGTGTACGACCAATTAAACTGTAGCAAAGGTACACAGTCGTTGCTGACCTCTGTCTTCCAGCACACACCCATCATTAACACCACTGATTGCTGGGATTGTAGCACTGGTTTGTGTACACTACAGTGGAGCAAACAACACCGATCTTTTACAGTGACCCGAAATATCTTTACAGCGGTGGCCACTATACCCATTACAAGAGGTTGTAATCAGAACACCCACGGATCTTATTAACTGGATCTTATCAGTAGTACTATGAGGTAATACTGGTTTGTTCAAGCTTGGTGGTTATTTGTCATCATGACTTCAAGTGTTTGCTTATGGTGGAAATAGTATTGGGAAAAGTTCACAGTTCCTGTCAATTGAAACAATTTATTGTCCCTCTTTATTTACTATATTGTCAGTTTTAGAGGGGCACATAAAATTGAGCTGCTCTGGCCACAGAATCTTATCTTCTGCGAGGGCGGCAGTAAACAGACTCCTCTGCTCGCTTGCTTCACCGTGTTCTTGAGACACCTCACTAGTCGCTATCTGGACCAAGGGGTATGCTATCAGCCTCTGGATTCAGCAAAACTCAGACCAGGTGCTGCTTCAATAAGTTATGACCACGGTCCCTGAAACAAGAAGGATGTACCTCCTACTTCAGAACTAATTTATAATCTATTTCCACACTGAACACAATACATAACAAACACTGAGTTCAGAGCGGTAGGCCAACTGCTAGCTTCATCTGAAACAATTTACACCAGTATTCTCCTCCTAAATGGTTACTACGCCTCTGCAATTCCAGCATTAGTTCCTTCTAGTCAATAAGATAGGTGTCAGTGTACTATTTGGTGATCCCATGCATTTATACTTCTCTCCGACAAGTTTTGTTCAGGTTGGAGCACTATCTAGGCTTTGCCTCATGTTTGCTACTGAACCACACACATATACAGACATAAATTATCAATTCACATTCAATTTTCATCAAAAAGATATCAAATATGTCAATCTTACCACAATTCATTGAAATAATAAACAAATACGTTGACTGGCGATGAATTATGGCACAAATTCCGATCTGCCTCTGTCCCAGGCTTTTATTTAGAAAAATAGGAGCTGGATCTCAACGCACTGTTTCTTAGTAAGTTTATTTTAAAATGTGGCACTGAACAGACGCTCCTAAATGACTATATCAACAGGTCTAGCCAATAGGGCCATGTTTACAAAGCTTTTGAAAAAATTTATCCTTCCTACGTTTCCCCTAACAACCAAAAATAGTATTTGCAATCCGACTAATCATGTTTAGCCTTACATATCATTCCCTCCAATCAAATCGGATTTAACATGGTGGCCTATTTCCCGTAAAATGGTGGTTTCAAAACATGCCACTGTGCGATTATGATTTAGTGTTGTCTGACAGCACCACTCTAGTATTATGGCTATAATTTGTTAATTATTAAACTAATTTCTTAACACCTAACATATTCTTTGTCAGCAAGTCCTAAGGCACCCAAATATATAAATTTAATGGAGCTAAGTGGCTGCGTTCAAAATATGCATTTCCAAATAGGATAGTCGTGTATTTTTTTATTTTATAACCGCCACTTGTTCGATTAATGCTCCACGTCCCCCCCCTATTTTCGACTTTGAATCGCCAAGGCTAGAGTTTCATTAAAGGCCTACGCTACCGGTCTTCCAGAGTTTTCGGTTTGGCGCTTTGACGCATAGAACCGTTCCACCTGTCCCTGCCTTTTCCGACTGGATTCCCTCCCTCCACCCCATCTATCAGTAGAATGAGTCCCCATGTTTCAAGGGCAAAACGATTCCGGCTAGTAAACCTGCATTGGCCAGTGTTTAAAAAGAGGGCGGGGCAGACATTTTGTATTTTTTTCCCCAACGAAACACCGCCACCTAGAATTTAGATTCTTTTCGACTGTTCCTGTCAGACTAACTGTCCAGGATGTTCAGTTTCACCATAATAAAACAGTAGAATGTCATTAAATAAGCATTAAACATGTTTTTTAAAACCTAAACCGTGTATTGGTAGTGTTTTTTATCACTGTCTATTTGAAAAAAAGTTAGTGCTTCATGCCTTTCGCGTTGGGGGTGGCATTAATATTAATCGCGAGACGCGTGTTAGTGTTGCATACGTCCTCCGTTCAGCCCTCTCTCTTTCTATACTAAGTCCATCTGTCCTTTCGTTTATGTTAACGTAGTGTATAAAATGAAATTAATGGAATATTAATCTAGGTCATTACGCAGTGTGTCTATCTCAAGGTTTTCTAAGAAATACAGTACACGTTTTATTGTTTTGTTGAAACGCGTGTATGCTGCTGTAGGCTTTACTAGTAAACGTGAAAGCGTGAGAACATGCAGACGAAGCAGAAAAAGGGGGATCTTGAGTACAGTCATTGTGACAGCACTGTTCTTTACCATTCTTCTTTCCCTTTTATTGAATTTATGTGTTAGGCTTTACATTTACCTTTTAATTTATATATGTGGATTTAGAATGTTTCACGACAACCTCTACCCCTATTGATCTCCTTACCATCTACCAATTCCTACCAACAACTTTCTTCCACCCTATACCGAACTTGACCAATTTATCTCCCATCTGGCACCATTTTGCCGCCTGGGACAATCTATACTAGATAGTACCGATACCTCAAACCCCGCTGCTCCACCTGGATCACTATCACCACGCCACAACCCTACCCTGCAATACCTCAAACTGACAAGCCAGACGCAAGCTGCAACTTAATTCTATCACTTTGACACAAATTCTACTAATAATTGCCACTCCAGCACCAACATTAACTTGCAACACGATGTCAAACCCACTGTCCAATCATCACTGAACTTGACAATACCACTGTTGCCTAACTAGGTCACTAGCGTTATCGAGGTAACTCGACCGTAAACAGCTCACTATAACTAACCGACAAACACACTGCCTTGACCTGGAAAACCAAAATAACTCGCTATCGTTAGCGCTGTAAACCTGAAGGCGTACACAGAATACTAATATAGCCTTCTAACGCTCAGTGTGTATACCAACTTCTAGTCTTCCCATGAAGATCTAGGCCCCATGGTCTTTTAAAGACTGGACCAGAGCTCCCCAGTTGTCAAGACCACCAATATTGTGGATTTATAGTAACACCAATATTAATGATAAATATGGCTCGTCCTTCCAAAGGTACGACCACAACATGTAATGGCTGACACAGCACGATAACACCTTACACAGGTACTGTCCTTTAATATGGTATACACACACAAATAAAGGCCTCACACGGCCATGAAAAACGTATGAATTACAATACGAAAATACCAATGTAACTTGCCTCACTACCAGCTCAATCTATCAACATAATACATTCTAGTATGCCCTACCGAATGAACGTTATCGCTGACTATCGCTCACTAGCAAAACGCTGTGCCAATAGTACTCTCAACACATAGACACTTTACAACTCTGCTATCTATGGAAAATGTCCACTAGATTCTATCCACATCTAGAATTATAACATATAATCCACTCAGCATGAAATATGGCAAGTACTATAATAATCCAAACATGGCATACAATTCACCACAAGAAAGCTGGCGAGTGAAAATATCTGCGACCTCTCTCGGCCGCTGACTAGGAGGGAACCCCCTTTTGCGCCAAAACTTGTTGCCGCTTCCTGTCCGGTCACCTGATCTGGACAAACAGCTTCTCTCAGAATTGCCAACCACCCAAGGTGGCCAATCTGAAATTTCGGCGAAATAGCGCCGTGACAATCATCATCACCATCATCATCAGCATTATCATCACCATCATCAACCTTCAGCTCCCCAAGGAGCATACGCCTTCAGCAAACGTATGTTACGCTTTTCTATCAAGGTCTTTCCATGTCTTCCTCATTTAGTCATGTCTTACTCCAATTCTCTTCTCTATGTATTCTTCAGCCTCCCCCTACATCTCTTACCCTAGAGATTCCAGACAATGATATGCCTTGTAATACTATCATCAGTTTTCCTCATTGTGTCATATACATCTCCAGAGTCTTCTTCTCATCTTTCGTTGCACTGGCATTTATCTGGTTCGTGTCATCAGGTCTACATTTGTGATTGTGTTTTAATGCTACTTTTCTACGCAAGCATCTATTTAAATTTCTCTTGATTGTTGTTTTTGATGTTCTCCATGTTTTATCCACACAATAGGACTGACCTGACATTCAAGTTGAAGATTCTGATATTTGTGTTGGATTTGCGTCGCCGTAGCGCTTTTTAATTTAAAACACGCGAGTACTGGATCCAATACCAAGTCAGCTGGTAAAGAGAACTCTCTTCAATGTTATTCCACCTTCCACCCAAGTTTTCACTAACCCTTTCCTTTAATTTTAATAAACTTGTCAAAATGTGTTTCGGAGAGCCAGACTGGCAAGAGTAGATCCACGCCTTACAACTAAGACATCCGCTGACCAGGAGCCAAAAAACATATTGACAGCGATGTGTAAACGCAGCCGTATTAAGAGCCAAACATATGTTAATAACATATTTTTTGCCTGTTTTAGTCCTATACATACTCGTTGGTAGGTTTCCTAATTTTTAAATTTTGCTATGGCTGCGGCCGTATGGCCTACTCTTTACGATTTCCAACTGCCGAGGGATTTTAACGTAGGCAACTTGCACACGAGACCACATTTTTCGCCCTTATACGAGAAGGCTAGGCATACGATCTCACTACCCAGGAGATCATGGGGGAAGATGACATCATTAGGAACCACTGATTCTGAAGAAAAACATTTCCACGAAAAGTAGCGGTATAATAAAATAAAAGTCTACTGTAGTTCTGTGTAGACTAAGAAAGAATATACTAATGCTCCCTCGGGCATATCGTAAGAGGCAACTAACAGGAGACTGTTCATAGGCCTGGCAACCTCATCATGTAAAAACCAGTTGCTACAGAAACTACAGCTTCCAGAGCATATACATGCTTTGACAGGATTCTTGCATGGGGTCCATATGCGGTGGTGGCTTCATGCTCTGTACGCAGCGAAACGGAAAAGAGGAATAAAACGAAAGTGAAACTTGACCTTTCACCTAGGGCTTTAGAGCGGAGCTGGAGCAGTGGCGCAGCAGGTTTTTTGCCCGGAGCCGGAGCACGTAATATTTGGACTACTCCGCTGCTCCAGTTTCGTATTTTTTCATTTTCAAATCAAAATGTATAATGATAATAATAATAATAATAATAATAATAGCCCCTTCAGTCATAACTGGTTATGGGAATGCGCCCCTGAGGTGATATCCCTCAGCTGCTTATATTCCTGGTGTTCCTTACGACGTCTTCTCCCCTCTTCTGCTTGCTGAGAGAGCTTCTTTTCGCCCAATCTGAGGTGGCGCCGTAGATAACATCGCCACTTGGTGCGATCGGCAACTTCATCCTCCCAGGCTGCCTGATTTATGTCCAGTGCCCTCATGTCTCTCTTGCACACATCTTTGAATTTCAGCTGCGGTTGCTCAACTGTTCTCTTGCCATCTGCTAGTTGTCCGTAGAAGATATACTTCAGGATGCGACCATCTTCCATGCGTTCTGACGTGGCCAAGCCAACGTAGTCTGCTCAATCTAAGCAGTGTATATATTAAATTTATGGAAATTAAATAAAATATTTAATGGTTTGTTTTGTACGAAACTTGAGATAATGTTCTATTTGTCCCCTCCCATACATTTTCAGGGTTAATTTGTCGGAAAACTAAATATCACACTTTTCAAGGGAAAAAAAAAATTATAACCATGTACAAATACAACACCTTTATATTACTTAACTGATGGGAACAATGTAATTTCTCAAATTAAAGATGTCATTTTGTTAAATAATGTCCAAATATTTACAAACTAATCATTTCCTTACCATCAAGTTGCATCATCATCAACAACATCATGATCATCAGTTTCTTTTACTTTCCTAACGGAGCATGGCGCCACGAATGTAGTTGGACTTTTGATAGACATCTTGCACCAATCATTCACATGCTCTTGAAGCAGTGGTTTCTGGTGCACGTTGTTTCATATGATGAAGTTGCCAGCCCCATGTGCAACCTCATGCTAGTTACCTTGTACGAAATGCAGGCGGGTGCAGTAGCACTATTTATTTTCTTCGTCTTTTAGGGGACTTCCGGTTATAACTCGAGGCAATCCCGTTTTTTTAATCCACCATCTTTAGTTATTTATTTACTCGCGTTAAACAGTAATTGATTATTAAATTTGTTATATGCCTTTACAAACTAGTAGTTGATTTAATTATTACAGAGTGACGTGCGCACGTATCAATCAGTTATTTTAAATATATAAGACAAGAGAACTACTAAAGTGATATTTTACTGAATAATTCAGAAACGAGGAAATACATCTTTAGCATCATGGAAGTGACGGGCAGATAAAAAGTTCATGACAGGTTAGATAATCTCCGCATTGTGCTCGATTTCTGAAAATCCTTTGAGGACTCCATAAAATAGAAGCACCATCCTTCTATTTACAATTCTGCCAAGAGTACTCTTGAGCGAAGGTAAATAACTTTAAAGATCCTTATTGTACACTCTAAATTTTGGCCATTGTTGAACCATCACTGCAAGGCGGCCTTTTGTTTATTTGATTGTTTGTTTGTTTGCTATTTTCTTAAACCGACAACAGTCGTCGTTGGAGCAGGAAATGGGTTTAATTAATGTAAAACACCAGAAAGGTTTAGCACCCATGAAAATGCAGAAAAATCACCGGCACTGTTTCAACAAGTGGAAGGAAATGGAAGGAAATCCTTTAGAGAACAGATGAATCAATGACATAGAGCTACAAGCTCAAATTGCAACAGAAAAACAAAGATGGCGAGATGATCTCCACGGAATTCTCTATTGTATAAAATTTATAGCTATTTTCATACTCCTTGTCACATAATTTTTAGGTCACTCTCCTGTCCACTACGGCCGAATTCTGTGACATTTGTTGTACTGAATAATTGCGTAATTTTCAGTGGTCGGCACCTTTTTATTTCTCTGCTATGTAGCAGATATTTTGTATTTTCAAACATTCTTACACTCCTCTCACTGTTAAGTCGTCATGTCTGTTTGGTTACCCGTTCCTCCCTGCTGGGAAAGCCGACAATCATGTTAGTTAATCTCGGGTGTGGCCGACATAAGAATATAGATTAGCACTAAAATCTCCCCAACGACTTTGGTTAAGCAATGATAAGGCATGCCGGGAGATAAATTACCCGTCTGTGAACAGATTACAGACAAGCACTTATCAGTCGGACACACCCGAGCGGAAATGTTGCAATAGTCCGGGCAGATGTAAGAAATTATTTGTAAACGTAGCCGAGAGAGGATCGGATGTTTTCATTCCATATATGGGAGACGTGACCTTTTGTATCACGCGCAGAATTTTTTCTACGTGGAAATATTTTGAATTACCCCACCTAAATATGCAGTTTTTAAATGATTGGCGCTCTGCTTAGCGTCGTAACAAACAAATGCGGGGGAAGACAGGCAATATAACCTGACCTTTTAGCAGTTTTAAGGCACTGTGAGAATCGCTTGCCAAGACGACCACCAGACTGCCAGAAGTTAGAATCAGAATTCATTTATCAGACCGGACTTTGTTGGAGGACATTGAAGGACTTTAACAGCTCAGGAAAACTCTATAAATTTAATAAGGAAAATTGGGATCTGAGGAAACTGAAAACACGAAGTCATAGTGGGAATTTATTGTTAAAGTAACGACCACCAAGAACACTTGAAAAAAAGGCATCTGCTGGTGCCTTAACCTACTTCTCTGAGCAAACAGTCTGTGAGTCAAGAATCATTGATTAGTGAATCACTTAAAGCAGGGCCGAAACTGTCTGATGAATGAGATATTCAAGTAGAAAGACTCCCCAAAATGAAAAACAAATTGCAGGTGAAAAAGCTAAACCTGTAGTGCTCGCAGCAAAATAAAAATTGATAGGAATAATAAAACAAACTACTGATCGCATCCATAATGAAATGGAAGAAAGATTTGTCTGTCTTCATGACTTGGATTCTGAATTTGGATTTCTTTTAGATGTTAAAAGATTATTTCTTGACTCAAATAAAAGCAGTAGCAACCATGGCCTAAATATCTCGAAGAAAAGTTGTCTTGGACAATTTCTTTCACGGTTTTCAGCTTTATGAAGAAATAATGGACTGTAAGATGCTTCTAAAAAGCTGCGCAATTTTCAGATTTCAAAAGCTGAGGAACTCCTAATATTTATTGTTCAGAATAGAGATGAAAATAGTTTTCCAAACTCAAGTGCTGCTGCTCACTAATGCGATTTAATTTTCCAGCTGTGAGCAATCTTTTAGCACGTTAAAATTGATCTTATCATATTTGAGAGCTTCAATGAGGTAAGAGAGACTTTCTGCTTAGCTTTAATCAGCAATGAACGTTAGAAAACCGAAATAACACATTTTGATGACATTATTGATCAGTTTGCAGCAGCTAAAGTTAGAAAAATCTAATTTTAGTGTAAAGTTCCAAGTCATTTTTAAATATCTAGGAAAAGAAACAGTTACTTCTTTTGCTGTTTTCAGAATTTTTCTAAATACCAGTAAAAATATTGTTCTTTACGCACTAGTAGTGTTTGGAATTTCTAAAATGAAATGGTATTGGCACAGTGAGAAATAAGTACGTAGCTATTTTAACAATAAAAGTGCATTTTGTTTTTATTATTTTTTAACCAGTATTATAACGAGTCACCAATTTGAGTGCCATTATAAGAATTCAGCCAGAAAGGATTGTTTACAAGGGGCGCCATGTTCTTTTTTTGCTCTGGGCGCCATCGACCCTAGTTACACCATTGTGGCGAGCTGAAACAATGTAGCTTAAAGATTAATAAAGCAAGTATAGTGAACAGTCAGGTGCTGTGATCCATCAGGATCGAAAATAGAATGATGATGATGATGATATGCTCTTCAGAAGATGATAACGTCGAAAGGGAACTTGATAAACAGGAAAGACATCGGCTGATTTATGTGAATCATATTTGAACCGAATGAAGAATTATTGGGGAGACAGTGTTGGGAAGATTTTGAGGAGACGAAATCTATCTGTAGACTAAAAGTTAAGTATGTTCTTGAAGCCATTCGCAGCTACCCGCACCACACCCATGCTGCTTGTAGAGTCGCTTGGAGCATGTCAGCTCATCAAGCTAGTTATGGCTACTGTCTTCGGCTTTAGCTTTAATTTTCAATGAACAATAACAGGCTATGAAAGATGATTCTTTTGCATTAATAATTCTTTACATAATGATTTATGAATATAAGAATAATGGAATGGTTCTAGTTTAAGTGACATTCAAACTATACTGTTCAAAAAAAGAAACGCATAGCTACTGAAGGCACACACATAGCCATAATTTTGACATTCAATAACTTTTTTAAATTTAATAAGTTAATTGTTCAAATTGCACACAAGAATACCTTAGGGTTCAACCAATCAATTGACAGTTGTTTTGCATCTGGGTCACGAGAGTTTTTTGGCGTACGGGCTTTCCCGTTAGTATGGTGTGTGGCCTCCTCTTGCATCGATCAGCGACTGGCATCTCCTGGGCATGGATGCGATCAGACGTCTGATGTGGGCCTGTGGGATGGCTGCCCACTCTTCCTGGAGTGCCTGGAACAGATCACGACGATTGGCTGGAGCAATGTCTCGGCGACAAACACGTCTATGCAGCTCATCCCACAGGTGCTCAATCGGACTCATGTCTGGAGACAGGGATGGCCAGGGAAGGGTGAGAATGTTGTTGGCAGTCAGGAACTGCGTGGTCAACCGTGCACAATGGGGTCTGGCGTTGTCCTGTTGAAACACAGACCTTTGGGCAGCCAAAAGTGGAAGGACATGGGGTCGAAGAATTTCATTGACGTATCGTTGCGCATTCAAGCCTCCTTCAATGTGCACCAATTGACTCCTTCCGTTGTAACTGATAATTCCCCACACCATTGCACCTCCACCACCGTGCGGCGGAGCTTCATCAACGCAATTTTGGGCTACACGTTCATTTCGCCTACGGTAGACCCTACGCCATCTATCATGACGCTGCAACAAAAAGAAAGATTCGTCACTAAACCAGACACGTCTCCATTGATTGTCAGCTGCCCAGGGACGATGCTGGTTGGCCCAAAGAAGTCGATTTTGGCGATGGCGGCGCGTAAGGACAGGTCCTCGGTGAGGTCGTTGGGCTCAAAGTCCAGCGTCATGCAGTCTATTCCGGACAGTTTGATCAGACACATGACGTCCTGCAGGCAATGACTGGGCAGTTGAGGAAGCTGTTGTAAACCTGTCTCTGAGGTGACGAAGCCGAATAAATCGATCCTCCGCTGCTGTTGTCACTCTGGGTCGTCCACTGCGATGCCGGTCTTCAACTGAGCCAGTGACTTGGAACCGGTGCCAAAGTCGACTGATGGTACTCTGATGCACGTTTAGATGCCTGGCAACCTGACTTTGACTTTCGCCTGCATGCAGTCGGCCAATAGCAATGTTCCTTAAATTTATTGATAGAGACGCCATAAATGTCTGCTTGAAAATGAACTGAAATTTTTGTGTGTGTAGCGTTATCCTTTTATAGGGTTTCAGTTGCGTAGTCAGTGAATAGTGTTCACCCCAAATTTTGTTGCTTTCACGTGCGCGCAACATGAGCTGTGGTCAAAATTTGCGTCATAAACACTATTGACCACTGCGTTGTAACGATTACAAAAACGAACGCAATTCAGGTCAACACGTGCATTTGACACTGTAAAGAACATTTGAGGCTGGTTTTTATATACCCTAGCACCAAATTTTACTTACAAACTCATAAAAACGCGCCTTCAGATAGCTATGCGTTTCTTTTTTTGAACAGTATATTTTAGATTTCTTAAATAAATAAAGAGCCTTTTTTCTTTGAAAGTTGCAATGCGCATATTTTTTAAAAACCACATTAAAAAAATAAAATTAGTTGGAGCTTGGAGCGGATCTGGAGCAGTCGCTATCTCTGCCGGAGCGGAGCAATTAAAAAATTTGATTGCTCCAAATCTCTGCTTTCACCAGATTTTTTTCAGTGTGTACATTGAAACAGTTTAGAGAATACCACAAGATTCACCAGAAGTAAGTAAAGAGGTCTTAATAAGATCTGCAATATGCATCCAGTCTAGATACGGTTGATCGGTCTGATTCGAGGAGATTTGAAGGAACCGGGGTGGCAGGTTTAGTTTAAAAAAAAAAAAACAAAAACAAAAAACCTTAGATTATTCTAGCTCTAGGATCTACAAAAATAGTTAACTTGAGTGGTACATTCCACGTCATTTAGTCTGGAACATATGCACGCAGCACATTACTAGCAGCAGAAAGCGAATTAAACCTGCAGAAATGTTCATACTAAAAACAGAAACGGTGAAGAAAAGATAGTGTAAAAATAGTGATCAATTGGAGGACCACTATAAAATCAAGTAAAGAAGTTAAGGATCAGAAATTAAAATGACAGAAGATGGCCGATGCTTACAAGGAACACACACACACACACACAAAAAAAAAAAAAAAAAAAAATCGCACAAGCTAAAGCCGATTTCTATGCAATTAAAAAACAAATAATACTCACAGTCAAGTCATTATGAATGAAAAATGTGGAAGAGACTCTTGTATGGATACGAATCATAGGCTCTGAATAAAAAACACAAGAATTTATTTCATTCGTATGAATGTGTTCGCTGGAAGACGTTACACGAGGAGCTTAGATATAAAATGTGAAAATATTAATGAAATCTATAGGACAAGACTAACACAAAAATCATAATCTTCAATCCAAATATCAAGTCAGTCTTATTGTGTGGCTCTGAAACACGGAGAACAACGAAAACAACAACCACAAAACTATAGACTTTCTGAAATGCTGCTTGCATAAAATGGAAGGAATGAAGTGGTATGACAGGATCATTAACGTGCAGCTGGCGACATGAACCAGACAAGTAGCATTGGAATAAGAGATCAGAAGAAGAAGATGGCTGTGATAGGGTGGGCGAGATGATGATGATGATTATATTGTGATATGTTTGATCACTCTCTTTTCACACTCGCACAGACCCGAACAACAATAAAACTCTTGATTCTAGAGGCAGGGGCTGTATTTATTTTTACAACCCTATCAGTGACACTTAAACACACGAAGCAAACAAATAAACCAACGAACATAACACCAAACAAAACAAAACACCCAGCATGTGCCCGATTGCTAATTCTGGAGAAGCAAACAAAGCAACGACTGGTTAAAATCATAATAGTTAAATAATGATACTCTCACCTGTCAAACAGTCCTTCCACGTGTACTACCTGACACCCTCAACTATCACACACGCACGCACTCATGCGTGTCATCCAATGCGACTAGTAAGGTGTTGTGCGTGGGGCTGGCAATCTCACCATGTAACACAGATTGCTACCGAAACCACTACTGCAAGAGCACACACTCAGCTATCACACACACACACACTCATGCATGTCGTCCAATGAGACTAGTAAGGTGTTGTGCGTGGGGCTGGCAATCTCACCATGTAACACAGATTGCTACCGAAACCACTACTGCAAGAGCACACACTCAGCTATCACACACACACACACTCATGCATGTCGTCCAATGAGACTAGTATGGTGTTGTGCATGGGGCTGGTAACCTCACCGTGTAACACAGATTGCTACCGAAACCACTACTGCACGAGCATCTGAATGCTTCATACGGATGAAACCACACTGGTGGCCCCATGCTACCTCAGGAGCGGAGAAGAGAAATATCTCCACGTGAGCCCACGTGCTCTCACAAACCATTCTACACATAACCATAATTAAATAATAATCAAATGGACATAAAATAATATTCTTCAACTACATGTACATCAAATACTCTCAGTAATAAGAGTAAACCACCACCTCGAACTGATCCATCTCAATATTCGTCACTGCCCTCTGAACATGTCGTAAGTGACGACTGGTGCGCCTGGTAACAAGCGTGTCGTATACGACCCCTGATGAGATTGGGAACTCATCACATGAAACACATCGTTACCGAAACAAATCACTGCCATAGCATATAAATGCTTCTTGTCAGCTTTGTGGTGGACACCAGCTGCATTGGTGTTTCCATGCTCCGCCGGGAGCAAACATAGAAACACCTGTCTCAACGTGCCTTACGCCTTACGCACGCTCTCCAGAAATCTAAATACATATTCTCACTTCAAAGTAACCCATAAATATATGCAGTAGAATAATCAATCATCGTAAAATACGCTCAATTACTTTTACATTAAAGAAATAAAATATAATTATTCTCGACTTAAACCAAACTGGAACTAAATACACAACGTGTCACATGGCGTAACATCTACGCCGCTTTTTATACAGTCCTCGCCACGTGGGTGCCATCTTGCTATTGTTAATCTTATCTAAATTCCAGTGAAATAGCATATATCTGCTGTTAAATATCCTTCCCTTATATTGAATTCCACCAGAGTTAAATGCTGTTTCTATATATACTGTTGAATGATGTATAGATATGAAGTTGTATTGTTCCTTGTTCACACTGACATCAACTATTTGCAGGACCACAGTGTTAAGAGGTATGGTGGTCTGTGGAAGCTCCAATGTTAAAGACTTGTTGTTGGCCCCAGCGTTGCTCGTCAGAGTGGTTGTTAGGAATAGGAATATCAACTCGACCTATGCAGTGGTGTGTAGACATAGAGTGAGAGTATAATACGCGAATGATGAAAGAGTTCGAAGAGTTGATAACTGTTCTTTTACTCACTCATGTATGGCTGGAAGTCATCGACGCCAACTGCTGTGTACTTTTTGTTACAGTTTAATTGGACGTACACATTCGACAGCACGGATACAGTGACAAATCACAGGTTGGCATAATACATCATGGTACAATTGATAAATGGTCTTGCAATTATACATGGGCACTCGTTGAATCATAGCACAATGGAATGTCAGTAGACAAGCACTCAGTATTGCCCATATATATATATCATCTGAGTTTACTGACAAAGCACGTCAGTTTATAAACAATATTCAAGATGGCTTCTAGACCTAACCTCGTCTAGCGAAGATTCCTTTAAATAATGTTCAGCACATATTTTTCATATAATCATATTGAACCGCTAGTAATGGGTTCTCATCTGTAGCAGTGATCTCTGGACTCATCAAGCGATAATACGGGGCATCCCTTTTCTCTTCTTGAAAGTCACAAAATATTTGGATACAAGATGGCTGCTGTCGTGAGCTGTCACTCACTTTAGGATACAAACTGGAATCTGTATCAAAGTTAATCCTACATTAAATGTTCTCATTGCTCTGTAGATTCTATCATGATGCAATGGACTTCAATATACAATATGGTGCTGCTAGAAATGAATGACATCTTCATCTAGTTAAATATTCCCTCAGACGTACAAATCGTGCGTCTGCTTATCGAAAACGATGGCTTCGTAAGAGTTCATAAGAAATGCTTTTGTTACCTTGGTATCAGAAATATGATTCTGCCATTCCTTGGCAATAAGAATAAACACTGGGGTAAAGCATACAGGATAGGTCTAAACGTCTATCACTTTCCCCATCAATCTTGAGATCACTTTTCCCGGCGACAAGCCGATACAGAAAAACACGACAGCCCCCCATCATCAGGGCGAAGCCAAATCACACCTCTCTAGCCACACATCCGCTGAACAGCCTTTGACCTTTCTAGCAACAAAGAACATATAGTTCGACTTAGATATGAAAAGATATACAGATATAAGACAGACTCGTCCTACCTAGACAAACACTACACATAAATTCAGGCCATAGATATACTGAAGCAAGAACAATCTATTTTTACCCAAACAAAGAATAAATCGCAGTAAAACTGGATTCATCCGCGGAGTTCAATCTGAAACTCCTTTCAAGGGAAGTAACTCAATATTGACTTTTCCTTAAGCACTAAAAAGTATCTATTTTGTTTACAAAATATTTGCGAACATAACAAGCATACAAATGTATAATATTGCAAGATATCAAAGACTGCACGTAACAGTCTTACCACACCTCCCGGGAAAAAAAAAAGAAACTTTTTTTTTTTTGAAATACATCTAGGAGCAACGTACAATAGGCTCACAACGCATGAATACTGCGAAGATGCAAATATCAGGAATAAATATAACGCCTAATATGAGGCTAAGTCGACTTATGAAGCGACTGGTGAGAATGTATCTCATAATCTGAGAGAAATTATTTCTCTACAAGTAAATTTTTTCAGGAAGGTGTCATCAAAGTATAATACAATTCTGGCAAATACACAATGCATACAAAAATTCATACCATAATTTCGTATTAGATATCTTAAATTTATGATTTATAAAGAAAAATCATTAAAGCACAGCGGTGAATAAACATCAGTGAACCGCTAAGTAGTGATACAATCATTATATTATTAAATTACAAATGTGTATCTATCATGATATAGAAAAGGAACTACTATAGAACTAGACATATCAAGAAGTCTAAGCCCTAATAGTTATGTGGAATCATGTGGGCATCTAGACAGAATGTCTGCCATCACATTATCTGATCCACGAATAGCTCGCACAGAGAAATGAAAAGGTTGAAGAGCAATTGCATATCGAGTAGACCTCGAGCTCTTCAAATTCTTACTCTGTATAGCAGTAAGAGCTTTTTGGTCGGTTTCTACTATGAAATGTGCGCCTAGAAGGAATCTCTGTAGTTTGAGGATCGACCAAACCATAGCTAATAGCTCACGGTCTAAAACCGAATAATTCCTTTCTGCCGCATTAAGTTTTCTGGAAATATACAATACAGGATGCAGAGTTCCAGAGTACTCTTGCATTAGTGCCGCTCCAATCCCAGTGGATGAAGCATCACTACGAAGAACAAATGTCTTATCTTTAGTAGGTAACACTAAAATAGGTGGTGTTGAAAACAATGTTTTAATTTTATCCAAAGAGGATTGGCATTCCTGAGACCAGTGGACCATATTAGGCGAACCTTTCTTTAAAAGTGTAGAAAGAGGTGCCATGATAGAGGATAGATTCTGAATGAATCTGCCATAAAATTGAATAAGACCTAACAGACTTCTCACCTGTTTTTTAGTCTTAGGGATAGAGATGTTAAGTATCTTACTAGTATTATGGTCCTCTGTCTTTAGGAAACCATGACCAACTCGGTGGCCTAGGAAAGAAATTTCGCTAAAACCAATATAGGCTTTAGAGGGTTTCGCTGTCAGGTTGTGCTCGCGCAAAGTAGACAGCAATTCATCTAACCCTGAATAGTGAACTTCCCAAGTATCGCTGAAAAGACAGATGTCGTCTAGATATGCAATGACATCTGACCGATAAGATAGGATTCGGCGCATCATGAGTACAAATGTAGCTGGTGCGTTCATAAGACCGAAAGGCATAAAATTCCATTGGAACAAACCTCTAGGTGTTGAAAAAGCCGTGAGAGGTTTGGCGCGTTCAGATAAAGGTACTTGCCAATATCCTTTAGACAAGTCAAGTTTAGTGAAAAAATGAGATTTGGAAAGTCGAGTAAGTAGCTCTTCCAGTAAAGGCATAGGTTCGGCATCGAACTTCGTTACTTGATTCAATTTGCGATAGTCAACGCAAAGACGTATGTTATTGTCTTTTTTTCGAACAATAACCATCGGCGAAGAATATGCAGAGGTGGATGGTTCGATTATTTTCAAATCTATCATCTCATCCAACTCTTTCTCGACCTGTACTTGAAAATGTATAGGGATAGGATAAGGTCTAACCCTAATAGGAGTATGGTCAGTTAGAACAATGTCATGTTCAATGACATGAGTTTGTCCAGGGATGTCAGTGAGTACATCCTGAAATGTTTGCAACATAGTTGAAACTTGTCGCTGTTCTCCTAGAGACAAATCAGGAGAGACAGTAACGTTCTTCCATGATTCAATAGAATGAAGTGGGATCATTGGAAGAGGAAGATTTACATCTGAAAAACTCGTTTCCTCATCCTGTATCACGGACAGTGATGAGTAATGACCATGTTGTATTGGAGAATCGTCCGTTGCTTGGAAAATGGGTTGTAAATAATCCGGACGTTCATGGAATTCAGTAAGCATATTGATGTGGAAGGTTTTATGCTTCCCATCAATATCGACAATATAGTCGACATCGGAAATTTTCGATATTATATCGTACGGACCTTTCCAAGAAATAAGTAGTCTGTTTTCCCTACAAGGTAGTAATACAAATGCTTTGTCACCAGGACAAAGTTGTCGTAAGCATCTCTTCTTATTGGCAAATTGCCTTGCCTTCTGTTTCGCAAATTCAGAAGAAGAAGTTGCTAATTTGCATGCTTCGATAATCTTTTGTCTCAACGCGATGACATATTCGTAGGATGACTTTGTGTCATCGTCAATATTGTCAGCTGTTATGAGATCATGAAGCAACGACATAGGGCCGCGCGGTCGCGCGCCAAAGACAATTTCAAAGGGAGAAAATCCTGTATGTTCATTGGGGACCTTTCTGTAAGCGAAGAGGGCCGCAGGTAAAACTCTGTCCCAGTCTTGAGGATGATCCTCAGTTATCTTCCCTAGTAAGTTTTTAAGTGTTCTATTAAGGCGTTCGACCATCCCATTAGACATTGGATGGTAGATACTACTTAAAGATCTATCTATCTGCAGAGTAGACATTACTTGAGACATGGTATCTGATATTAGTTAAGTGCCATGGTCTGATAATATCTCTCCGGGGAAACCCAGACGAGAGAATATAAGCCAAAGAGCATCTGCAATATCAGCAGTAGTAATGCTCTTCAGAGGAATAGCCTCTGGCCAACGTGTGCACATATCAACACACGTCAAGATAAACTGATGTCCTCTGGCAGACTTGATCTTAAATGGACCAATAATGTCTATGGCCATTTTTTGAAACGGCCGAATAGGAATGTCTGCCGCCTGAATGGGTGCAGCATGGCGTGGACCTTTGGATTTAACTTCTTGACATACTTTACAAGATCGACAATAAATCCGTATGTCATTGTTTACCAATGGCCAAAAGAAAGCCGCAAGAATTCTTGACTTAGTACGGGAAAAAACCCATGTGTCCAGCACACTGAGAGTCGTGAGCGTGCTGCAAAATTTTAACTCTCAAATTCTTGGGAACCAGGATTTGAGAATGACTTGACGTAATGGAGTCTTGAACCATACGTACAAGTACGCCATTCTTCTTTGTAATCCAAGATTTACGACTTGTGTCTTTATTCGGATCACCTTTAGTTGCAAGAATGAAGAATTTCTTCAGAGTGGGATCATCTTCTTGCTGTTTTATAAACGAGTCACGAGAAATTACCAAGGGATCATCTTGGTTATGCACTTCATTATCTTCAGTAGATGAAGTTTGAGGCATATTAAGAGCTTGAGCTCTAGTGACTACAGCGTTAGCAATCTGCATGTTTTGCCTTTCCCACGCGGAAATTTGTTGCGGAGTGCATTCTTTGACTCCATGAATGCGACCGATGATAAGGTCAGCGATCGGATTTGGAAGAAGACATGCGTGTACATCTCCTGTAAAGAAAGGAGTAGCAATCCTAATGATAGCAGTAGAGTATTTCTCTAATGTGCCGCCAAATGTTACACATTTGACTGCTTGTCCAGTGGCACGGGAAGGATCTACGAGTGACTGCCTAACACCAATTGTGGTGCATCCAGAATCAAATAGAACGGAGACTGGATTGTTATTTACTAAACCCTTATGTAGGACAAGAGAACCTCTTCCATCATGCGCGACTGATGCAGGAAGAGCAGGAAGAGGATGGCCACAGCTTAAAGTAGACACTGTGGTTGGCTCAAATAATGTTTTGCATTGGGGGCACTGAGATGCTCTCCCAAAATCAAAAGCGGAACATGCCATATTACTAGCGTCATTATTATCTTTACTCTGTTTATAGGCTTCATGAGACTCTTGCTGTGCAGAGTTTGCCTGAAAATGTGGTTTATGTCTTCTGTTTTGAGATCTACCTCGGTTATTATTACCTCTGTAGTTATTGTTACCTCTATTGTAACCCCTATTTGGGTTTGAGTCATAGTTCTCTTGGTTACCATTATCATATTCATTATAATGAGTATCTCTGTAATTATGATCTTGTTGACTCCAAGACGGATAACTCGTATAGTTTCAATAATTACTTCCTCTACGGAAATTCCTATAATTATGACCACCCCTATGTCGAGAGCTATCAGCTCGTCTCCAGTTCTTTGAAGAAGAACCCTGAAATGATTGGTTACCTTGGTTTTGATAACTATTATGGTTACCTTTTTTTCAAATCTGTTTTGGGGACCCTGAAATCTGTGTGAATAATTGGGATTGTATGGTGTTGCTGAAGCAACTGGCATACTCTCCTTAATCTTAGCGTTGCCAAAAGTCACGTCGGGGTGTGCAGTGACATATTGGGAACAATATTCTTCCATTTCCTTTAGTGATTTGGGTTTACGCTCATGTATAAATTCAAGGAATGGTTTGTTAACACATGACATAATCTTATCTCTGAGCAACAAATCCATAAGTCCTTCATACGTTTTTTCTGTTTTGGAAAGCTCAATCCAACGATCAACTGTGAGACGTGCCTTTGCAATGAATTCTGAGAATTCTACACCTGTCTCAGGCACCATCGTCTTAAACAAAAGGTGATAGCCTTCCTCACTTAGCTGGTATTTTTTTATCAAAGCCGCCCTAATGACATCATAATTATCCTTATCTGCTTCTCTTACAAGGCATAACCTAGTCAGAGATTCACCTTTCAAGTTTTCTGCTAATTGGTTAGCATATTGTGATTTATCCACATTATGAGTACGACAAGAACGTTCAAATCTATCCAGCCAGAATGTAATATCGTCACTGGACTGATTGAACGGTGGAACCTTAACCTTGTAAGTAGAAGGTTTACCATTACCACTAGATGCCTGATTAACATTACTCATACTTGTCAATCTTAATTTCTCTAACTCAAATTCATGTTCTCTTATTGCTTTTTTTTCTTCAGCTTCTCTGTCTAATCTTTTTTGTTCAGCAGCAGCTTCTCTGTCTAATTTTTTTTGTTCAGCTTCACTGTCTAATCTTTTTTGTTCAGCAGCAGCTTCTCTGTCTAATTTTTTTTTGTTCAGCTTCAAATCTCCTTTCCTCCACCTGCATCTGCAATTTCTTTTGTTCAGCAGCAGCAGTAGCTTCTCTGTCTAGTCTTTTCTCTTCAGCTGCTAATCTTCTCTCTTCAGCTGCTAGAGCTTTTCTTTCCTCTGCAGCAGCAGCTAATGTCTTGTCATATTGAGCAACTGTTCATTCTTCTAATGGTTGACCAGTCTTATCAAGGGATTTCCCTTGTGCAATGAAGTATTCTAATGTAGACATGATGTCTAACAATAATACTAATTACTTGAAACAATAATAATACTATATATATTTCAAAGTAATATAACTTGATTAACCAGCACACTATTTCAATCTCAGTGGGTCACAAGCCTTAATAAGGTCTTGTATAATTTCTTGTATACCAGTAATAATAATAAAGTACTGGTTTATACCATAATCCAAGTGCAGTGCACAAGCAATAGTGTCTTATGAAATATACCTATATAAAACATATGTCAACCAACAGCATACATAAAGTACAAATAAGACTGACAATACGAAAACGTTTGCAGAAATCAAATAAATCAAATAGGGAAATCAAAGAAAATAATCACTGAGTCTGCAAGGAATAACAACACAAATGACGTCACAGTATATGAATATAAATTGCGAATAGAACTGAAAGATAGAAAAGGGTAGACCAACAAATTACAAACAAATCAAAACAAAACTAAAGAACAAAGAAATATTACAAAAATAACAATAATTACAGTCTTCACAGCTAACACAAATAGCAACTAGTTGTTGCAAGCAAATTTCCAATTAAGGAAATTGCACCTAAAGAAAACGCCCACAACGGACCCTCTATGACGTGGGATATTCTGTTGTGAGGACACCGCCCAACCTAAACACAACCCGCTGACATATAAACTAATATACTATACAAACAAATAACATATAACATATAATCATAAATGCATATATCATGTGTAATATATAAAGCACTGTGTTGCAGATAGGATGCTCAGTTATACATTAAATAATGAAATGTGTTGGAAAGAGTTTCAGTTCATAAATATAATGGCACAGTTTCTGAATAAACAAAGTAAACTGTCACTTTAATCAATACTAGATTTTTGATTTAATCTATTACAATGTTCAACAATATGAGTATCAGAAGGTCCAACGATGAAATTTACGCACTTATGTTCAACAATACTGCAACAATAAAACAGTTTATGGCCTTCAAAGTATCATCTCTGTACTGTGAAACTCTGTAATGTCTAAGCGTAAAAATGTCAACAACGCTGACCTAGATACTGCATTCACTTGATAGGTCACGTGACAAAGTGTTGACAAAGAGCAAACTAATACTGCAAGTGTGTCGTATCAGCCACAGGAAACGGTCTGGTATCGGTAGTCTGTTGACTTCTCAACTTCTGCGAGGTAAAACCCAGAAAGCTGGCTCACCAGTGTTAAATATCCTTCTCTTATATTGAATTGGAGCCGCGGTAGCATAGTGGTTAGTGCACTGGCTTCCTAGCGCAGTGGTCTATGGTTCGATCCCCAGATGAGGCGGAAAAATTTTTAGGCCACAAACGGCTCCTGGGTCGACCCAGCCCCAAATGGGTACCAGAGATACTCTGGGAAGGTTAAGGCGGCCGGCGTGATGCCGACCACATCACCCCTCGTGTGCCGACGGTCAAGATAATATGGGCCTAACACCATATTCCCAATATGCCTCAATGGGCGTGTAACGGGATCCTTTCTTCTTTTTCCTTTCTTTTATATTGAATTCCACCAGAGTTAAATGCTGTTTCTATATATACTGTTGAATGGTGTATAGATATGAAGTTGTATTGTTCCTTGTTCACACCGACATCAACTATTTACAGGACCACAGTGTTAAGAGGTATGGTGGTCTGTGGAAGCTCCAATGTTAAAGACTTGTTGTTGGCCCCAGCGTTGCTCGTCAGAGTGGTTGTTAGGAATAGGAATATCAACTCGACCTATGCAGTGGTGTGTAGACATAGAGTGAGAGTATAATACGCGAATGATGAAAGAGTTCGAAGAGTTGATAACTGTTCTTTTCCCCATCAATCTTAAGATCACTTTTCCCGGCGACAAGCCGATACAGAAAAACACGACAGCCCCCCATCATCAGGGCGAAGCCAAATCACACCTCTCTAGCCACACATCCGCTGAACAGCCTTTGACCTTTCTAGCGACAAAGAACATATAGTTCGACTTAGATATGAAAAGATATACAGATATAAGACAGACTCGTCCTACCTAGACAAACACTACACATAAATTCAGGCCATAGATATACTGAAGCAAGAACAATCTATTTTTACCAAAACAAAGAATAAATCGCAGTAAAACTGGATTCATCCGCGGAGTTCAATCTGAAACTCCTTTCAAGGGAAGTAACTCAATATTGACTTTTCCTTAAGCACTAAAAAGTATCTATTTTGTTTACAAAATATTTGCGAACATAACAAGCATACAAATGTATAATATTGCAAGATATCAAAGACTGCACGTAACATCTGCCTTTCTGATGAATGAAATAATCGCTCTTAAACTTTCACATCTATCTATCTATCTTTTTATCTCATTAAACATTAAAATAGCCACATCGATATTATTTCAGAATTATATAAAACTAATGCTAATTTAAATTAACTCACGTGCTCAAGGCATTTACAGCTTGGCTCTGTGTGTCTTACTTCGTCTGTTCTCCTGTGTGGGTACATAGGGCGCCTCGTTTCGTAGGGCCGCTGCTGTTGTTGTTGTTGTTTTCGTCTACTATGTTGCTGTAATACCCTGTTCAACCTGAAAGTTGGTTATAATTGGGGTATATTTTTCGATTCGGCCCTAAAAAAAAAAAAAAAAGAATTCAGAGATGCAGTAATAAGGGGCAAGGTTTAGATTTGAAGGGCCGCTGCTGGTTATCGCATTCTTTATATAGGCACTAGGCTAATCACTCACTTTACTGCGCTAGGCGTATTGATATGGCCGCATAAACAACACTCGCGATTATTTGCTTTAGAAGGCATGAAAACACAGATATACACAACTATTTCTAGAGCAAAAACACAATTCTACACCACAACTTAATTTTAAAGCATTATTATGGCCTTTTCATCAATCTTCTAGAATTTACATCCCAGCATGCTGCGCGCACATCGAAAATATGGGCGATAAATCTGCCTAGAAACAGGTAGGGGGCGGGCGTCTTTTCCGCCCCATCACATGGCGATGGATAGGACACGCAGTGAGAAAACCTCGTTGATAGTATAACAAGGCAGTCCTTGTTCTGGAATCCACGGGGTAAGAAAAGGAGATCAAAGAACACATGATTAAGGGAACTGGAGACAGGCATGAAGGGGATAAAAAAAAGGTAAAGGTAAAGGATCCCGGTACACGCCTATTAGAGGCATTTTGGGAATATGGTGTTAGGCCCGTATTTTCTTGACCATCGGCACACTAGGGGTGATGTGGTCAGCATCACGCCGGCCGCCTTAACCTTCCCAGAAGTTGTTCTGGTACCCAATTCATGAGGCTGGGTCGACCCCGGTTGCGGTCTAAAAAATTCCACCTCAACTGGGGATCGAACCACGGACCACCGAGCTAGGAAGCCAGTGCACTAACCACTGCGCCACCGCGGCTCTACGAAGTGGATAAAGAAGAGATAGAAAGATTGTGAGATGCTGGCATGTCATACAAGACAACTAATAAGAGGTTTCCTATGGTGCTGACAAACTCATCATATATAACAAATCACCTCAGAAACCACTTCTGCAAGATCATGTGACTGCTTTGTGAAGGCTTCCTGCAAAGGGACCAGATGAAGTGGTGGCTTCGTGCTCCGTAGGAGCAACAAGAAAAGTGATGAAGGTGATGGATCCCTACCTTGTAGATGGAGTGTCTGGAAAAACCTAATGACAACAGAGAAGACTGATGGTAAATGAAGTAGGTTGGTAGTCCCATAGCATATACTGCCAATAGGGGAGTTAAGTGTTAGAGACTTCACTGAAGGAGAAAAGCGATTTTACATAACAGGTTAAAGGGAAATAAAAAACACCAACATAATTGCGCGGGGGAAAGGCCACAGTAAAAATATACAGAAACAGGAAAAAATCTGAAAGGTAAAACAAAGGAAAAAAAAAATCAAATAGAAATCCTGTTAAGAACAAGTATTCAGGTAATACAGACCAGAAAGAAAAAAAAAATTGCTATTTGAAAAGATGCTAGGTCCAGCATCGAGAAGAAGGGGGGGGGGGGGGGGGGTGGTGGGGGGGGGGGGGGGGGGGGGGGTGTGACCAGTTCCCTTTGTTGCTGCCTTTTCCTTCCCTAAGTCAAAGAGCAGAGTCAGGTACCGATTTACCTCTGGGTAGACTAGCGTGTCGGTACCGTGATCCGAACCCGCCACCGTAGCCGCGAGAGACCAGCGCTTTCACCAGTCTGCCAATCGGACGCTTAAATGAAGTAGAGGAAGTCATAACACTAAAAAAATCTAGAATGCCATGGCAGGATAATTAGAAGAACACTCTTGTGTCTGAAGTTCTTTATTGCTCAAAAACTGATAGTTATGTGGTTAAACTTCATCATTAAAGCCACGAGGCATGAAACATGACCCTTATTTTTTTGGGTAACACTTTCTTTCTTTTCTTTTCTTAAGCCATAACAAGTAATTTTATTTATATATACTCGTATATTTTTTTTTTCTGGTCTGTATTACCTGAATACTTGTTCTTAACAGGATTTCTATTTGATTTTTTGTTTCTTTTTCCATTCTTTTACCTTTGAGATTTTTTTTTCCTTTTGCTGTATATTTTAATTGTCGCCTTTCCCCCCACAATTATGTTGGTGTTTTTTTTTTCTTTAAGCTGTTAAGTAAAATCGCTTTTCTTCTTCAGTACCGCCACCTCAATACCATCCCTGGTTTTGGTTACTTGGACTTTGAATAAATATAGCTATTCGTCTAGTTTCGTTCCACAGATCTGCTATTCTATTCAAACACACAGGAGGAGTAGCAAGACTTCCATGGCACACTAGAATGTTCTAGTGCCACACTTACTTACTTAATCATTCCGTGAGGTGTAGAGGTTTGTAAAAGAGAGCGCTATACTATTCTATCGGCTGTCTTCCTCCTGGCTTGCTTCCATTCTAGTCCTCGGTCCTTCAAAGATTGTCTAATTTTGTTCTCCCAGCGGACTTTGGGTCGTCCTGGAGGTCTGGATCCCTGGCTCTTAGTTTCCCATCCTTGCCGTGGTAGCCGATCTTCTCCCATTCTGCAGACATGGCCAAACCATCTTAATTGGGACTGTTCTACCTGGGTCTGCAGGGGTTGGGTTTTTGGTGTGCTAGTGGCACACATCAGAGATAAATCACAATTTTCCTTTGCGATCCTAACGGAGTAGAGAGACAACACTGTAGTTGGTCCACTTGCAGGAAGCCCACACCAAGCATTCACATGTTCATGCAACGGTGGTTTTAGAGCAGTGCTCCTTAACCAGGGGTGCATGCACCCCCTGGTTGTTGCGAGACCTAGCTTCAGGGGGTGCGAGACGTGCCAGGTATTTTAGAATGCGAATCATCGTTAACATTATACAGGGTGGTCATAAAGTCTTTCCCTGATTTCAAAAATTAAAAAAAAAAAAAGTATTCTGTGCAGACACTTGGTTTTTTGGAAATTTTTCCAGAACTAAAACAGTTTATTTATGCTATTTGTAGATTTCAACATTTGCGATTTTCAACACTGTGCTTCGAGGGATTGCAAGTTCTCTTGAGGCACGATAGGTTGATTTCTGAGGACTGCGTTGAAACGCCGTGCGCACTGCGTCCACAGTTTCTTCACTCACACGAGGCCTACCTGCTCTGGGCATGTCACCGACGCTGCCAGTGTCCGTAAACTTTATATACCAAGCTTTGATGCTTTTAACATCGGGAAGATCTCATAAAAATTTGAAATCAGGGAAAGACTTTATGAGCACCCTGTATAATACACATAACTCAAATGTATTTGTACAAAATAGAACATTGACAATGTTAATTCAGTACCGAATCTTAGTCATCATCATCATCTCAACCCGTAACCCGTTATGGGTCGAAGGGGAGCCATGGTGGAAGCATCAGCAGACAGGGTCCTCCACTGTTCTCTATCCTCAGCAATGCGTACAAGTGTGGAAAAACCGTGCCCTGCTCATTCTTTGATGTTATCAGCCCAGGATTTTTTTTTGCCTTCCTCTTCTCCGTTTACCTTCGACTGTTCCCTGGAGGATCGTTTTCGAAAGGGAGTCATGACGAGTGTTATGCCCAAACCAGGCGAGCTTTCGACGTTTCACTACTGACAAAAGTGGTTCTTGGTGGCCTGCATAGGTGTTTATTTTCTCTCTAACATAGACATTTGTTTTGTGCTCTTTATAGCAAATGCGCAAAATTCTTCTATAACATTTATATCCGAAAGCCTGAATTCTTCGCTCCGTATCTGCAGTGAGTATCCAGCCCTCACACCCATACACGAGAATAGATAGTACAAGTGATTTGTATACTCGTAATTTGATCTTCACAGGAAAACTGATGTTACTTTTCCAGATCACATTCAGCCTTGTCACATAATCTTAGTCACATTTTGTAAATAACATTTTCCCAAAACATACTTGTATCTCGTTTTTCTCAGTCGTCATATTTGTGAGCTAGAAGATGATGGCGCGCGAAGCGTCTTAAAATGATTCAAAGGGGTGCGAGGATTCTTAAGATGGCTTTAAAGGGGTGCGAGACCTCTAAAAGGCTAAGAAACACTGTTTTAGAGGCAATTTGTTTTACACGATGAGGGTGACAGCCCCATACGTAACCTGACATCAGTGGCATTGAACGACATGTCCGAGGGAGCAATATTCGCATTCTTTCTTTGTCTTTATTATAGATAAATGGATAACATAAATTGTTTTTGAATTCATTAATCATATTAACAATGCGCATCTGATAAATTGGCGGGTTTTTTTATTGTTGGTAGTTTCATGTGTCTGTAGATTAGCTTCTAATGTTTATTATAACTCTTCTAAATCAATCCAAGGAGCGAGGAAGGGAAGTGGTCAACCTACCTCTTAAAGCTGGACCTGGTATAGTGAGGTTTCCAATTATTTACTCCCCTACGGCAGTATATGCAATGACCCTACATTTATCCTTATTGTTAAATAAATCCTTGATTCTGTACCTGCTTGAGGATTTGTATTTCTGTTCTTTCATATGAATAGTAAAAATAATAATAGCCCCTACAGACATCACTGACATTGGGAATGTAGGGTGAAGCTGGAGTGTCCTCTCTTGAACGCAAGCTTGGGCACAGTTATATGGATATGTCATCATCATCGCCATCATCATGAT
The DNA here is from genome assembly GCA_024509875.1 of Oreohelix idahoensis. Classification (NCBI taxonomy): domain Eukaryota; kingdom Metazoa; phylum Mollusca; class Gastropoda; order Stylommatophora; family Oreohelicidae; genus Oreohelix; species Oreohelix idahoensis. Next base: position 235,391 of record JAMPIV010014535.1, on the reverse strand, counting down.
CATCGTAGTCGTCGTCACCATCATCATCATCATCACCATCACCATCGTCGTCATCGTCATCATCATCGTCGTCGTTGTCGTCATCATCATCGTCGTCGTCACCATCACCGCCATCATCATCATTATCATCGTCATCACCGTCATCATCATCATCATCATCATCATCATCATCGTCGTCACCATCATCATCATCACCATCATCATCCTCATCGTCGTCACCGTCATCATCATCATTGTTGTCATCCCGAACATCATAACTACACTTCAGCATCCTATGGAGCTAGGCCTTCAACACAGTCACATCAAGCCTTCCCAATATGTGCCATACGATCAGTCAATGCCTTTTTTCCCTTCCTTTCATGTCTTTCTTCGGTTATCTTCTCATTGTGTTTTTTGAGTCTTACATTTTTCTCTTGCTTTGTGCTGGCATTGTCTTTTGTCCAGAACTTCTCAAAATGTTTCATTCCATATATTTTTTTTATATGTTGCCTGTGGTCCACGGTATTTGTCTCGTCTTCTTTTGATGAAGCACTTAGTACTTATTAGATAACTAGCAATAACCCGTCAATAATGACAGAAGTAAATCTAATACTGTAATATATTTTTAAAATACTTTTTAATTCAATATAAAATTTCTTTGATGAAACATTTTTTGTGAAAGTGCGTGGATCTGTTTCAAAGAATGTTCATGCTCTTCTGCAGACTGATTTGCTCGTTGTGACTGACGCTGTGCTTGTCTTTGTGCAGCTTCATGTTGTCGTCGTATTACTACGTCTTCTAGAGTCTCGCTTGCCCGTTGTGATTGACGCGATCGTCTCTTCCTCTTAGCATCTGCAGCTCATTTTGCAGCATCTTATCATCTTGATCCATAATAATAAGTCTGCACTACTTTAAATTAAAATTTTGTCTTGAAGAAACAATCAAAAACTTACATTTTAAGGTTATTTTTAACAAAATGATGAGTTAAATCCGTTTCCGGAATGAAACTGGGTTCTACACCGACTTTTCTTCGTTGAGTGTTACTATTTTTGGGAGAATACATATAAGGGAAACAATACAATTAATGTTTAACTTTCAACCACAATTGCATCCCTTAGATGTGACCGACGTACAAACGGCGAGAATTATGAAGTTTGATGATGATGTAACGGTAAATCGTTCTTTTTGTATTTCTGGGATAGCTCACGTTAAACTGTTGTCTGTAGTTATATATAGGGGTAAATGTTATGAGTTTCATCTTTATTTCTGTTAACAGGAGATGGTGACCTCATGCCACACTTATTTTCTTGTTAATGCATATGTCATCTATGTTATTTTATATCCAGTGGTATACTGATATCGGTGCTAATTTATGTAATTTTTTTATGCGGAAACATTCCTCTTCATTTAGCCAGTAGATCTGAAGAACATAGGCTTACGAATACATCCCCATTTTCGTTCATTGTCCCAAGTCCATGTTTCCCTCATGATCTCTTCAAAGTCGCTGTTGTCAATTCCTACGTATGCATTTAATACAAAGAGAAGAAAATAAATTAGACGCAGCAAACATAATTCCCAAGAATGGCGCAACAGATGCCTTAGACTCTTTGAAAATCAGGTGAGGGATCCCATACAAATGGAAGACAGTGCTTAGTTAATTAGCAAGATAAGGCACTGACAAAAGTTCTTTGGACACGCGATGAGAAGACGTAAAGCATATAACAACAGCTAGTTTAGTCGACCCAAGAGAGATAAAGAGAACTAGAGAAAGATAGAAAAAAAGTAAAGAAAGATATACGTACAATAAATAATCACAGCGTGTTAGACGTTGAAAACACAGCTGTATTATTTGACTAACGTTTTTTTTTTAAAATACTTTAATATGTTTGCTACTTTAACGCGCTACTTTCACCATTTACCATATACATGGAACTGTTGGTTGTATCAGGAGGTTTTTTTTTTCATTTAGTATGCTATTTTCATGATTGTGTTTATTATACGTTTTGTATTGGATTATGCCTCACGATGGGGTTTTTACTTTTTGGTTAATAGTTCAGTTTGTTGTGTTGTACAGAAGCTGTGACGTATAATGGAAATATAGCTTACAGTAATCTGACAGCCGTTGCTTTCCCATCTAGTGTCTACCATTTGCTAAGCCAAACCACGCAATTTTCTGTTTGTATGACTCACCTTTGAATCCACGCCTTTTTTCTGGGCACATAACAACAGAGTTGTTTACCAACTTTTCGCCACCTGCCAGTCTTAACAGGGGAGCGAATCACGTTTGCTTACCTGAGTTTCTCACGCGAGCCGATCTGCCAATTATCGGTCATTAGACAGATGCACGTGGAAATAACGGACTGTGTGAAGAGATACAGGGGCGATAATATTTTCCCGACCACCTTTGATGTTCGTTCGTTCAAGGGGCGGTAAATTGTTTGATCTGCGAAAGGGGACGAAATCTAAGAGAGGCCCGTTGCACGGCCAAGTCTTCTGATGTCGGTCAACATCGCTGAGTAGAGCGAACGATAAACCTTTGATCGGGGAAACGCAGTTTCCCGATTTCTCTGCTGTGCAGAATGTGTGAATTATAACATCCTGTAGAGATAATAACACCATGATCTATATATATATACTGCTTTCTCTCCAGGTCAGTTATCAGAGTCGCTCAGAAATTTTTGAATAATCTAAACACGCCAGACTAGAACCATTCTTCGCTAAATGTGTTAAATAGTCTCGTGGGGATTTCATTTTCTGATTTGTAGTAATAGAAATTGTGCTTAAGTGTTAAAATGTGTTAAGTTTACCATTTTATTCACTGTGATTCCCTAGCGTTAAAACTAGAGAGATAACATAACGCGTAGATATTTTCTTGCCAGTTGTTCAGTTTAAATGTAAATTCCATCACCCCACTTTCTTACACAAGAAGATACGGTTTAGCTGACTTGGATTATTACGCGTGACGGATGAGTGACAGAATAGAATTCGCATTGTATTTCATTGAATGAAATTATATAAGTGACTAGTGACAAAACAACAGACGCCGACAATCTATAGCTAGTAATGGGAGGTGATATTTGTTAAAAGTGCGCGTATGGATAAATTAAACAATAATTGACTTTGTGCGCTGTTCATTTTCTCGCGGGCAATAACGGAGGAGGGCGCATACCCTTTTTCCCGACATGCCATAGCGGAAAACTTACGTGTGGAAAGGTTAGTAGCATTTCATTTTTTTTCATAAATGTTCTTTTCTTCCTAAATAGTACCTGATCAAAAACCAACGGCCAGCGGTCTTAATTTGGGTCTTCGACATTTTGGGCTAGTTCGGTCCTCTTTCTTCATTCAGAGAAGGATTAATGGTGTCTTCTTCTTGGCTTACAAGTCCCAAGTTCCTTCGTGAATCGGTTGGGCCAAAGAGACAAATAAACATTAATGTTAAATCTTAATTGGACTATACCTTACCCAAAATTATTTAATAAATTTTTCCAGCCACTGGGCATCCGAAAGAACATATATTTTGACAACCGTATCAACGGAGTGATCCAGAAAGTTACGTTGTTTCAAAATCGGCACCCACCATAGAGCCAGCCGATAGGATTTACCATCATCATTTTGTTTTACATATTGTAACATTTTTTTTTAGCAACCATATGTTTCGCAGTAATGGAATTATTTTTCTCCTTTTGCAACTGTGAAGGTCCAGAGCACGTCTTGCTTCAGTAACTATCCGCGGTGACCTTTGTTTCATCCAGAGAAAATTAAACTACCAAATTTGGCGTCCACCTTGTATTTATTATTCGATATATAGGCTGGACTGGGGCTAATTTGGCAACCCACCTTAGAGTTTAAGTTCAGGAACTATTGTAATTTTTTCAAGGGATATCAACACCACGATTGGGTAAGCGAGATTGTTTGTGGCCACGAATGACAGAGAGAGAGAGAGAGAGAGAGAGAGAGAATATTTTGATTTGTTACAACCATTGTACTAACTTCTTTTTTTATTTCGCTAGACTTGTGTACTTTACTGAGTAGTAATTTAGTGGGAACTTGTTCTTCACAGTCTATTCTGTAACCTAGGGCTAATCTTTGACCTTTGGGTTATTAACTTCTTTTGGGATCCTTTCTCAACAAGGGGGAGGGCACTTATTCGGTTATTTTCATATTTCTGTAAACATGATTTTATTGATTTCTCTATATGCTTGATGCTGTAAAATTTAATGATAATAAACAACAAAAAGAACTTAACTTTGTGTGTTGGTCAGACCCATACCCATTAACCATAGTTTTTCACGTTTGTGTGTCTTGTTGTCACATAATTGTGTGTTTATGTTTAGTTTAAATTATAGTTCTAGATATAAGGAGGTACTAGATTGTCTTATACTAAAATTTAGTCGTATAGATAGGCTGGACTAGAGAAACCACTCATTCCAGAGACAGATCTTTTCCTTAAACTATTCACTCGTGAAATCTATTTCTTACACCTTTATTCTCACATATTTACCACTATCACCTCTGCTCAGACGGGACCATAAATATCTTCTAACCTATCTAAAATTTACGACAGAAGCATACTTGTATCTATACTGGCATGAATTTAATATTGGTTTAGGGTTTATTTGTGTACTTTTCTACTAGGTATTGTTATTCCTTTCTGACGACATAGCGGTGATCAGAAACTAAGTTTTCGTAATTTCACAAGCTCTCTGGAAATATAATGATCTTTTTAAGCGATGTCCGTGTGTGTTGGTATTCACACTTTTATTGCGAAGATTAATTTAGGTCAGCGGACTCCTCACCTGGATTGGCTTTGTAGCATTAACCCATTTACTATCTGTCACATTGTTTTAAAAGTTTCCTTCCCTTTTAGATAACATCAAGGGGTTCTCAACCCTTTTTTTTGCTCATGACCCCCTTCTGATCCTCATTTAGCTCTGTGACCACCCTTATAGTCGCTGTTAGCTGAAAAAAGGTACTTTACCATCTTACTGTGGCGCCTAGAAATATGACATGACCCCTGGAGGCCATATGGCACACGCTGAGAACCACTGGTGTAGATACTGTCAGTTGTGGTTAGATGAAAACTACTTTTGCAATTGTCTCTGAACAAAGGTGTCGTCTCTGTCTGTCTGTTTGTCTACCTGCTTCTCTGTCTGTGTTGTCTGCCTGCCTGCCTGTCTTGTCTTGTCTGTCTGTCTTGTCCGTCTGTCTGTCTGTTTGTCTCGTTCTGTGTCTTTTGCCCCATTTTGACAAAACACAAAATCAGCTATGAGATAGCACCTTGTTAGCTTTTTATTGTATAAATGACGGTGAAGATTACTTGTCGTCACTTTGTCCAATACTTATCATATCCTTTATGTCTTTTTGTTATTGTCAGAAAGCTTTAAAAAAAGAAATTAACAGGCCTAATTGTCTTTAGAATTTTTTTTCACCTCTATTTTGAATTCTCTGAAATTTAAAAAAAATGTATTTCTATTCTTTAAACAGTGTTTTGCCTCGTGTTGGCGTTCAGCTTAGACCCAATGTCTGTTGGTTACATCAGGACGCATAAAGGATCTTGTGGTATAGAAATTGTTATGATGTCAAATATTAATTCTGTTCTTTTTCCTCTTTTCTTTCCTTATGGAATACAGAACCACCACAGCAGCTGGTTTCCCTTTAAGAAGCCTGCTTTAATGGCATTCATGTTTTTTTTGCAGCAGTGCTTTCTATTACAAGTTGTCTTTCATGATGAAGTTACCAGCCCCATGCACAGTCATATGCAAATCACCCCATACCTGAGGTAGCAGTAGAGTAGCCTTATTCTTTCTTTGTCTTCTCAGAGACCTCTGAAAACTACAAAGGGGTTATTTTTTTGTATTCACTACTTATAAATGACATTTTTTATATCGAGATATTAATATTTGTTGGTTCCCGAGCAATTTCACGGTTTACTTCAACCTCTATGCAGGATTTACCGCTTTATATCAGTAATATTGATTTTCCGTTGTGTGAGTCTGCATAGCACTCTCCAAAGTTCAGCTAATCTCCACAGAGTTCGCGGGTTCATGTCAGTTTGCGTATTTGCGTCTTTGTTTGAGGATAGGGTGGGATATGCTCGTCTGGAAACTCTCGTTTATCGTTTCGTCCTCCTCACAGCTACAGGCAATGTATATGATGGGCTACATCTTTAAAGACTAAGACAGTTCTTAAGATTGGTTTGGTTTGAGTTTAAGGATTATCTTCATTGCAAACGGACAACTCCATCAGTGCTCCGATCTCCTCCCTAAGATCACACAAGGAGGATCTCAGCACAGTGCACGAACTCTGTAGCGCTGGTGAGAATCTCAATGTATGTATATAGGAATCACACATTCTATAAATATTTTTCTGGTAGGTAGGTTTCTATTTTTTTTTTTTAATTTTGCTATGGCAGCGGCTTATGGCCTACACTTTACGATTTTCAACAGCGGTGGGATTTTTAACTTGCACACTGGACCTCCTATTTTTTCGCCCTTATACAAGAAGGCTAGGTATCCGATCTCACTACCCAGAAGACCGGGGGGAGTATGACATAATTAGAACCACTGGTTCTGAGAAGTATTTCCATAAATTATATTCCCTCTACTGGGAATCGAATCCGGTATTTTTTGAATTCGAGGCGGACACCATACCTCTTAGCCACTCGGACCCCTTCTTCAAGATTAAAATCATTTATAATTGCAGAGAACGTGCAATTGGCTAAGCGTTTAGAGCACTTTGCTCTAGCGGTGCAGTTACCAGGTTCCAGGAGCGAAACCTGGTCACGATCCAGTCTACCCAGCTGTAAAGGATACATGACCCTGCTCTTGAGTTAGAGAAGACAAAGGCAGCGAGGACGGAAATTGCTCACCCCACCGTCAAAGTCTCTATAACAACCATACGAATCAACAACGGGGAATATCCATTACTGTGGATTACATCACAGTTTGGTGAAATTAACCAGATCGCAAGGCCTTTCGTATTTGGACATGTACATTAATATAGCCGACGGACGCTGTGTGTAGGTTGAACGGTGCGTCTCGCCAAAATGAGGTAAAATTTTATTTTAAACAAAAATAAACCAGTTTGGCGAAATGCTACAAGGAAACCAAACTTTCGACACCTGTTCTGTCGATGAAATAACAGAAACCCAACTCAGGCACAATTAATCACGGAAGACATGTCAGAAAATACAAAGCTTGAAGAATTTTGTGGGGCTCATGTGCTTCTTAGGATTAAATTAGGAGAGTGCCCTGTAAACCAGACATGCAATAGGATACCCCGGTAGAAAACTCGACCGTTTGAAAAATGTGATTTCAAAGCCCACTAACGACTTCCAAATGTCTGTTATTTTTCTAAAGTCAAACTAATTTAGGACTGACCATTTCGCACCATTGTAGTTTCGGTTGTTCCTCATTATCGTCCAAGCATTCCAGTACCGTACAGACATTATTTATCAGTGGCCTGCAGGCGTACAAGGAAAATGTTCGATGGGTTCTGGCAATCTGGGCAGAGCCCAGTGTATCTGTTTCTGATTAGTTCCACCGTCCGCTCCTCTGGCATGGTTATTATGTCATTTCATGAATCCCCATAGTCTACTAATCCTCAGCCAAGCGTAGTTTATATCCTGTTTGTGGGTGAGTTCATCCTTGTGTGGATTTGCCAAAACCCGAATTACAATTAAAGTCACATCACGCAGGTTCGAATATTTATAGACGACGTCATAAATTGTCAGCACTCCCGGCTAAGTGTTCCCTTTAGGAATTGGTTTCAATTTATTCTTTACACACCTGCGCATGCCCCGTGAAGTTCCCGGGGGTCCATGAAGAGACAACGAAAGAATAGGACTCCTGCACCCTTATGCACCGTATAAGAAGACGCACCGTGTAAGAAGACGTATCGTATAAGAAGACGCATCGTATAAGAAGACGCACCGTATAAGACGACACACCGTATAAGAAGACATACCGTATAAGAATACGCACCGTATAAGAAGACGCACCGTATAAGAAGACGTATCGTATAAGAAGACGCACCGTATAAGAAGACGCACCGTATAAGAAGACACACCGTATAAGAAGACACACCGTATAAGAAGACGCACAGTATAAGAAGACGTATCGTATAAGAAGACGCACCGTATAAGAAGACACACCGTATAAGAAGACACGCCGTATAAGAAGACACACCGTATAAGAAGACACACCATATAAGAAGACGCACCGTATAAGAAGACGTATCGTATAAGAAGACGCATCGTATAAGAAGACACATCGTATAAGAAGACGCACCGTATAAGAAGACACACCGTATAAGAAGACATACCGTATAAGAATACGCACCGTATAAGAAGACGTATTGTATAAGAAGACGTATCGTATAACCCTCACCATGTAACCAAATTGCCACTAAAACCACTCTCTTCAGTTTTTAGAAGTTAAGCGTTGTGCTGCATAAAAGGTAAGTCGTATCTATCTATCTATCTATCTATCTATCTATCTATCTATCTATCTATCTATCTATCTATCTATCTATCTATCTATCTATCTGTCTGTCTGTCTGTCTGTCTGTCTGTCTGTCTGTCTGTCTGTCTGTCTGTCTGTCTATCTATTATTTTTCCGTCGGTCTGTCTGAACACAAAAACCCTTTGTAAGATACTTAGAATCTTTAACACTATCACTGACATGGGGACAACTACAGGAGAGTATAATCTATAAAGGAAAAACAATAAAGAGAAGACAGCTACTGTAAAACTACTTTTGTTACCAGCACACCACTTGTCTTAGACATTCTCAGACATAAGTTCAAGGAGATTCATTTACACTTTCTGTGTAATGTACGTATACTGCGTCCATGAAACACAACACGTGAGAAATAACGCAGGTTTTTATTTCGTCATTTCTGCGCAGCTTATTCTGCGCACGTGTATTTGACTGACTCAGCGGCCATGTTAATCACGCATTGGATGATCTTTCAGAAAATAAATGGTGTTCGTTCAAGGCCAATATGTGGCTTATCTAGATTCGTTCGATAAGCGTAATTCCCCTGTGATAGCATAGATCAGTAATTACAGATCTATGACGAAAGCAATAGAAAAAGTGATGAGCATTTTCTTTGTGAATAGAAATGTGCAGCTGTTGCAATTTGTTTAACTACAGTAGAACTCCATTTATCCGAACCCCAATTATCCGAACATCCAATTATCCGAACACTTTTTCGAGAAAAAAAAATCAGGCGCCACCAATCATGTTAAACTTTATTTTTGAATCTTTTGATGCTGCAAGCTTCAAATGTGTGCGAACAATTTGTAGAGGATGGAATGGGCTAATGGTCGGTCGCTTACGTACAGGAAGTCAGTTAGATCATAAAGTCAGTTAATATCTGGTTTACCAATCTAGTGTACGTGTGCGTTCTAGGCAGAACACTGGCTAATCAGACAGTTCAACTTAAAATAATTGTGTCTGCTACTACAGCAGAATAATTTTGGTGTGCAAGTATTTCTCTGTGCGATATGGCATCTTCCAGAAGGCCTAAAGCATATAAAAGGAACCGCAATGTTTTGTCAATTGAAACGAAAACAGAAATTATCAAGAGACTAGGAAAAGGTGAAACTGTGTCTTCACTTGCGAGGATTTTCAATGTTGGGAAAGCTACCGTCTCCGACATCAAAAGTAACAAGGATAAAATTATTTTGCATCGAAATTGGATAGTGAAAATGGGTCGAAGAAACGTAAACCATGAGACATGCTAAAGATTTGAAATTGGAAGGGGCTTTGTATATATGGTTTGTGCAAAGAAGAAGCAAAGGGGAAACTATCTCTGGTTCTCTATTGTGTGAAAAGGCACTTCAGTTCAACAATCAACTTGACTGTCCTCCTGACTTTAAGGCTAGCCAGGGATGGTTAAGAAACTTTAAATCTCGTCATGGCATACGAGAATTGGAGATCCAAGGGGAATCCTTATCTAGCGATGCAACTGCCGCTGAAAATTTTAAAGAAACATTCTTGGCTTTTTTGGAAGAAGAAGGTTATTCACTCGATGTGTATAATGCCGATGAGACTGGCTTATGCTGGAAATCATTGCCTCAAAAATCATTTGCATCTCAGCGCGAAGCAGCTTCCCCTGTGTTTAAAAAGTGCAAAGAGAGAGTAACAATTTTGGTAGCCGCGAATGCCAGTGGAAGTCATCGTTTACCGGTGCTAATGATCGGTAAAGCCAAAAAACCACGTTGTTTAAAGAATGTGACATGTCTCCTATTGTGCCACAAAGCACAGAAGAGTGCTTGGATGAATAGTGAAATATTTCTTGATTGGTATACAAATCAGTTCATCCCAAATGTGAAGAGGTTGAGAGAACAAGAAAAGAAAACTGGAAAAATAATTCTTCTACTGGACAATGCACCATCTCATCCAGAGACGGATACATTGAATGCAGTTGATGCAAATTTTAAAGTAATTTTTCTGCCTCCCAATGTAACAGCACTGATTCAACCAATGGATCAGGGTGTTATAGCAAAGCTTAAAAAGATGTACAAGAAGGAAGTCATGCGTCGTTGGCTGAAGATGAAGAAAGTGTGGTGGCGTTTTCCAAAAAGCTTAATCTCAAAGACTGCTGATATATGTTAGCTGATGCTTGGACCACCCTGTCACAAGATAATCTCAACAAGGCTTGGAATAGATTGCTTGGGAAAAAAGGAGGAAATGAAACTACTGTAGTGGACACAAATGATGATTGTATAAATGAAGTTGTGGAACTGTTTCAAGCAATGCCCGGATTTTCGGCCTGTGACAAAGATGATGCACACATGTGGCTAGAAGATGATAATAATTCTGGTTTTCAGTTTTTGAATGACGAAGAAATTTTGTCTTTTGTGCAAGAAGAAAACCAAATACATGTAGTGACCGATGATGAAGACACCTCAGAAGTACATGATGTACTTGTAGATTATGAAGAAAACCCAAAACGTCGACCAAGTCCTGAAGAGGCCTTTATAGCACTAGAAACAGCGATGGCTTGGTACGAGCAAGAAGATGACAACTGTCCTACACAGCTTCTTCTGTTGAAGAGAATGCGGGACTTAGCAGCCAAAAGGAGACTATCCAGTTTGGTGCAAAAGAGGATTCCTCATTATTTTAAATAGTGGGTTACATCTGTGCAAGTACATGTATACGTAAGTTGCGCCTGGTTTTGAATTGTTTGTAATGTTATTTTGAAAACATTTCTCTTTCATAAAAAAAATTATTAATACAAGTAGTACATGCACTGCAGTGTAATGAAAGATTTTGGTGATACAGTGATCTAATACAGTGTGGGTATGATTATTACAGTACAAGTAAATATGTTTTATAGTGTAATTTCCTTGTGATGGTTAATTATTTTTAGAAATATGTGTACATGTACTCGATACATTATGTAATCCAATTATCCGAACATTTGATTATCCGAACGATGCTCGGTCCCATGGGGTTCGGATAAATGGAGTTCTACTGTATGTGTTAGTTATTACTGTTATTAATTTCATTGTTATTATTGAAAGCGTAATATATTTGAGGGTGCAGTAGTCATAATCTTTCTAAGTCTCTTCAGACTAACTGTAGCTGTGCATGAGGCTGGCAACCTCACCATGTCAAACAGAATACCACAGAAACCACCACTGCAGCAGCATATGAATGCTTGACGCAGGCTTGCTGCGAGGGGAGCAGGTGCAGTTGGTGGTTCAATGCTCCATTAGGAGCGCAAAGGAAAATGATGAATATATTTGCTTGTTTCTTGTTCGCTCCTTATTGAGTAATAGTATAAAAACCCGTCATTGACGGGAATTAAATTCAACAGCACCAATACCTAACGGCAATTTTACTTATTCAAAAGAATTTTTAAAAACCACTGTGCATCACCACAGTACACGAACTACGTAGCAGCAGAGAGGATCCCAATTTGTGTATACGTGATCACACATTCTATAAATATATTTTTGTGCACACCGTCATTTGCGCATTCTTCTTTGTCGAGTGTTACTATTTTCGGGAGAGTACATATAAGGGAAACAATACAATTAATGTCTAACTTTCAACCAAAGTTGCATCCCTTAGCGTAACGCTAACACTGACAGAAAAAGCTGGGATTTTAAATATTAGGAAATATTAGGAATATTGAGTTTTCTGCCTCAACTACCTTCCAAGAGGCCTGCGCTAAGACATTTCACGTGTTCTTGCACTAATAGTTGTTGTAGCCACTTATTTTTCATACTTAGATTGCTAGCTCCTTTGTTAGCCATCTTCAGTCACATTTTACGACATTCTTGGCAGGGTACAGTTGTGTTCTTTATTGTTCTAGATAATTCCCCATAACCCACACGGTAAAGCACAATACTTAACTCACGGCAAAAAATATGAAACATACCAAGAGACAAGAGACTTAATACTTTACACCTGACAACGAGTTCAAACACAATAAAGAACGAAATACATTACACACGACAAACGAGTTCAAACATAATACGAGACACAATACTTTACATACGATATACGAGCTGAAGGAAAATAAGAGACATGATAATTTATAACAGAAAAACGAGCTGAAACCACAATACTAAACGTTTACACCCGACAAACTAGTTCAAACGCAACAGGAGACATAATACTTAAGAACCGACAAATGAGATGAAAACAACACACGAGATGATACTTTACACATAACAAACGAGCTGAAACACAATACGAGACATGGTACTTTACACACGGAAAACGAGGTGGAACAAAACACGAGACATGATACTTTACACACAACAAACGAGCTGAAACACAACACGAGACATGATACTTTACACACAACAAACGAGGTAAAACACAACACGAGACAAGATACTTTACACACAACAAACAAACTGAAACACAACACGAGACATGATACTTTACAAACTACAAACGAGTTGAAGCACAACACGAGACACGTTCGAACAGCACTAAACGTATCACATTATTTGAAATTTCATGAAGATGAGTCGTAAAGTGCACGGCACGCCATGATCTTGAGTACACAGCTAAAAGATTATATATATATATATATATATATATATATATATATATATATATATATATATATCAGCGAAGAACTCGCCAATAATGAAGGAAATTAATATTGATGTGCCCAATCTGTTGCACGTCTGGATGAAGGTATTATTTCTTATGTGATCATTTCATTCCCTTTCATTCCATTTCAATTTCAGTGTGGCCAAAATTATCATGACATGCCTCTGTACTGAGAAAAATTCTAAAGACAATGTGTAGTTTTAATGCGTCTTCCATTTAGCTTTCACGGTTAAGTGAGCGTCATTTCCCTATTTTCCCGAAAATGCGTCATATAGAGATTGCAAGGCATTCGTGTTCTTTTAATGGGCGTTCAGTTTAATTTTTCTTGTGCAATTTGCGCCGGTTCAGTATTTTTCTTAAAAGCAGATGGGATTGTTTCAATTTTGGTTACAATCAACGTTTTTATTAAGAAAACTATGTATATATATATCACCCGTGTGTTACCGGGGCCCGAAAGGGGAGCAAAGAATATCATTATTGAGTTACTTCCCTTGAACTCCGCGGATAAATACATTTTACTGCGATTTATTCGTTGTTTGGGTAATAATAGATTGTTCTTGCTTCAGAATATCTATGGCCTGAATTTATGTGTATTGTTTGTCTGAGTAGGACAAGTCTGTCTTATATCTGTATATCTTTACATATCTAAGTCGAACTATATGTTCTGTTGTCTCTAGAGAGGTCAAAGGCTATTCGGCGGATGTGTCGCTTGAGTGGTGTGATTTGGCTTCGTCCTGATAGGGACTGTGTGTGTTTTTGCTATGTCGGCTTGATGCCTTGAAAAAGTGATCTCAGTGGTTTTGGGGAAAGTGATAGTCGTCTAGACCTATCGTGTATGCTTTACCCCAGTGTTTATTCATCTTGCCAAGGAATGGCAGTTTCATATTCCCTCTACCAAGGTAATCAAAGATACTCTTATGAACTCTCGATCGAAGCCACCATTGTCGATAATTACGATTTGAATGTTTAAGAGAATATATTTGACTCGATGAAAAACGACTTCGATTCCTAGCAGCACTATATTCTGTAGAATGCAGTCTATTGTTCATGACCAAATCTACAGAGCAACGAAATGTTGTATGAATGACTAACTTTAGAACAGATTCATTATCTGTATTCAAACGTGAGTGACAGTTCACGAGTGGAGCCATCTTGGAACCAAAACATGTAGGACTTTCAAGAAGAGAAAAGGGATGCCCGTATTATCGCTTGATCAGTCCAGAGATCACTGCTACACATGAGAACCCATTGTTAGCGGTTCAATATTATTATATGGAAAAATATGTGCTGAACATTATGTTGAAGAATCGTTGCTAAACGAGATTAGGTTTAGAAGTCATCTGAAATATTGTTTACAAGCTGACGTGCTCAGTCAGTGACGTCAGATGATATATGTATGGGCGATACTGAGTGCTTGGCTATTGACAGTCCATTATACCATTATTCTACATGAGTGCCCATGTAACATTGCAAGACCATTTGTCCACTGTACTATGATGTATTATGGCAACCTGTGATTTGTCACTATCTGTGCTGTCGAGTGTGTACGTCCAATTAAACTTTAGAAAAGGTACACAGTCGTTGGTGTCGATGACTTCCGGTCATACATGAGTGTGAGAAGAGAACATTTGTCAACAACACGAACCCTTATCATCATTCGCACATTATACACTCCATCCATGTCTACACAACACTGCGTAGGTCAAGTTGACATTCCATACACTACAGTGGGGCAGGCAACACCATAGGGATCTTGTCAACTGATGATGATAGACGCCTGTCTTCCCGCCTAGGAGTGTTCTGGTGTACTTTATCAACATATATTATATCCAACTAAATATCAACTTTATCAACTGGTGGACCAGCTTTCTGGGTTTGACCTCGCAGAAATTCAGAAGTCAACAGATTACCGATACCAGACCGTTTCCTGTGGCTGATACGACACACTTGCAGTATTGGTTTGCTCTTTGTCAACGCTTCGTCACGTGACCTGTCAAGTGAATGCAGTATGTAGGTCAGCGTTGTTGACATTTTTTACATTAGACATTATAGAGTTTCACAGAACAGTTGGATCAATTCTTGTCAGTGTTAACAGAAAGACAGTATTTGTGAACTAAGAAGTCCTGGTTTCATCGATGGATCTTCTTGTTTGCCATATATGAACTTTAATATTTAAGGCCAGAATGTTTAATTGAATAAAGTGGCAGTTTGTTTGTTTTCATGAAAAATAACTTTGCCATTACTGTAAGACTGAGCCTATTTTGCAACACATACTATCATACACATAATTTATATATATTTATGTTATTTGTTTGTATAGTATGTTAGTTTCTATGTCAGCGGGTTGTGTTTAAGGTTGGGCGGCGTCCTCACAACAGAGTATCCCACGTCATAGAGGGTCCGTTGTGGGCGTTTTCTATAGGTGCAATTTTCTTGATTGAAAATTTGCTGCGACAACTGTTGCTTTTGTGTTAGCTGTGAAGTCTGTAATTATTGTTATTTTTGTAATATTTCTTTGTTCTTTAGTTTTGTTTTGATTTGTTTGTAATTTGTTGGTCTAACCTTTTCTATCTTTCAGTTCTATTCATAATTTATATTCATATATTGTGACGTCATTTTGTGTTGTTATTCTTTGCAGATTCAGTGATTATCTTCATTGATTTCCCTATTTGATTTATTTTGATTTCTGCAAACGTTCTTGTATTGTCAGTCCTATTTGTACTTTATGTATTCTGTTGGTTGACATATGTTTTATATGGGTATATTTCATAAGACACAATTGCCTGTGCACTGCACTTGGATTATGGTATAGACCAGTACCTGATTATTATTACTATTATACAAGACCTTATTAAAGGCTTGTGACCCACAGATATTGGGATAGTATACTGATTAATCAGGTCATTGAGAACTTGGGGTATTATTATTGATTCAGGTGATTAGTATTATTGTTAGGCATCATGTCTACTTTAGATTATTTCATTACACAAGGGAAAGCTCTTGATAAGACTGGTCAACAATTAGAACAATGGGCAGTTGCTCAATATGACAAAGCATTAGCTGCAGAAGAGAAAAGATTAGCTGCAGAAGAGAAAAGATTAGCTGCAGAAGAAAGAAAAGCTATGGCGGAAGAGAAAAGATTAGAAAAAGAAGCTGAGGCTGCTGCTGAACAAAAGAAATTGCAGATGCAGGTAGAGGAAAGGAGATTTGAAGCTGAACAAAAAAAATTGGAAAGAGAAGCTGCGGCTGAACAAAAAAGATTAGACAGTGAAGCTGAACAAAAAAGATTAGACAGGGAAGCTGAACAAAAAAAATTGGAAAGAGAAGCTGCGGCTGAACAAAAAAGATTAGACAGTGAAGCTGAACAAAAAAAATTGGAAAGAGAAGCTGCGGCTGAACAAAAAAGATTAGACAGGGAGGCTGAACAAAAAAGATTAGATGCTGAAGAGAAAAAAAAGCAATAAGAGAACATGAATTTGAGTTGGAGAAATTGAGATTGACAAGTATGAGTAATGTTAATCAGGCATCTAGTGGTAATGGTAAACCTTCTACTTACAAGGTTAAGGTTCCACCGTTCAATCAGTCCAGTGACGATATTACATTCTGGCTGGATAGATTTGAACGTTCTTGTCGTACACATAATGTGGATAAATCACAATACGCTAATCAATTATCAGAAAACTTGAAAGGTGAATCTTTGACTAGATTATGCCTTGTAGGAGAAGCAGATAAGGATAATTATGATGTCATTAGGGCGGCTTTGATAAAAAAAATATCAGCTAAGTGAGGAAGGCTATCGCCTTTTATTTAAGACGATGGTACCTGAGACGGGGGTAGAATTCTCAGAATTCACTGCAAAGGCACGTCTCACAGTTGATCGTTGGATTGAGCTTTCCAAAACAGAAAAAAAACGTATGAAGGACTTATGGATTTGTTGCTCAGAGATAAGATTATGTCATGTGTGAACAAACCTTTCCTTGAATTTATACATGAGCGTAAACCTAAATCTCTAAAAGAAATGGAAGAATATTGTTCCCAATATGTCACTGCACACCCCGACGTGACTTTTGGCAACACTAAGATTAAGGAGAGTATGCCAGTTGCTTCAGCAACACCATACAATCCCAATTATTCACACAGATTTCAGGGACCTCAAAACAGATTTGATAAAAAAGGTAACCATAATAGTTATCAAAACCAAGGTAACCAATCATTTCAGGGTTCTTCTTCAAAGAACTGGAGACGACCTGATAGCTCTCGACACAGGGGTGGTCATAATTATAGGAATTTCCGTAGAGGAAGTAATTATAGAAACTATCAGGGTTATCCGTCTTGGAGTCAACAAGATCATAATTACAGAGATACTCATTATAATGAATATGATAATGGTAACCAAGGGTACTATGACTCAAACCCAAATAGGGGTTACAATAGAGGTAACAATAACTACAGAGGTGATAATAACCGAGGTAGATCTCAATACAAAAGACATAAACCACATTTTCAGGCAAACTCTGCACAACAAGAGTCCCATGAAGCCTATAAACAGAGTAAAGATAATAATGATGCTAGTAATATGGCATGTGCCGCTTTTGATTTTGGGAGAGCATCTCAGTGCCCCCAATGCAAAACGTTATTTGAGCCAACCACAGTGACTACTTTAAGCTGTGGCCATCCTCTTCCTGCTCTTCCAGCATCAGTCGCGCATGATGGAAGAGGGTCTCTTGTCTTACATAAGGGTTTAGTGAATAACAATCCAGTCTCTGTGCTATTTGATTCTGGATGCACCACAATTGGTGTTAGGCAGTCACTCGTAGATCCTTCCCGTGCCACTGGACAAGTAGTCAAATGTGTAACATTTGGCGGCACATTAGAGAAATACTCTACCGCTATCATTAGGATTGCTACTCCTTTCTTTACAGGAGATGTACACGCATGTCTTCTTCCGAATCCGATCGCTGACCTCATCATCGGTCGCATTCATGGAGTCAAGGAATGCACTCCGCAACAAATTTCCACTTGGGAAAGGCAAAACATGCAGATTGCTAACGCTGTAGTCACTAGAGCTCAGGCTCTTAATGTGCCTCAAACTTCATCTACTGAAGATAATGAAGTGCATAACCAAGATAATCCCTTGGTAATTTCTCGTGACTCGTTTATAAAACAGCAAGAAGATGATCCCACTCTGAAGAAATTCTTCATTCTTGCAACTAAAGGTGATCCGAATAAGGACACAAGTCGTAAATCGTGGATTACAAAGAAGAATGGCGTACTTGTACGTATGGTTCAAGACTCCATTACGTCAAGTCATTCTCAAATCCTGGTTCCCAAGAATTTGAGAGTTAAAATTTTGCAGCACGCTCACGACTCTCAGTGTGCTGGACACATGGGTTTTTCCCGTACTAAGTCAAGAGTCCTTGCGGCTTTCTTTTGGCCATTGGTAAACAAGGACATACGGATTTATTGTCGATCTTGTAAAGTATGTCAGGAAGTTAAATCCAAAGGTCCACGGCATGCTGCACCCATTCAGGCGGCGGACATTCCTATTCGGCCGTTTCAAAAAATGGCCATAGACATTATTGGTCCATTTAAGATCAAGTCTGCCAGAGGACATCAGTTTATCTTGACGTGTGTTGATATGTGCACACGTTGGCCAGAGGCTATTCCTCTGAAGAGCATTACTACTGCTGATATTGCAGATGCTCTTTGGCTTATATTTTCTCGTCTGGGGTTCCCCGGAGAGATATTGTCAGACCATGGCACCCAACTAATATCAGATACCATGTCTCAAGTAATGTCTACCCTGCAGATAGATAGATCTTTAAGTAGTATCTACCATCCAATGTCTAATGGTATGGTCGAACGCCTTAATAGAACACTTAAAAACTTACTGGGGAAGATAACTGAGGATCATCCTCAAGACTGGGACAGAGTTTTACCTGCGGCCCTCTTCGCTTACAGAGAGGTACCCAATGAACATACGGGATTTTCTCCCTTTGAACTCGTCTTTGGCGCGCGTCCGCGTGGCCCTATGTCGTTGCTTCACGATCTCATAACATCTGACAATATTGACGATGACACAAAGTCATCCTACGAATATGTCATCGCGTTGAGACAAAAGATTATCGAAGCATGCAAATTAGCAACTTCTTCTTCTGAATTTGCGAAACAGAAGGCAAGGCAATTTGCCAATAAGAAGAGATGCTTACGACAACTTTGTCCTGGTGACAAAGCATTTGTATTACTACCTTGTAGGGAAAACAGATTACTTATTTCTTGGAAAGGTCCGTACGATATAATATCGAAAATTTCCGATGTCGACTATATTGTCGATATTGATGGGAAGCATAAAACCTTCCACATCAATATGCTTACTGAATTCCATGAACGTCCGGATTATTTGCAACCCATTTTCCAAGCAACGGACAATTCTCCAGTACCACATGGTCATTACTCATCACTGTCCGTGATACAGGATGAGGAAACAAGTTTTTCAGATGTAAATCTTCCTCTTCCAATGATCCCACTTCATTCCAGTGAATCATGGAAGAACGTTACTGTCTCTCCTGATTTGTCTCTAGGAGAACAGCGACAAGTTTCAACTATGTTGCAAACATTTCAGGATGTACTCACTGACATCCCTGGACAAACTAATGTCATTCAACATGACATTGTGCTAACTGACCATACTCCTATTAGGGTTAGACCTTATCCTATACCTATACATTTCCAAGCACAGGTCGAGAAAGAGTTGGATGTGATGATAGATTTGAAAATAATCGAACCATCCACCTCTGCGTATTCTTCGCCGATGGTTATTGTGCGTAAAAAAGACAATAACATACGTCTTTGCGTTGACTATCGAAAATTGAATCAAGTAACGAAGTTCGATGCCGAACCTATGCCTTTACTGGAAGAGCTACTTACTCGACTCTCCAAATCTCATTTTTTCACTAAACTTGATTTGTCTAAGGGATATTGGCAAGTTCCTTTATCTGAACGCGCCAAACCTCTCACGGCTTTTTCAACACCTAGAGGTTTGTTCCAATGGAATTTTATGCCTTTCGGTCTTATGAACGCACCAGCTACGTTCGTACGCATGATGCGCCGAATCCTATCTTATCGGTCAGATGTCATTGCATATCTAGACGACATCTGTCTTTTCAGCGATACTTGGGAAGATCACTATTCAGGGTTAGATGAATTGCTGTCTACTTTGCGTGAGCACAACCTGACAGCGAAACCCTCTAAAGCCTATATTGGTTTTAGCGAAATTTCTTTCCTAGGCCACCGAGTTGGTCATGGTTTCCTAAAGACAGAGGACCATAATACTAGTAAGATACTTAACATCTCAATCCCTAAGACTAAAAAACAGGTGAGAAGTCTGTTAGGTCTTATTCAATTTTATGGCAGATTCATTCAGAATCTATCCTCTATCATGGCACCTCTCTCAACACTTCTAAAGAAAGGTTCGCCTAATGTGGTCCACTGGTCTCAGGAATGCCAATGCTCTCTGGATAAGATTAAAACACTGTTTTCAACACCACCTATTTTAGTGCTACCCACTAAAGATAAGACATTCGTTCTTCGTAGTGACGCTTCATCCACTGGGATTGGAGCGGCACTAATGCAAGAGTACTCTGGAACTCTGCATCCTGTAATGTATATTTCCAGAAAACTTAATGCGGCAGAAAGGAATTATTCGGTTTTAGACCGTGAGCTATTAGCTATGGTTTGGTCGATCCTCAAACTACAGAGATTCCTTCTAGGCGCACATTTCATAGTAGAAACAGACCAAAAAGCTCTTACTGCTATACAGAGTAAGAATTTGAAGAGCTCGAGGTCTACTCGATATGCAATTGCTCTTCAACCTTTTCATTTCTCTGTGCGAGCTATTCGGGGATCAGATAATGTGATGGCAGACATTCTGTCAAGATGCCCACATGATTCCACATAACTATTAGGGCTTAGACTTCTTGATATGTCTAGTTCTATAGTAGTTCCTTTTCTATATCATGATAGATACACATTTGTAATTTAATAATATAATGATTGTATCACTACATAGCGGTTCATGTATGTTTATTCACCGCTGTGCTTTGATGATTTTTTCTTCATAAATCATAAATTTAAGATATCTAATACGTAGTGATGATATGAATTTTTTAGGCATTGTGTAATTGCCAGAATTGTATTATACTTTGATGACACCTTCCTGGAAAAATATACTTGTAGAGAAATAATTTCTCTCAGTTTATGAGACACATTCTCACCAGTCGCTCCATAAGTCGACTTAGCCTCATATTAGGCGTTATAGGTATTCCTGATATTTTCATCTGCGCATTATTCATGCGTTGTGAGCCTATTGTACGTTGCTCCTAGATGTATTTCAAAAAAAAAAAAATTTTCCATTTTTTTTTTCCCGGGAGGTGTGGTAAGACTGTTACGTGCAGTCTTTGATATCTTACAATATTATACATAGGTAATTTTTTAGTGCTTAAGGGAAAGTCATTATTGAGTTACTTCCCTTGAACTCCGCGGATAAATACATTTTACTGCGATTTATTCGTTGTTTGGGTAATAATAGATTGTTCTTGCTTCAGAATATCTATGGCCTGAATTTATGTGTATTGTTTGTCTGAGTAGGACAAGTCTGTCTTATATCTGTATATCTTTACATATCTAAGTCGAACTATATGTTCTGTTGTCTCTAGAGAGGTCAAAGGCTATTCGGCGGATGTGTCGCTTGAGTGGTGTGATTTGGCTTCGTCCTGATAGGGACTGTGTGTGTTTTGCTATGTCGGCTTGATGCCTTGAAAAAGTGATCTCAGTGGTTTTGGGGAAAGTGATAGTCGTCTAGACCTATCGTGTATGCTTTACCCCAGTGTTTATTCATCTTGCCAAGGAATGGCAGTTTCATATTCCCTCTACCAAGGTAATCAAAGATACTCTTATGAACTCTCGATCGAAGCCACCATTGTCGATAATTACGATTTGAATGTTTAAGAGAATATATTTGACTCGATGAAAAACGACTTCGATTCCTAGCAGCACTATATTCTGTAGAATGCAGTCTATTGTTCATGACCAAATCTACAGAGCAACGAAATGTTGTATGAATGACTAACTTTAGAACAGATTCATTATCTGTATTCAAACGTGAGTGACAGTTCACGAGTGGAGCCATCTTGGAACCAAAACATGTAGGACTTTCAAGAAGAGAAAAGGGATGCCCGTATTATCGCTTGATCAGTCCAGAGATCACTGCTACACATGAGAACCCATTGTTAGCGGTTCAATATTATTATATGGAAAAATATGTGCTGAACATTATGTTGAAGAATCGTTGCTAAACGAGATTAGGTTTAGAAGTCATCTGAAATATGTTTACAAGCTGACGTGCTCAGTCAGTGACGTCAGATGATATATGTATGGGCGATACTGAGTGCTTGGCTATTGACAGTCCATTATACCATTATTCTACATGAGTGCCCATGTAACATTGCAAGACCATTTGTCCACTGTACTATGATGTATTATGGCAACCTGTGATTTGTCACTATCTGTGCTGTCGAGTGTGTACGTCCAATTAAACTTTAGAAAAGGTACACAGTCGTTGGTGTCGATGACTTCCGGTCATACATGAGTGTGAGAAGAGAACATTTGTCAACAACACGAACCCTTATCATCATTCGCACATTATACACTCCATCCATGTCTACACAACACTGCGTAGGTCAAGTTGACATTCCATACACTACAGTGGGGCAGGCAACACCATAGGGATCTTGTCAACTGATGATGATAGACGCCTGTCTTCCCGCCTAGGAGTGTTCTGGTGTACTTTATCACAAGTAGCAGCAGAAATGAGGGAATACAAAATTGAGGTTCTGGGAATGTGTGAAACAAAGTGGAAGGGGGTAGACAGGAAGAAACTCATCACAGGTGAATTGGTGCTGTCCTCAGGACATGAAGACGAAACTTCACACCACAGTGAAGGGGTAGCTCTTATGTTATCTAAAGAAGCACAGAAAGCACTCATTGAATGGGAAGCTGTTGGACCCAGAATAATAACAGCTACTTTCAAAACAGCTAAAAAGAAAATTCATGTAAATGTCATCCAATGTTATGCACCAACTAATGACAAAGAAGAGTCTGTGAAAGAAGCATTTTATACTAAACTACAGGAAATTATGGATAAAGTAAAAAGAAGAGACATCACAATTTTGATGGGTGACATGAATGCAAAGATAGGTACAGTCAACACCGGATTTGAAGAAGTCATGGGAAAACATGGGCTAGGAGTAATGAATGAAAATGGAGAACTATTCGCAAACTTCTGTGCTTCAAATCAACTGGCTATAGGAGGAAGCATGTTTCCACATAAGAGAATACACAAGGCAACATGGATATCACCAGACCATAGAACAGAAAATCAGATCGATCATATATGCATAAAGAAGAAGTTTAGATCATCATTGCAGGATGTAAAGGTATATAGAGGAGCAGACGTGGCATCAGATCACCATCTTCTGATAGCCAAAATAAAAATGAAACTCAAGAGATATGCAACAATGCAAAATTATAGACAACAGTTTAATGTAGGACAGCTAAGAAATCAAGAAACAAGAGACAAATTTGCGGTCACAGTATCCAACAAATTCCAAGTGCTACAACAGCTGGAAGATGTAGAGAATACAGAAGACTATTGGCAGCAGGTCAAAACGGTATGGAAGGAGACATGTGAAGAAATACTGGGGAAAAGGGAAAGACAACAAAAAGCATGGATAACAACAGAAACCATCAATAAGATAAAAGACAGGAAAAACAAGAAAGCAGAGTTAAACACAAGCAAAACCAGAAGTTCCAAAGCCAAGGCTCAAGAAGTGTACACAGAAGCAAACAAAGAAGTAAAAAGAAGTATCAAAAGAGACAAGAGGAAGTATATTGAGGAGTTGGCAAGAGAGGCAGAAGATGCTGCAGCCAAAGGAAATATGAGAGAACTGTATAGCAGCACAAAGAAGTTAACAGGGAAATACAAGCAAACAAGTTGTCTCATAAAAGACAAGAATGGGAAACTGCTCAGCAATATACAAGAGCAAATGAAGAGGTGGACAGAATATTTTGGGGACCTTCTCAATAGACCAGCTCCACAAAACCCGCTGGACATCCAGCCAGCAGAAGAAGAGCTACAAATTAACGGTGAAAGACCAACGAAGGAAGAAATAAAGAAAGCCATAAAGCTTCTAAGAGATGGAAAAGCGTCTGGACCTGATGGCATTCCAGCAGAGGCCATCAAAGCAGATATCGACACGGCTACAGAGATGTTATATAAATTACTTGGTAAAGTCTGGGAAAAGGAAGAGATACCAGCAGAATGAAGGAAGGATATCTGGTTAAGTTGCCTAAGAAGGGAAATTTACAAGAGTGCACAAATTATAGAGGAATAATGTTACTATCAGTGCCAGGAAAAGTATTAAACAGGATTATCCTTGAGAGATTAAAAGAGTCGATAGACAAGAAATTGAGAGATGAACAAGCAGGTTTTCGACAAAACAGATCATGTACAGACCAGATAGCCACTTTGAGAATAATAGTTGAACAAAGTCTGGAATGGAATTCACCACTATACATCGGATTTGTGGACTATGAAAAGGCATTTGACAGTGTAGACAGAGAATCACTTTGGAAATTGATGAGGCATTATGGAGTTCCCCTGAAGATCATTAATTTAATAAAGAAAACATATGAAGACATGACATGCAGAGTTCTTCATGAAGGACAGCTTACAGAACCATTTGGGATAAGAACAGGAGTGCGACAGGGATGCCTCTTGTCTCCATTTCTTTTCTTGCTGGCAATAGATTGGGTTATGAGATCATCGACAACACACAACAGAAATGGAATCCAGTGGACTCTGACTAAGCAGTTGGATGATCTGGATTTTGCTGATGACTTGGCTCTTCTGTCCCATAACCGTAATCAGATGCAGGACAAATTGAAAACACTCGATGAGAGGTCACAGCAATTGGGTCTGAAAATACACAGGGAAAAGACAAAAATAATGCGAATAAATGCAGGTAATGATAATAGGGTTGAACTTGAAGAAACACCAATACAAGATGTAGAATCATATACGTATCTTGGCAGTAATATAGACAAAGTTGGAGGGACAGACAGCGATATCAAAATAAGAATACAAAAGGCAAGAGGAGCTTTCATTGCATTGGGAAATATATGGAGATCAAGAGAAATAGGATCCAACACGAAAATAAGAATCTTCAACTCAAATGTGAAGTCAGTCCTATTGTATGGCTCTGAGACATGGAGAACAACAAAGACAACAACCAAAAAGCTACAGACTTTCATAAATGGGTGCTTGCGTAGAATAGAGGGATTAAAATGGTATGACAAGGTTACCAACGTAGAACTGATGACAAGAACTAGACAAGTGCCAGTGGAACAAGAGATGAGAAGAAGACGATGGCGATGGATAGGACACACACTGAGGAAACCTGTTGATAGCATTACAAGGCAGTCCTTGTTCTGGAACCCGCAGGGCAAAAGAGGCAGAGGAAGACCAAGAAGTACATGGAGAAGAGAGTTGGAAACAGAGGTGAAAATGATGAGGAGAACATGGAAAGAACTTGAGATGATGGCACGTGACAGGAGGACTTGGCATGTGTTTGTTGAAGGCCTATGCTCCTTTGGGAGTGGAGGGTTATGAATGAATGTATATATATATATATATATATATATATATATATATATATATATATATATATATATATATATATATATATATAAATATATATATATACATACACACACCCTAATAGCTGCCCTCTGATTTGCTAGCTAATCAGGCATATATACCAATTGTCTATTTCTTCATCGTACCATTTTGTCCCGCCTTCTTTTCTTCTAACAGGAGCTAACGAAATGTTTACAAACTGCGCGACCTGTCAGTCATAACAGGGAAGCAAATCGGGCCGTGTTTACCCCGTCCCCTCACGCGAGCATCTGTCAATCATAATAGTTCTCAGACAGGCACACACGTGGGAGAGACAAAACCACAGACTCTTGTGAAGTTTCGTACTCAGGGGAAGATAGAAACCCCTGGGCTCTTTGATCTTCAGAAGCGGGCATTCTACAAGGGAACCCGTTAGCCGAACAGAAAGTCTTTTGATGCCGGTCGAAAACTCCCGACGAGAAACCTCGAAGACCGACCGTAAAGCCTTTTATCTTGATACGATTAGCTTCTGAATTCTGGGTAACACTGGAACGCGAAATTAACGCATTCAGAGATCAGAGAATCCTAATGAAATATATACTGTTGTTTTCTTAACCCCATTGTCAGTTGTCACTCAGAATTCGGAAGTATCTAGCGCGCAGCCTTAAACTATTTCCTTGTGTGGATTTGTTACTAGTTTTCGTGGAGATTTCATTTCTGAATTTTCTGGTAAAGGATAATAGTGCTAATGTTTTTAAGAAGTGATAGCTTTTAACATTTATTCTTCACTTAGATTTTTCTCGCTTGTCAAACGAGTGAAATAAAGTAACGCGTAGCAATTTCCTGCGAGATATTCTATTAAAATGTTAAATCACGCCACCCGTATGGACAGTAAACTGATAGTGAAGGATAGTATACAACGTTATACAGGGTAGTCATAAAGTCTTTCCCTGATTTCAAATTGTTTTTGCAAAAAAAGTATCATGCGCAGAAACAATGGGTTTGTTGGAAATTGCAACAAAGAGCGTTAATTTTTTTTTGCTACCTTTGTAGGTTGCGCACAAATAATCTTTTTCAACATGGCGTCAATGAAGGAGAAAGCGCAGTGTGTTTTTATGGTATCACGAAAGTAAATCGCCGTTGCCAGTGCAAAGAAAGTTTAGAAGGGAGTATGGACGAGATCCTCCAGATGTTAAAAGCATCAAAGCTTGGTATATAAAGTTTACGGACACTGCCTGTGAAAAATCTATTTTCTATACCTTCTCGCGTTTCTGTTACATCCACTCTACTCAGACGGGGCAAAATAAAACAATTAACCTTCCGTACGACACCTCAGACCAAATCTTTAATATTAGATTACTGATTGAAAAACATCTCCTGCATCAACGGGATTTATACCATAACTTCATTGATTTCACAAAAGCCTTCGATCGAGTCTGGCAAGACTTGAGATGGCCTCAGCTGCCATGACAAGGCTGAATGTGATCTGGAAAAGTAACATCAGTTTTCCTGTGAAGATCAAATTATACAAATCACTTGTATTATCTATTCTCTTGTATGGGTGTGAGGGCTGGATACTCACTGCAGATATGAAGCGAAGGCTTTCGAGTATATATATATATATATATATATATACAGTACTTTGCAAAAAAAATGGCAGTCATATTGCTCAGCTAAATATGCTGAAATCTAATTAAATATGCATGTTCTGCCCCAAATTTACACTCCACTTAAGTGAGCAAACACTACCAAAAGTAAAAAAAAATTAGCGTAAAGTCCCTTGATAATAGAGCAGACGACAATTTCTAATGCTAGTGGCAGAAAATGGACACAAAGTCAAAGTGTATGTTAATTTCACAGCTTTGGAATGAAGGAAATCAAACATGTTCCAACATTTCTAAAACCTTGAACATTCCTGAGCGGACTGTCTACAGAGTTGTGAGTAAATTAAAAGCAGGTAATGGAATCGAGCGAAAAGAAGGTAGTGGGGGGTCAAGAATTTTGGACACAAAGGACCATAGGCGTCTCGCCCAAATCGTTCGGGCTGGGCCAATGAAGAGTGTAGAAAACATACGGCAGCGCATGATCGATTTGGGAAACCCAGAGGTATCTAATGCTACTGTCAGCCGGGAGCTACACAGGATGAATTACACAAAAAAGCGGGTAATTTCGTCACCATTTCTCACAGATACTCACAAACAGATGCACTTGAACTGGTGCCACGAACACCAAAATTTGTCATGGGACAATGTGATTTTTTCAGATGAATGTTCTGTTTGGTCTTATCCTGCTCAAATAAATATTTGGACGAAAGGCTCTGTAACGCCTGTGTACCAGCGACCGAAACAGACCCATAAATTCCATCTTTGGGGAGGGGTGGCAGCAAGAGGTGCCACCCCACTGTGTGTTTTAACAGGAATTCTCACGAAAGGTACATCGACATACTAGAGGGACACCTTCTGCCATTTATGCAGGTCATGTACCCCGATGGGTGCACATTTCAACATGACAATGACCCAAAGCATACAGCTCATACCACCAAAGCATGGCTGCAAGAGAAGAATGTGATAGTGCTGAAGTGGCCCAGCAATAGTCCCGACCTAAACCCAATTGAAAACGTTTGGGCACTACTCAAGAATCATTTAAAAAAGAGTGGACTCAGAGACGTTGAACAATTGAAGAAGGTAGCTGAAAAATACTGGGACAGTCTGACTCACAATTACCTACAAACACTTGCGGGAAGTATGCCTCGCCGCATCCAGGCTTGCCTTGCTGGAGAAGGCAACATTATATTGTACTGAAACCACTGTTAATAGATAGGGGAGATACCAATCTTCCTCTGGATATACAGTTTTTATTATTATTTGCTTCTATGAGTGTGCTGCGTTGCGAAAATATGACTGCCATTTTTTTTGCAAAGTACTGTATATATAAAAAACATGGTTTGGCCATGTCTGTAGAATGTGAGAAGATCGACTACCACGTCAAGTATGGGAAACTAAGAGCCACGGATCCAGACCTTCAGGACGACTCAGAGTCCTCTGGGAGGACAACATTGGACGATCTCTGAAGGACTGAGGACTAGCTTGGAACCATGGCAGGAGGCCCAGCTGTCACGACCAGTGTATTACTGCAAGTCGTGGCATCAGGTTCAGAAGTTTTAAGTGTCGTGTTCGCAAACAGTATTGACCTAATCTTGCTCTTTACGAGACCAATCGACTCATCGATGAGTATATGAATTTTCTGCTTTTCTTACTTCTGTCGGCGTCTGTGGCCTAATGGATGTCGTGAAACATTCTAAATCCACATATATAAATTAAAAGGTAAATGTAAAGCCTAACACATAAATTCAATAAAAGGGAAAGAAGAATGGTAAAGAACAGTGCTGTCACAATGACTGTACTCGAGATCCCCCCCCCCCTTTTTTTTCTACTTCGTCTGAAAATTGTAACGCTTTCACGTTTGATAGTAAAGCCTATAGCAGCATACACGCCTTTCTAACAATAAAACGTGTACTGTATTTCTTAGAAAACCTTGAGATACGAAAGCTGATTAATGACCTAGATTAATACTAGCATTAATTTCATTTTATACACTGCGTAATGAAAAGACAGATGAACTTAGGGTAGAGAGAGAGAGAGAGTGCTGAACGGAGGAACGTATGCAACACTAACACGCGTCTCGCGATATAAAATTAATGCCACCCCCAAGCTATGGCATGAAGCACTAACATGTTTTCAAATAGACAGTGATAAAAAACACTACCAATACGAGGGTTAGGTTTAAAAACCTGTTTAATGCTTATTAGTAAACATGACATTATACTGTTTTATGTCTGAAAGCCTGACAGTACCGAGACACCACATCGTATCGAAGTGAACGGGAGGTAGAAGAAAATGCGTATTTTGAACGCAGCCACTTAGCTCCATTAAATTTATATATTTGGGTTCCTTAGGACTTGCGGACAAAGAATATGTTAAGTGTTACGCAAATAGTCTAGGAATTAACAAATTATAGCCAAAAGAAAATAGTGACGGTGTCTGACAGCACCAAATCATAATCGCACAGTGGAATGTTTTGAAACCACCATTTTACGGGAAATAGGCCAACATGTTAAATCCGATTTGATTGGCGGGAAGTATATGTAAGACGAAACACGATTAGTCGGACTGCAAATACTAATTTTGGTTGTTAGGGGAAACGTAGGAAGGGTAAATTTTTTCAAAAGCTTGTGTAAACATGGTCCTATTGGCTAGACCCGCTGATATAGTCAATTAGGAGCGTCTGTTCAGTGCCACATTTTAGAATAAACTTACTAAGAAACAGTGCGTTGAGATCCAGCTCATATTTTTCTAAATAAAAGCCTGGGACAGAGGCAGATCTGAATTTGTGCCATAATTCATCGCCAGTCAACGTATTTGTTTATTATTTCCATGAATTGTGGTAAGATTGACATATTTGATATCTTTTTGATGAAAATTGAATGTGAATTGATAATTTATGTCTGTATATGTGTGTGGTTCAGTAGCAAACATGAGGCAAAGCCTAGATATTGCTCCAACCTGAACAAAACTTGTCGGAGAGAAGTATATCTGCATGGGATCACCAAATAGTACACTGACACCTATCTTATTGACTAGAAGGAACTAATGCTGGGATTGCAGAGGCGTAGTAACCATTAAGGAGAAGAATACTGGTGTAAATTGTTTCAGATGAAGCTAGCAGTTGGCCTACCGCTCTGAACTCAGTGTTTGTTATGTATTGTGTTCAGTGTGGAAATAGATTATAAATTAGTTCTGAAGTAGGAGGTACAACCTTCTTGTTTCAGGGACCGTGGTCCTAACTTATTGAAGCAGCACCTGGTCTGAGTTTTGCTGAATCCAGAGGCTGATAGCATACCCCTTGGTCCAGATAGCGACTAGTGAGGTGTCTCAAGAACACAGTGAAGCAAGCGAGCAGAGGAGACTGTTTCCTGCCGCCATCACAGAAGATAAGATTCTGTGGCCAGAGCAGCTCAATCTTATGTACCCCCCTCTAAAATTGACAGTATATTAAAGAAAGAGGGACAATAAATTGTTTCAAATGACAGGAACTGTGAACTTTTCCCAATACTATTTCCACCATAAGCAAACACTTGAAGTCATGATGACAAACAACAACCTAGCTTGAAAAAGCCAGTATTACCTCATAGTACCACTTCACAACTTACACATATAGGATAATAATAATAAAATATGTCAATACAAAGATCATATCTATAAATTGTGTACATACAACTTGTAATTACATTTGATTGTGATTCCTGGTTCACTGTGTAGTTGAATCAGGATATCTATTATTGAAAGGAATTAATACATATATTGTTAAACTGTAACACTTGCCTCATTTAAGATAGTCTTATAGAGTGTTATATGTGTGGGAGTGTCACAGTGTTGTAAAGTGTTGTGGAATAAATTAAATTGTTTATCTGTCTGTTGTTGTTGTGACTTACACTTCATCATTATCATAACCCTAGACATTCAACGTAGTCATCACAATATTCCAGAATAATTCTGACTGAGGTATAAATGTGGTAGCAAGTAAGGTCATCTGTAATACACCACACTTATTAGATACAGATACCTTCACAGCTGACCTCATTCATTACACTAAGTCTCCTATAACTATTTATATCATCCCACTTTACCACATATATTGGGGTCTCGCTCCCGGGATATTGAACTTTCCCCTAGCATATATATTGGGAGTAATTCACTTCTGGAAATAATAAAAATTAAAAAGGTATCATTGGGTGAAAATAAATAAGGTTGAGCTCTCAGTGCCTGTGGTTGTCCTTAGATAATTATTGATAGATTGAATTGTTTACATTTGCCTGGTAGAAAATGGCCGACTTGGCAAAATTTCGATCTGCTGCTGTGCAGACTGCGAAAGAGTTAGGAATGGACGGGCAAGTTATGATTGCTTATGTCACTACTGAATGTGACAAATATATTGAACGTGAAGAAAGAAAATTTGAGGCTGAAAGAAGGTTAGAGGCTGAAAAAGAAATTAAGAGGTTGCAGACTGAGGCTGAGGCTAAGGCATTGGAGGCAGAAAGAGAGGAAAAAATATTGACTGCCGAAAGGGAAGACAAAAGATTAGCTGCAGAAAGAGAAGCAGAGGAAAGAAGGCAAGCTACAGAAAGAGAAGAAAGAAGACAAGCTACAGAAAGAGAAGAAAGAAGACAGGCTGCAGAGAGGGAAGCAGAGGATAAGAGATTACAAAGGGAACATGAGTTACGACTAAGGGAGTTTGAGTTTCAAGGCCATGCTCCTGAAAATGGTGCCAGTCCCTTTACCTCCGATGCTACTGCTAGTCAGGGAGCCTCAACCTCAGCTATGAACTTTCATTTAGATCATTTTGTTGAGAAAGACGATGATATTGAGAGCTATCTAAATAGATATGAACTATTAGCTACCACGTATGGGTTAGAGAGAGAAAGGTGGAGCTTAAAGTTATCTCAAGGACTTCGTGGGGCAGCTTATGAAGTTTTTGCCAAAATGAGCAGAAATGATCAAGAAAATTATGACATGCTAAAGCAGGCTCTTTTGTTAAGATATGAAAAGAATGGAGAATTTTATAGAAAAAAATTTAGGAATGCTAAACTACTGTCAGGTGAAACCTATCACCAGTTCTCTGCCCGGTTAGAGACATACTTGGAGAAATGGACTTCTCTGGGGAAAACCCAAGATCTTAAGGAAATGATCCTTATAGAACAATTAAGAGAGTCCATGGCTCCAGACCTGAGAAGGTTTCTCATGGAACAAGGTGCAGAGAGACTGGGTGAGCTACTAAATGTTGCTGAAAGATATCAAGCAGCTCAGGCAGAGGTAACCAGTAATAAAAAGAAACAGGTAGAAAATTTTAAGGCACCACAGAACTTTAATAAATTTGATCCTAGAGATCAGAACAAAGGTAAGCACCAGTTTGATAGGCCACGGTATGACAATAAAAATAAAACCCGACAATTCGATGAAAGGAAATTTGATGAAAGAAAATCTTTCAACCAAGGAAGGAGGTGGTGTAAAAATTGTAAGATGAACAATCATGACACTGACCATTGTAGAAGGAAACCTCCTCATTGTGCTGCTATGACATCTGGAAAGAAGGGAAAAAAGGTCAAACCTGCGGAACTACAGGAACCATACCACCCCCAGTGTGTGAAGATGTAATATGTAATGGTGTCACCATAAGGTGTTTATATGATACAGGTTTAGATTATGATTCCGTTGTGAGTTCTCACCTGGTGCAGGCAGATCAATACACCACAGAAACAGTGGAGATTCAAACTGCAACCAAGGATGTAGCTACCATGACACTTCCCGTCGCCCGGATAAATGTGAAAACGCGATATGTGGAAGGAATCATAAAAGCAGCAGTGATAAATGAGCCAATCTACCCTCTGATATTGGGGTGTAGATATGTCTTCTTGGGGAATCCCAAGAGACCTGTGATATTGGCAACAGTGCAGACCAGATCACAGTCTAAAAAGGAGGAGGATAATCCAATAAATACTCATCCAGATGAGATGAGGAAGGCACAGGCGGAGGACAAGACACTCAAGCCGTGTTTCAAGAAGTTGCCCAAATCTCATACACCTCCAGGCAAGGGAGAATTTTATATGAAGAACAAGCTGATTTATAGGAAGGCTGGATCTGAATCCAATGGTCACGGACAGCTGGTCCTTCCCACTTCATATAGGACTAAAGTGTTGGAACTAGGGCATGCGATTCCCTTCAGTGGTCATATGGGGATCAGTGCAACAGGACAGCGTATAGCTTGTCACTATTTCTGGCCAGGGATAACTGAAGATATCAAACGATATGTAAAATCCTGTCCAGAGTGCCAACGAGTAGCACCTAAGCATTGGACTGCACCAGCAACTCTGGGGGAAATGCCCATAGTGGGAACACCCTTTGAGAGAGTTGCCGTGGATCTTGTGGGACCTCTCACTCGAACTAAGAGAAGGAACAGCTACATTCTGACTCTGGTGGACACTTGTTCTATGTGGGGAGAGGCGGTAGCCCTGTCATCGATTGACTCTAAACATGTGGCAGAGGCATTACTCACAATTTTCACAAGGTTAGGCTTTCCCAATCAAATTTTGACTGATAATGGCTCTCTGTTCAAGGGGAAACTAACAGAAGAAGTTTTCAGGATCTTCCAGGCCAAACACTTCCATTGTAGTGTGTACCATCCCCAAGGGAACGGCCAAGTGGAAAGATTTAATGGCACGTTTATGTCGATCCTGAGAAAGTTGGCACACGAAAAACCAGATACATGGGACCAGTACCTTCACGCCGCCCTCTTTGCTTATCGGGAGGTACCCCATAGTTCAACCGGTATGGCCCCGGCAACATTATTATTTGGAAGGCCAATAAAAGGTCCACTCGAAGCGCTGTTAAGAACGTGGACTGATGAAAAGGCAGAGGAAAATATTACATCCTCCTACCAATATGGGAATGAGCTTACCACTCGTTTAAAAACTGGCTGGAAACTTGCCAATGAAAATTTGAGACAAGCCAGGAAAAAACATGCTGCCTATTACAACAGGAAAGCTAAAGACAGAGATTTGGCTGTGGGAGAGAAGGCACTGCTTCTTCTACCCGGTAGTCAAAATAAGTTACAAATTGGATGGCAAGGTCCATATACAGTTCTAGAGAAGGTGTCTAGAACCAATTATGAGATAGATAAGAAGGGGAAAGAAAAAATCTATCATGTGAATCTCCTGAAGAAATACTTGGAAAGAGAAAATCAGGAAGAGACACACTTGTTGACCTTGTACATTGCAATGGAGATGAAAAAGGAACCACTTTCATCATTTGAATATCCATTACACCCCTGTGAGACAGCGGCACAGGTGAAAATCAGTACACACTTAACGAAAAATCAGAAAGAGAGAGTGAAACAGGCTCTAGATCAAGAATTTAGAGAAACTAAAGAAAGCCCCGAGACCACAAACCAAGAAAGACGTGAGATCCTTTGTCTCATTATGTGGTTTCTACCAAAAGTATATCAAAAACTTTAATTCCATATGTGCACCGTTAACTGATTTGACACGTAAAGGAAATCCAGATCGAATTACATGGACAGCACAATGTGAATTGGCTTACCAGGAATTGAAGGAAAAGCTCACAAGCAAACCTATTTTGAAATTACCTGACTTAAGTCAAGAATTCATTGTAAGAACGGATGCCAGTAATATCGGGTTAGGTGCGACCCTGTTACAGAAATCAGATGCATTGGATGGGGAATTAAGCCCAGTGGCATATGCTAGCAGAAAGTTGAATAAAGCTGAAACCAATTACTCAACTAGCGAAAAAGAATGTCTTGCAGTAATATGGGCGATAAAGAAATTCAATATTTATCTGTATGGGAAGGCATTTAAGTTGCAAACGGATCACAAACCCTTGTCGTTTCTAGCGCAGGCTAGGCATGAAAATTCTAGGTTACTCAGATGGTCCTTACTTATGCAGCCATTTGAGTTTAGCATAGAGTATATTTCTGGAAAAACAAATCTGGGAGCGGATTTTTTAAGCCACCATCCGTGTGATGAGAATCACCGTAAGCCCCAGAAATAATAATAAATTTCTCTATGTGTATATAGAATTATAGACTGACATATAACGTCTGTTTTAAGAGGGGAGAATTTGTCGTGAAACATTCTAAATCCACATATATAAATTAAAAGGTAAATGTAAAGCCTAACACATAAATTCAATAAAAGGGAAAGAAGAATGGTAAAGAACAGTGCTGTCACAATGACTGTACTCGAGATCCCCCCCCCCTTTTTTTTCTACTTCGTCTGAAAATTGTAACGCTTTCACGTTTGATAGTAAAGCCTATAGCAGCATACACGCCTTTCTAACAATAAAACGTGTACTGTATTTCTTAGAAAACCTTGATTTACGCAAGCTGATTAATGACCTAGATTAATACTAGCATTAATTTCATTTTATACACTGCGTAATGAAAAGACAGATGAACTTAGGCTAGGGAGAGAGAGAGGGCTGAACGGAGGAACGTATGCAACACTAACACGCGTCTCGCGATATAAAATTAATGCCACCCCCAAGCGTAAGGCATGAAGCACTAACATGTTTTCAAATAGACAGTGATAAAAAACACTACCAATACGAGGGTTAGGTTTAAAAACCTGTTTAATGCTTATTAGTAAACATGACATTATACTGTTTTATGTCTGAAAGCCTGACAGTACCGAGACACTACATCGTATCGAAGTGAACGGGAGGTAGAAGAAAATGCATATTTTGAACGCAGCCACTTAGCTCCATTAAATTTATATATTTGGGTTCCTTAGGACTTGCGGACAAAGAATATGTTAAGTGTTACGCAAATAGTCTAGGAATTAACAAATTATAGCCAAAAGAAAATAGTGAGGGTATCTGATAGCACCAAATCATAATCGCACAGTGGCATGTTTTGAAACCACCATTTTACGGGAAATAGGCCAACATGTTAAATCCGATTTGATTGGCGGGAAGTATATGTAAGACGAAACACGATTAGTCGGACTGCAAATACTAATTTTGGTTGTTAGGGGAAACGTAGGAAAGGTAAATTTTTTCAAAAGCTTGTGTAAACATGGTCCTATTGGCTAGACCCGCTGATATAGTCAATTAGGAGCGTCTGTTCAGTGCCACATTTTAGAATAAACTTACTAAGAAACAGTGCGTTGAGATCCAGCTCATATTTTTCTAAATAAAAGCCTGGGACAGAGGAAGATCGGAATTTGTGCCATAATTCATCGCCAGTCAACGTATTTGTTTATTATTTCCATGAATTGTGGTAAGATTGACATATTTGATATCTTTTTGATGAAAATTGAATGTGAATTGATAATTTATGTCTGTATATGTGTGTGGTTCAGTAGCAAACATGAGGCAAAGCCTAGATATTGCTCCAACCTAAACAAAACTTGTCGGAGAGAAGTATATCTGCATGGGATCGCCAAATAGTACACTGACACCTATCTTATTGACTAGAAGGAACTAATGCTGGGATTGCAGAGGCGTAGTAACCATTAAGGAGAAGAATACTGGTGTAAATTGTTTCAGATGAAGCTAGCAGTTGGCCTACCGCTCTGAACTCAGTGTTTGTTATGTATTGTGTTCAGTGTGGAAATAGATTATAAATTAGTTCTGAAGTAGGAGGTACAACCTTCTTGTTTCAGGGACCGTGGTCCTAACTTATTGAAGCAGCACCTGGTCTGAGTTTTGCTGAATCCAGAGGCTGATAGCATACCCCTTGGTCCAGATAGCGACTAGTAAGGTGTCTAAAGAACACAGTGAAGCAAGCGAGCAGAGGAGACTGTTTCCTGCCGCCATCACAGAAGATAAGATTCTGTGGCCAGAGCAGCTCAATCTTATGTACCCCCTCTACAATTGACAGTATATTAAAGAAAGAGGGACAATAAATTGTTTCAAATGACAGGAACTGTGAACTTTTCCCAATACTATTTCCACCATAAGCAAACACTTGAAGTCATGATGACAAACAACAACCTAGCTTGAAAAAGCCAGTATTACCTCATAGTACCACTTCACAACTTACACATATAGGATAATAATAATAAAATATGTCAATACAAAGATCATATCTATAAATTGTGTACATACAACTTGTAATTACATTTGATTGTGATTCCTGGTTCACTGTGTAGTTGAATCAGGATATCTGTTATTGAAAGGAATTAATACATATATTGTTAAACTTTAACACTTGCCTCATTTAAGATAGTTTTATAGAGTGTTATATGTGTGTGAGTGTCACAGTGTTGTAAAGTGTTGTGGAATAAATTAAATTGTTTATCTGTCTGTTGTTGTTGTGACTTACACTTCATCATTATCATAACCCTAGACATTCAACGTAGTCATCACAATATTCCAGAATAATTCTGACTGAGGTATAAATGTGGTAGCAAGTAAGGTCATCTGTAATACACCACACTTATTAGATACAGATACCTTCACAGCTGATCTCAGTCATTACACTAAGTCCCCTATAACTATTTATATCATCCCACTTTACCACAATGGATATGAACGCAGTGTCATAATCCCGATATACCAGGTTCGAAACCTGCTGCAGGCGGTTTGGTAGCAGATCGCTTTGTGTGGGATTTTTAACAATGGTATAAAGCGCCGTACCGTTCAGAAAGCAATGGCAAACTACTGAATGAAAAAAATTGCCTAGAAAATTAAAAAACAGCCAATAAAAGCTGGGGTTGATTGCCACGTCCTGTAAAGGATAAGCAACTAACTTACTTCTGTGGCATACCAGCATGGAGATTGTAAATAAAATCGTCCCACCTTTGCTTCTTGTGGAACAATAAAACAGAAAGGATTCAGCAGAGAGCAATAAAGGCCAAAAATTATAATATAAATCATGGTTTCTTGTCATTGTTTGTGCCATGCACCTCTTTGATTGTCCAACGAAGACTATGGACCCTTTGATTGTCAAATGAACCCCTTCATATGGATTCCTACATTTACAAAATTACATTAACGCATAATACAAGGCTTTACATTTTAAATTAAAGGTTATGTACACGGACCCCCGAGAATCCACCCACAGACCCCCAAGGGGTCAGTAGACTTCATATTAAGAAACCCGGATATAAAAGGAGCTGTAAATCCAATAGTTTTCATATTATTGTGAAATAAATTAGACTGCATGGTTAATTGATTGTGATTAACAACCTCACGGCTAGAGTCTTACGCGTAACTAAAAGTAAAGAACAAAAAAGAAAAGGAAAAGGAGAGACAAAGAAGTATGAGAGGAAAAAGACAGGAGGATGTCGATGAGGAGGAAGAAGAAAAATAACAATAACAAGAGGAGGCGATGAAGAAGAAAATTAAGAGGTATGAAAAGAGACGAATGTGAAAATAGAGTAAGAAGAAGATGAAGAAACAGAAGAGGAAGATGAAGGAGTAAAAGAAGAGGTATGCATATGAAAAGAGAATGAAAAAAGTAGAGGGGGGGGGGGGGGGAAGAGCGAGTGGCTCAAGTATGTATGATCAAGATTTCAAAAACAAAAGCACCGAAATCCTCCCTTGTTGCAGAAGAACGGAAGATCTAGAATGAGTCACAAATATTAGAAGAGATAAGAGAAAGAAAACAAAACCTAAAAAAAAAAAAAAAAACAGCAAAAATTGCAGCACTGAGTTCAGCTGTTTTTTGGTTTTATTTTCGGTCCATTTTCTCACATTATGTTTACGGATTTCCCCAGTTTATTTTGGTTCGTATTGCCCTACCGCAGTTATCGGAGAAGATGAGCTCCTGCTGCCCGGGTCATGAGTCGGTGTAGGGATGCAGCTATTTTTATAGCTTAAATCAGTGATTCTCAAACCTTATATCATAGGTACCCTCTGGAAGTTCGGCTAGGTCCTCAAGCACCCCTAAGATTATTGTAGGCACAGAACCTTAAGAAAGGGGTGTTGTTCTGTGTGTGTGTTTTTTTTAAACGTGTATGTATGTACTGTGTTATAGTGGGGAAAAAATCGATGTTCTTACCATTTTAAACCAAAAACAAAATGTACGCATTATTAAGATTCCAAATTTAAAATAAAAAAAAATATTCAGCGAATCTAATCTTAGACATGCTGCGACCGATTTTCGGAGATTCTAATAAAATTTTGTGTCAAGGTGAAAACAGACTTTACAGGGTGAAGCTTCAAGTCTTTTTCTCACTTTAAAAATAAATAAACAAATAAATAAATTTGTCACAATATTTGGCAAATACACACACACATAAATAGGCCGCCACAAAATTAAATGCTAAAATTCTGGAAACTACTTCGTTTGCTATATTGTGATTAGCTTCCGTAGCTAAGTGGTGCTGCCGTTCGGAAGGTCCTGGGTTTAATTCTCCGGTAAGCCATTCATTTCTGTTGTTTTTCTGTTGTCTAGTTTTTTTCTTCTTTATTTCTCACGAGTGCCTGAAACTTACCTGTATGTGTGTAATACCTTGTATTTATTCAAAACGAAGACGGTGTAACACTAAGAACTTTTTTGATGAAGTGACGCGTTGCTAGAGCTATCAGTAATTCCTTCCTCTACTTTTGTGGGTAGGGCAGAAAAGTGTGTTTTAAAAAAAAAAAATTGTTCTTTGTTAATATCTGTAATAACAGGAATATATTCGCCTAAACAGATCGACATCTGTGACTGGTGTAAGATTTTTGCTTATAAGTACACGAAAATCCGCCAGTTTGAATGAAATGCAAGAGCTACTCCCTGGTACCCCTCGATGCACCCTCAGGGGTATGCGTGAATTCGGTTGAAAACCACAGACGCAGTTATATTCGAGCACATCGTGACCGCCTCTCGCCGAGTGCATTTTAATTCCTACTTTCAGGAAAGTAAACGTCTCAGGCTTTGCCATGGAGTTCGCACGTGTGACCTAATACACTTCATCCAGGTACATTTCTGTGACCAGCTGTTCTCATCCTAGTTTATTGCATCATTTATATAGTTCATCATTATCATCGTCACTAGCGTCATCGATTTCGTCTTCATAATCTTACGCCTGCACCTTTCTGGACTAACACGCGGTACTTGAAACAGTTTTACAGTGGCGGGAGAGCATCAGACTTGCATAACTGTGGCGTGAGGTTTTATTTGGCTTTAAGATCAGTATAGTACTGACAATTACAGAAATAGAATTTCTGCAGAAAATGGTGAAGTCCCAGTGTCTGAGAGGACTACTGGTATCACAAATTAGTTACGGCTGTGAATGTTCTGATCTCGAAAAATTAGTAGAGAGGAGACCGACATAACTTGCCACCTCCGCTGTGTAACTAACTGTGATATTAAGACAAGGAAACAGATTTTACTTAACAATGATAAAATTGACAAGTCTTCAAATACAATTTCCTTATTATTTATTTAGTATATACACTATCTACTCTTGTGCTGAAGGGTGAATGTTGAAAAATGGAACGTAATGAACTTGTAAGTTTACATATGATTTACAAATATTTATATTTATATAGATATGTAAATATATTACAACAAGTTTTCCAATTATAGGAACAAAAACTATATCAGCTGTGCTGTTATTCAATTATAGTAAACGTATCAGCTGTGCTGTTAATTACGTATAATTTATCAGCTATAATCTTATTATTGTCTCTTGCTACGCTAATTCACTTTCTCGTCACTGACACTAGCTTTTGCTCACAATGCCGACAGAAATGGTACTACTGGGTACTCATCTCTTAAAACGTTCTATTCTCCTTAGTTTGGGTCACACAACTCCTGCTGAGGCTCGTTACTTTAGCCCACCCAAGACTGAGGGGGACTAAATATGTAGCTTCTGTACAATCTCTATGCTCCTGCGAAGTTCCAGGCAGCTGGATTGACTCGAACATACGACCTCAGGTTTTATGACACGAATAAAACCTGTAACAAGGAACAATAGTTGCTAATTTCTGTCATCAAGCCCACCTATTTCTAATGTGGATGAAATGAGCGTGTGCCTCAGGTGTCTGCATGTAGGATGAATGACAACATGGCTCAGTATGATATAGCTATAGCGAGACAAGACAGGTGTCTACTTGCAAAACATTCTTTCTGATAAACTAATACATGGATACATTCAATAATATAAATTCAATACATGAATACATTCAATAATATAAATTCAATACATGAATACATTCAATACATGAATACATCCCATAATATAAATTCAATCCATGAATACATCCAAATATATGTACACCTAGGTGTGATACAACCATTTCCTTCCCCCTATAATATACCAGGCCCTCTCTGACAAGTGCTATACAAGATGGTAACATATATTCTAACAATATTGTTATGTTCTTATGATAGGAGTATATGAGACGAGGACTGTTTGGTGATATATCAGGTGGGAGTTATAGGAGACAATAGATTGATGTTACATGAGACAATAGATTGAGTCCTAACAAGGACTGTTTTGGTTATATTTCAGTTGGTTTTATCTGAGATAATAGACTGAAATTATAGGAGACAATAGATTGAAGTTATAGGAGACAATAGGTTGAGTCCTAACAACGACTGTTTTGGTTATATTTCAGTTTGGAGTTATCTGAGACAATAGACTGAAGTTATAGGAGACAATAGATTGAAGTATGAGTCCTATTATTCTTCGTCTATTCAATCATATTAGGAAATACAATCATTATACCTAATTCCAGAAGGTACAGTCAGTAACCTGATACGTTCATATTAAAACCTATTTTCCTACCAGTTTATAGTAAATTATATTTACCCTCCAAGATTTAAACAGGCCAGATTTTGACTCGACTAACGAAGCAGGCTGCAGGTCATTGCTCTCAGGTACGCTATAAAATCAAAGCTGATCAGCTCCTCATACTTCAGTCGGTAACCTGTACGTTCTGGCTTCGTGTTCGGTCCTCGTGGCTTGTGTTCGTGTTTTAGCATTAAATCTCGCCCGAAATATAGGCAGGTAAAACTTCTACTGGTAAAGGAAAAGCGTTTGGTTGGTTACTGTCGGAGAGCAAGCAGATTGGTTTCCTGCAGTTTCGTCTTATGCTCGTACAGCCTAATTTTATTCAGTTTCTTCCGCCATCTTGCGTGAACAAGATGGCTACGACCCACATCCGAAAAAAACAGGGCTTAAGTTTTTTTCCTGGCGTAACTTCTTGTAATTTATTCCGGCTCAGCAACTGTGCGTTGATTGGCTGGGGCAAATTTGTATCCCGACATAATGATTTAACAAAGTAGTGGGGTTACACACACTCGTTTCACGACATAGCCCCATCCTTTCCTAGCTGTGACCTGTCATAGCTGAAGTGTAAACACCTGCTGTAGTTAATCATTTTGCGTCTGTCCTTCCAGAGTAATAGGGTGTCGACTTAAAAAATCAACTCCTACATTGTCTCTTCCCGGAATGTAATTCACGGTAAAGGAATAAGGCGCCAGAAGCAAACTCCACCTTAACAATCTCGAATTTAACTTTTTAGATGCAGCCAAGAAAGTTAAAGGCTGGTGATCGCTTTGGACAATGAAGTGTGTCCCATACAGGTAAGGTGAAAATTTGTCGATGGACCAAATTAGAGCCAAACATTCTTTCTCTATGGTCGAGTAGTTCAACTCAGCTGCATTCAGCTTCCTAATGGCGTAGGCGACTGGTAAAAGTTCCTCCGGCTGGGCTTTTGATTGCTGCAAGAGAGTTGTACCAATACCTATACTGCTAGCGTCCGTCCTTAATACAAATTCCTGTGTGATATCG
Source organism: Oreohelix idahoensis (assembly GCA_024509875.1). Taxonomy (NCBI): domain Eukaryota; kingdom Metazoa; phylum Mollusca; class Gastropoda; order Stylommatophora; family Oreohelicidae; genus Oreohelix; species Oreohelix idahoensis. The sequence goes on along the minus strand of JAMPIV010014535.1, from coordinate 192,292 downwards.
GGTAGCGTAAGGATTGGTTTGCTGGTGAGTTTTGCTTTTAGCTCTGTGTAAGCTTTTTCACAATCAGCATTCCATTGGATTTTATCAGGCTGTCCTTTCTTAGTTAAGTTAGTTAATGGTGCACACAGAGAGTTAAAGTGGGGTATGTACTTCTGATAGAACCCACATAATGACACGAATGATCTCACATCTTTCTTCGTTTGAGGTCTGGGTGCCTTCTTTAACTTCTCTATATTCTTTGGTCAGGAGACATATGACCTGTAGAAATAGTGTGACCTAGGAATTCCAACTCCTTACAACCGATATAGCACTTGGTTGGACGTGCAGTTGTAGTGAAATGGACAGAGATACAACGGTAAAATATCTCCAAAGATAACATTTAAGGATAAAAACATAATGCGTAGGCTGCGAATAGTACATGATCGCCTAGACCGCGGGTCATCACCCTCCATAAAAATTGACTTGCTAGACAGGAGGGGAACGGAGGATCAAAAAGGAAAAAATATGACTGGAAAGATTGCGTGAGACTAGAAAGGCTAAGGAGACGCAATTGGGGGGGGAAACGGAGAAAAGTCACGTTTCCCAAGTTGACATAAAAAGTAAGCAACTCGACAGAAGGGACCATAGATATGTTACGCCACAGTCATTTATTGGACGCTTTTGCGCGATACCAAGCCCTTGATTTGAATTCAGCGGCTAAACGCAGATGTTAGGAATATTACAAAAATTAAAAAAGTACTTTTTTCTTAATATTAATGTTAGGAATATAAAAATTAGCTGGCCGGATGGCCTATTCTGAGCAGTGAACTAATATGTTCTTAATTTTACAGACGGATAGATAATATTGAAGATAATGACAAAAGACAGTGTTGTTCACATCATCGACAGACCGTATTGAATCTAAAAGTGTCGCTAATTGCACAAAAAAACACGACCTCGAGTCGCAGGTGTTCAAATCTACGTAGTATGGAAGAGAGGGTTTTTGGGTGGTGGCTGTGTCTAAAAATAACTTTTAACGACAAAATTTTGGAGGGGAGAGAAAGGTTGGTTCAAAAATCAAGTACATTTTGTAGAAACCCAAGTAGAGACGGACAGACTAACAGATAACCATCCATACTTGACTGAAGCATGACTGAAATGACTTTAGTGTAGGAAATTTGAAATTAAAATAAACCTAGGCAGTGATTGGCCACAGACAATCATATCATTAGCGCTCAGACGCGAAAGTGGGGCCATTCTTCAATAGTTGTTCAGTGATAGACACAGATTTTAAAGTGTGGTGATTTCCATATGAAAGAAAGTGTAATAAATTTAGGGACGCCATACTATAGCCAGCAGCTCAGCTGAGTTTTGCTAGCAATTCTGTGTTATTTATTCATAATCTGGTAAGATTGAAATTATTTCCTTATATATTTTGAATATTGTTTCATGTTCGAGTGATTTGATACTGCCTTATCGAAATCTAGCCTTACAAACAAGTAGGGATTTGCTCTAGACCCCCCGCCCAAGTCAGGGTCTAGGGACCAACAATGTACATAAACTCCAGCAAGGATTATGCAAGACAGATCAAGTGTTGAGAATAATGAAACATATTACCTATCCTCTTTTAGGGCAGACAACTAATAAATATTTTTCAGAACCTATAGTCTGGGAGGATCTATCTGATGTAAAACCACCATGGTAAATGTGCTGTTTGGTCAGAGAGATCTGACCTGTCTGTATGATGTGGTTGTTGTGTCAGTGTTGTGTCCAGACGTGGGTAGAGAATAGATTTTGACACATGGCCCATACTTTGATTGCAGAGCTGCGAGTTTCTGTTGTCAACCAAGCAGTGTCTATTCAGTTGGTGACTTTACTCGAGTGTATCTGTGCAGTACTTGTGACAGAGACCACCATTATTGCCCGCCAGCACGGAGAGGTGGGACCACCTGATTTCAGCACCAGAGCTACAACTACAAGATGAGTGAGCCTCTGGTCTGCTGGACATTCACCAACGCAGTTTAGTTACTAATACCCCATAAAAATTCCCACCATTTTCTGGACACTGTGTAGTCAATATAGACAGGTGTGATGAGGCCACCCCAACAGCACAAACATTAAATATCCTCCCAAGTAGATGACTACTAGAACATTTTAATAAAACTAACTAGTATAGTACATATATATGTACACTATTGCATTTATGATATAATATTCCATGCATTTCTTTTCATAATCTCTAAATCCTTTTAAGTTCTGGTCAACCTAAAAAAATTGATCCAGAACAAAATAAATGTAATATAATTCTATCAAAAAATTTTACACACGTGAGTTAGTTCAGTGTATTTTAACATTTATTAATATTATTAGTCTTGTTAAATATCTGTGGGTATATCTATAACCTATTACACCACACTACATATCATAACCCTAGACACTTTACGTAGCCATATTCATTAAAAAAAAAAATTAAGTGTGAGGTCGTAGTGGTAGCAAGAAAGGCCTTCTGACAATTCACAACTACATTTTATCTCAGGAGCCTTCACAGCTGGCCTCATACAATTACATTTAGTAATATCACCATCATACAATTCCATCAAACACCACTACCTAAATTGGGGTCTTGTCCAGGGATAATTAGCCCAACAGTAATATTAGGATCTCCTGGTGGGAGAAATAAAAGTAGGGAAATAAATTGTAAAATTTCCTTTAAAATTAAAAGTGTCCCTGCAGATAAAAGTTGGTGAATCTTCACAGCCAGTAATAATTAATTAGTTAACTGGTTAGTTAGAATTAGTTAGACTATAGTCATAAGAAGTACTTAGTGTATTTACTGGTTAGAGATTTACTTTGTATATTATTATATTGTCTAAAAAGTATGGCGGAGCTGGCAAAATTTAGATCAGCTGCTGTGCTCACCGCGAAGGAGATGGGAATGGATGGTCAAATTTTAATTCAATACGTAACGGCTGAATGTGATAAATATATATTGAAAGGGAAGATAAGAAAGGTAGCGAAAGAGAAGAGGTTACAAATTGAGGCTGATAGAGAAATTAAGAGGCTGCAGATTGAGGCAGAAGAAAAACGACAGCAAAGGGAGGCAGAAGAAAAACGACAGCAAAGGGAGGCAGAAGAAAAAGGTTGACTGCCGAAAGGGAGGCAGAAGATAAAAAGGCCGAAAGGGAGGCAGAAGATAGAAGGTTGCAAAGGGAGCACGAATTACGACTAAGGGAGCTGGAATTACAAGGCCCGGCTCCTGAAAATGGTGCCAGCCCTTTTGCCTCAGATGCTACGCCTAGTCTGGGAGCCTCAAACTCAGCTATGGGGTTTCATTTAGACCATTTTGTTGAAAAAGACGATGACATAGAGGGGTACCTAGGACGTTTTGAGTTATTAGCTACTACATATGGGTTAGAGAGAGAGAGGTGGAGCTTAAAGCTATCACAGGGATTGAGAGGTACTTCTTATGAAGTATTTGCTAAAATGAACAGGGAAGACCAAGACAATTATGACATGTTAAAGCAGGCTTTGTTATTAAGGTACGAGAAGAATGGTGAATTTTATCGTAAGAAATTTAGAAATGCCAAACTGTTGTCTGGGGAGACATACCACCAATTCTCTGCTAGACTAGAAACCTATTTGGAGAAATGGACGGCTCTGGGGAAGACCCAAGATCTTAAAGAAATGATCATGATTGAGCAATTGAGAGAGTCCATGGCTCCAGACATGAGAAAATTTCTCATGGAACAAGGTGCAGAGAAGTTGGGGGAAATTTTAAATGTTGCTGAGAGGTATCAGGCAGCCCAGGCAGAGGTAAAGTGGTGCTAAAAAGAAGCACATAGACAATTTTAAAGCTCCACAGCAATTTAATAAATTTGATAATAGAGAGCAGGGAAATAAAGGTAGGACAAACTTTGAGCGGCCAAGAAATGACTATCGCGACAGAAACTCACAGTTCAATGACCAAAAGTTCAATGAAAGAAAACCGTTGAACCAAGGAAAAAGATGGTGTAAATGGTGCAAGAAGGATAACCATAACACCGAATTTTGTAGAAGGAAACCTTCAAACATTGCTGCAATGAAGTCGGGGACGCAAAGATTAAAGGTTAATCCTAAGGGACAACAGGAACCTTATCACCCCCCAGTTTGTGAGGATGTTATTTGTAATGGGGTCACCATAAGGTGCCTTTATGATACAGGTTTGGATTATGATTCAGTTGTGAAGTCTAGCCTAGTGGACCCAAGTCAGTATACCACAGAAACAGTGGAAATACAAGGGGCGACTAAGGACATACCACTCATGACACTTCCCATCGCAAGGATAACGGTGAAAACTCGCTATGTGGAAGGAGAAATCAGAGCAGCAGTGATAGATGAACCAATCTACCCTCTGATATTGGGGTGTAGATACGTCTTCTTGGGGAACCCCGAGAAACCTGTGATCATGGCGACAGTGCAGACCAGGTCACAGAAGAAGGAGGAAGAAGGTGAACCTATAAATGCTCATCCAGAGGAGATGAGGAAGGCGCAGGCTGAGGATAGGACACTCAAGCCATGTTTTAAAAAATTGCCCAAATGCCACACACCTCCGAGCAAGGGGGAATATTTCATGAAGAACAAACTCTTATACAGGAAGGCCGGAACTGGAACAAATGGTCACAACCAGCTGGTTCTTCCCACTTCATATAGAGATAAAGTGATGGAACTCGGGCATGCGATTCCCTTCAGTGGTCACATGGGGATCAGCGCCACAGGACAGCGTATAGCTTGTCATTACTTCTGGCCAGGGATAACGGAGGATATAAAAAGATATGTCAAATCCTGCCCAGAATGTCAAAGGGTAGCTCCAAAGCACTGGACTGCTCCTGCAACTCTAGGGGAAATGCCCATAGTGGGAACACCTTTTGAGAGGGTTGCAGTGGATATTGTAGGACCTCTCACTCGGACCAAGAGGAGGAACAGTTACATCCTTACTCTGGTGGACACTTGTTCTATGTGGGGAGAGGCGGTAGCCCTGCCATCAATTGATTCAAAACATGTAGCAGAGGCACTACTTACAATATTTACCCGATTAGGATTCCCGCATCAAATCTTGACGGATAATGGTTCTCAGTTCAAGGGGAAACTAACGGAAGAAGTTTTTAAGCTATTTCAAGCCAGGCACTTTCATTGTAGTCCGTACCATCCACAAGGGAACGGCCAGGTAGAGAGGTTCAACGGGACTCTCATTTCTATCCTGAGAAAGCTGGCACACGAAAAACCGGATCTGTGGGATCAATTCCTGCCCGCCGCATTGTTTGCGTACCGGGAGGTACCACATAGTTCAACCGGGATGGCTCCCGCAACTCTGCTATTTGGGAGGCCAATAAAAGGTCCATTAGAGCTCTATTAAGGACCTGGACAGATGAGAAGGCGGAAGAGACTGTTACCTCATCGTATCAATACGTGAACGAACTGACCACTCGTTTGAAAGCTGGATGGAAACTGGCAAATGATAATTTGAAGCAAGCCAGGAAGAAACATGCAGCATATTTTAATAGGAAGGCAAAGGACAGGGAACTGGCAGTCGGAGAGAAGGTGCTGCTTCTACTACCCGGAAGCCAGAATAAATTACAAATTGGTTGGCAAGGTCCATATACGGTTCTAGAGAAGGTGTCTAGAACAAACTATAAAATTGACAAAAAGGGGAAGGAAAAAGTTTATCATGTAAACCTGTTAAAGAAGTATCTGGACAGACCACTCCAGGAAAGCACCCCCTTATTGACCTTGGCTATTGCAACCCAGATGCAAAAAGAACCACTCACCTCACATGAATACCCATTACATCCTTGTGAAACCGCAGCACAGGTAAAAGTCAGTAAGCACCTGACTAAAAACCAGAGGGAGAGAGTTCAACAGGTTCTGGAGGAACATACAGATGTATTAACAGATAAACCAGGCCATACAAATTTGCTACAGTATGACATGAAACTGGTAGACTCAAACCCAATCTGTATGAGAGCCTATTCTATTCCGTTCGCGAAGGAGAAGGCATTGAAGGAAGAAATAGAGTATTTGTTGAAGGAGGGGATTATTTCGCACAGTGAATCATCTTTTAGTTCTAGTGTCGTTTTGTTGAGAAAACCGTCTGGGGAACACAGACTGTGCATAGATTACAGGAAACTGAATGCTGTCACAGAAGGACAAGTGGATCCATTACCAGACACAAAACAGTTATTTGCCAGACTGAACAAGGCAAAATACTTTTCAAAGGTGGATCTTAGTAAAGGCTATTACCAGATCCCAGTGAAGCCTGAAGTGAGACCTTATTTGGCTTTTAGCACTTCGGATGGACATTATGAATTCAATATGCTACCATTCGGACTGAAAAATGCTCCGAGTGTGTTTTCAAGGATGATGCGAAAATTGTTGGATCCCCTGAATAACCCATGTATCACGAATTTCATGGATGATATTCTCGTCGCCACAGAGACATTTGAAGACACATTGAAGCTCTGGAGATGTTGTTTGATAGACTTCGGGAGGCGAACTTAACTGCTAGGCCAACAAAATGTTGTATTGGATGCAAAGAGTTGGAATTCTTGGGGCACACTGTATATCAGGGTAATATGACCCCTGATCCTAAGAATTTGGAAAAACTGCAGAGAGCACCTAGGCCGCAAACAAAAAAGGACGTGCGATCATTTGTGTCGTTATGCGGATTTTATCAGAAATACATCAAAAATTTTAACGCTATTTGTGCTCCTCTGACTGATCTGACTCGCAAGGGACTTCCAGATAAAATTATTTGGACTGCACAATGTGAACTAGCGTTCCAAGAGTTAAAGGAAAAACTCACTAGCAAGCCTATTCTCAAACTGCCTGATTTGACACAGGACTTTGTCTTAAGAACCGATGCAAGTAATGTAGGACTCGGAGGGGCTTTGTTGCAAAGATCATCTTCACCTGATGGGGAACTTAAACCAGTCGCTTATGCAAGCCGCAAATTGAATAAGGCGGAACAAGGATACTCCACAAGCGAAAAAGAATGTTTAGCATTAATCTGGGCAATAAAGAAGTTTCAAATCTATCTGTATGGTAGGACATTTGTGGTGGAGACGGACCATCAGCCTCTCGTGTTCTTGTCTCAGGCTAAGCATGAAAACGCAAGATTGCTGAGGTGGTCTTTATTGCTTCAACCTTATCAGTTTAGTATCCAATATATCCCAGGCAAATTGAATGTCGGTGCAGATTTCCTCAGTCGGCACCCCTGTGATCAAAATTAGAGTAGTGGCAGACGTGAGTAGTAATTTTACCTATGTGTATCGCTGGTTTTGGAACTTGCCATAGGCATGTTTTCAAGTGGGGAGATGTGTAGTGAAATTGACAGAGATACAACGGTAAAATATCTCCAAAGATAACATTTAAGGATAAAAACATAATGCGTAGGCTGCGAATAGTACATGATCGCCTAGACCGCGGGTCATCACCCTCCATAAAAAATTGACTTGCTAGACAGGAGGGGAACGGCGGATCAAAAAGGAAAAAAAAATATGACTGGAAAGATTGCGTGAGACTAGAAAGGCTAAGGAGACGCAATTGGGGGGGGGGGGGGGGGGGGGAGGGGAAACGGGAAAAAGTCACGTTTCCCAAGTTGGCAAAAAAAGTAAGCAACTCGACAGAAGGGACCATAGATATGTTACGCCACAGTCATTTATTGGACGCTTTTGCGCGATACCAAGCCCTTGATTTGAATTCAGCGGCTAAAACGCAGATGTTAGGAATATTACAAAAAATTAAAAAAGTACTTTTTTTCTTAATATTAATGTTAGGAATATAAAAATTAGCTGGCCGGATGGCCTATTCTGAGCAGTGAACTAATATGTTCTTAATTTTACAGACGGATAGATAATATTGAAGATAATGACAAAAGACAGTGTTGTTCACATCATCGACAGACTGTATTGAATCTAAAAGTGTCGCTAATTGCACAAAAAAACACGACCTCGAGACGCAGGTGTTCAAATCTACGTAGTATGGAAGGAGAAGGGTTTTTGGGTGGTAGCTGTGACTAAAAATAACTTTTAACGGCAAACTTTTGGAGGGGAGAGTAAGATTGGTGCAACAATCGAGGACATTTTGTAGAAACACAAGTAGAGACGGACAGACTAACAGATAACCATCCATACTTGACTGAAGCATGACTGAAATGACTTTAGTGTAGGAAATTTGAAATTAAAATAAACCTAGGCAGTGATTGGCCACAGACAATCATATCATTAGCGCTCAGACGCGAAAGTGGGGCCATTCTTCAATAGTTGTTCAGTGATAGACACAGATTTTAAAGTGTGGTGATTTCCATATGAAAGAAAGTGTAATAAATTTAGGGACGCCATACTATAGCCAGCAGCTCAGCTGAGTTTTGCTAGCAATTCTGTGTTATTTATTCATAATCTGGTAAGATTGAAATTATTTCCTTTATATATTTTGAATATTGTTTCATGTTCGAGTGATTTGATACTGCCATATCGAAATCTAGCCTTACAAACAAGTAGGGATTTGCTCTAGACCCCCCGCCCTAGTCAGGGTCTAGGGACCAACAATGTACATAAACTCCAGCAAGGATTATGCAAGACAGATCAAGTGTTGAGAATAATGAAACATATTACCTATCCTCTTTTAGGGCAGACAACTAATAAATATTTTTCAGAATCTATAGTCTGGGAGGATCTATCTGATGTAAAACCACCATGGTAAATGTGCTGTTTGGTCAGAGAGATCTGACCTGTCTGTATGATGTGGTTGTTGTGTCAGTGTTGTGTCCAGACGTGGGTAGAGAATAGATTTTGACACATGGCCCATACTTTGATTGCAGAGCTGCGAGTTTCTGTTGTCAACAAAGCAGTGTCTATTCAGTTGGTGACTTTACTCGAGTGTATCTGTGCAGTACTTGTGACAGAGACCACCATTATTGCCCGCCAGCACGGAGAGGTGGGACCACCTGATTTCAGCACCAGAGCTACAACTACCAGATGAGTGAGCCTCTGGTCTGCTGGACATTCACCAACGCAGTTTAGTTACTAATACCCCATAAAAATTCCCACCATTTTCTGGACACTGTGTAGTCAATATAGACAGGTGTGATGAGGCCACCCCAACAGCACAAACATTAAATATCCTCCCAAGTAGATGACTACTAGAACATTTTAATAAAACTAACTAGTATAGTACATATATATGTACACTATTGCATTTATGATATAATATTCCATGCATTTCTTTTCATAATCTCTAAATCCTTTTAAGTTCTGGTCAATCTAAAAAAATTGATCCAGAACAAAATAAATGTAATATAATTTTATCAAAAATTTTACACACGTGAGTTAGTTCAGTGTATTTTAACATTTATTAATATTATTAGTCTTGTTAAATATCTGTGGGTATATTTATAACCTATTACACCACACTACATATCATAACCCTAGACACTTTACGTAGCCACATTCATTAAGAAAAAAAAATTAAGTGTGAGGTCGTAGTGGTAGCAAGAAAGGCCTTCTGACAATTCACAATTACATTTTATCTCAGGAGCCTTCACAGCTGGCCTCATACAATTACATTTAGTAACATCACCATCATACAATACCATCAAACACCACTACAGCAGTCAATAAAGTTAGTGATATGGGGATTTTGTAGAGGTTCCAACAATTTCCTCATCATTCTTGAAAAGATACTTGGAGCATTTTTCAGCCCAAAGGGTAGTACATTAAACTCGTAGTGTCCGTCTGATGTACTAAATGCCAGCATTTTCCTAACTTCTGGTTTCACTGGTATTTGGTAGTATCCCTTGCTTAGATCTTCCTTCGATAAATACCTATCTTTACTCAGTTTAGAGAACAGTGGTTGGTGTGTCAGGTAATGGGTCCACCTGAGATTCTGTGATCGCATGATAAGCTTCTTGTAGTAATATACATAACCTGTGGTTTTTTGTACCACACCACTAGGCTTCCTTATGAAAGTAGCACCACACTTGAGCTATAGGGAGATTCAGACTTTTCGAAAATAATTCTCTTTTAAGAGATAGTCAATCTCATCCTTGAGTGTTTGTGCTTGCATTGTTCAGTCCATGTCCGCACAATGCTTCCCAGTGGGATAATTCTGTGTATGGGACGGCGTACGGGGGGGGGGGGACAATACAACAACGTTGCCGGACCCACACCTATTTCTATTGTAAGGGGCAGTATACCGAAGTGGGGCCTGTTCTCCCTCAACTGTTCGGTTCGTACAGCCTGGTTCCATACCTCCTTTGGTTCGGGTTTGTTTCTGCAGCTTTTTTAATACTGGTTGCTGACTAACCAAATTTTCCAAAGGACCCAGGCCATGGTGTTCCGACAAATATCTAGTCGGATTGGGATGTCTCTCGTCCCCTCTCTGTACAATACGGAAGAGTTGCCATGGTTACTGGTGTAACAGTAGACTTGTTGTGATTTGTTTTTTTCTCTTTATCACTGCATCTACCTGTTGTTTTCTCTGGTGTATTTTCTTTGTGGGCCTACGTCCGCAACAATGCTCCCTAGGTCCTGTAACTGGTCTACGCTTCTGAATGAGGTTACCTGGTTACATTCTGACCGGGATTTCATATACCGACTTATGTCTTCAATTATTCCTGGCCAGTAATATCGCAATGCTATATTTTGACCAGTGGCCCCTTTTCCTCTGTGACCACTGCCTGATGTAGCATGCTCTTGCTCCATAATTTCCTCCCTGTAGAACTTTGGCACTTGCCACCAGCTGTCCATGCCCTTTAGGACCTTTTCCAGCTTGTCTGTAGAGTAGGCCATTTTCCATATAGTAGTCTCCTTTCTCTGGAGTGTTATGGGCCTTTCGAAATTTGCCAAAACAAGGCTTCAATGTGGCTGTTGCTGTTTGAGCCTTTTTTCATCTTTGTACGATTAATGTTTATTGGATCTCCCTCCTCCTTTTGGTGCTCGACCTGGTATGGTTTGCTGCCATGACAACAGGTTTTACTGGGTCACCCAAAAAGACATATTTACATCCTATTACCAGCGGGTATATAGGATCATCACTTACTGCTGCTCTTATCACTCCTTCCACATAGCGAGTTCTCACGTTGATCCTTGCTATGGGAAGTGTCAGGGTCCCCGTTCCCTGCATTGCCCCTTTTACGTCCACTGTTTCTATTGTAAGTTGGTCAGGGTGCACTAGGGTTGCACTCACGACTGAGTCGAATTCCAAACCTGAATCATATAAGCACTGAATTTTAGTGCCATTACATGTCACTTCCTCACAGACAGGGGGATGATGGAGGTCATTCTGACTACCTGCCAGTTCCTTCCTTCCCTTGTTCTTTGTTGTGAGACACGCAGCGTAATAAGGAGGGTTGTTCCTTCTGCAGTCTGCAGTATTGTGGTTCCTCATTAGACAAGTTTTACTCCACTTTCCTTCCTTGCGGTAAGGTGTCTTATCCGATCTTAGAGGGTTTTTGTCCTTTTGGTCAAATCTTTGTTTGTTTCTTGTGGCACGGTCCTTTTGTTCATATTTGGTATAGTTTTGTGGTGATTTGAAGTTTTTACCCTGCGTCTTCATATTTCTTAATAATTCTGCCTGAGCTGCTTGATATATCTCAGCAACAGTTACAATATCTTCCAATCTCTCTGCTCCTTGTTCCATGATAAACTTCCTCATTTCTTGAGGCATGGACTATTTCATTATCATTTCTTTCAGATCCTGACACTTTCCTAAACTACTCCATTTTTCCAAATAGGTTTCCAATCTAGCAGAGAATTGGTGATAGTTTTCTCCTGGAAGAAGTTTAGCTGTTCGGAATTTCTTTCTATATGATTCTGAGTTCTTTTCATATCTCACAAGCAGTGCCTGCTTCAGAATTTCGTAATCTTCCTGGTCATCTCTTGAGAGCTTCAAATATACATCGTAGGCCACACCTCTCAATCCCTGAGATAGTTTAAGACTCCTCTTTTCTTTCCCTAAGCCATAGGTAGTGGCAAGTCTTTCGTATCTATCCAGGTACGACTCAATGGCGTCTTCTTTCTCAACAAATGGGTCCAGATGAAAATTCATGGCCCCACTTGAGGTGCTCTGGATGGAGCTATTCTCAGAGTGAGGTGAGGGCATACCCACCATTACTTGCCAGTATATTGGCTCTGAATTTCAAGGCTCTTTTAATCTCAACTGATGGTCCTCTCTCTGCTTGTAATTTGTCTTTTCCATCCAGCTTCAATTTTCTTTGCCATCATTTTCAGCCTCTTCATTTCTTGGCTTCAAATTTCTAATTCTTTTGGTTCTCTCTCTCAGCTTTCGCAGTCTTTTGTCTTTCTCTCTCAGCTTCCAGTCTCTATGTCATTCTCTTTCGAGCTTCGGCAGTCTTTTGGCTTCTCTTTTCAGCTTCCACTTGCATATTTTCTTTTTCCTATCCATGTGTTTTGTCCACTTCTGTTGTGTGACATACATGAGTAATGACGCATCTACTTCTGGTCATATTTAATTCCTTACGCGCCATCTGCATGATCACTAGTCCTGAAGGTTCACTAGATCCAGCCATGGCGTTACTTAGATAGGGTATGTAAATTTACAATAAGCACCAAATTATTGTAATTAAACTTAATTAATTTAAAACTGAACAAAACAATTTCCTGTGGGCAATCTTTGTGTGAGCATCAACTATTTAATACTGCGAGTACTAACTGGTACTCCGTCCTAAAGAAAATATAATTTAAAAAATCCTATTATGATTTTTGCAAAAAAAAATTTCCTTATGTTATCTAATGGGTGGCACAATAGATAGAGTGTAGATAGGATGGAAAGACTAAGTATGGCTCAAGATAAATACAGAAAATATCACAGGGACACGAGCCCCCTGAGTGTGGCGTTGAGGTTTTATTGGTCTTTAAGATCAGTATAGTACTGACAATTACAGAAATAGACATTTTCTGTCAGAAAATGGTGAAGGTCCGCAGTGTCTGAGAGGGACTACTGGTATCACAAATTGAGTTACGGCTGTGAATGTTCTGATAAACTCCGAAAAAATAGTAAGAGAGGGAGACCGACATAAGCTTGCCTACCTCGCGCTGTGTAGACTAAAACTGTGATATTAAGACAAGGAAAGGCACGATTTTACTTAACAATGATACAAAATAATTGACAAAGTCTTCAAACATACAAATTTCACTTATTATTTACTTTAGTATACTACATATCTACTCTTGTGCTGAAGGGGTGAATGTTGAAAAATGGAACGTAATGAATTTGTAAGTTTACATATGATTTACGAATATTAATATTTATATAGAGTTATGTATAATATATTACAAACAAGTTTTGTCCAATTATAGGAACAAAAATTATATCAGCTGTGCTGTTATATCAAATGTATAGTACATTGTGATCAGCTGTGGCTGTTAATTACGTATAATTTATCAGCACTATAATCTTATTATTGTTTCTCTTGCTCTAATTGATGTAATTCACTTTCTTTCGTCACTGACACTAGCTTTTGCTCACAAATGTGCCGAGACAAATGGAGTACTACTGGGTACTCCATCTCTTATAAAACGTTCTATTTCTCCTTAGTTTGGGTCACACAACTCTCTGCTGAGTGCTCGTTAACTTTAGCCACCCAAGACTTGATGAGGGGAGACTAAAGATGTAGCTTCTGTACAATCCTCTATGCTCCTGCGAAGTTCCAGGCAGCTGGGGATTGACGCGAACATACGACCTCAGGTTTTATGCCACGAATAAAACCTGTAAACAAGGAGAAATAGTATCGCTAATTTCTGTCCATCAAGCCCACACTATTTCTAATGTGGATGAAATGAGGCGTGTGCTTCAGGTGTCTGCATGTAGGAATAATGAAAACATGGCTCCCAGTATGATTTAACTATAGCGAGACAAGACAGGTGTCTACTTGCAAAACATTCTTTCTGATAAAATCTAATACATGGAGCTACATTCAATTATATAAATTCAATTACATGAAAAACATCCAATGATATAAAATTCAAATACATGAATACATTCAATACATGAATTACATCCAGATAATATAAATTCAACTCCATGAATACATCCAAATATATGTACACCTAGGCGTGTGATACAGACATTTCCTTCCCCCTATAATATACCAGGCCCTCTCTGACAAGTGGCTATACAAGCTGGGTAACATATATTCCTAACAATATTGTTAGTGTTCTTATGATAGGAGTATATGAGGACGAGGGGACTGTTTGGTGATATATCAGGTAGGGAGTTATCAGGAGACAATAGAATTGATGTTTACATGAGACAATTGTATTTAGTCCTATAACAAGGACTGTTTTGTTGGTTATATTTCAGTTGGTTTTATCTGAGATAATAGACTGAAATTATAGGGATACAATAGATTGAAGTTATAAAATGGAGACAATAGGTTGAGTCCTAACAAGGACTGTTTTGGTTATATTTTAGTTTGGAGAAGTTATCTGAGACAATAGACTGAAGTAGTATAGGAGACATTAGATTGAAGTATATGACGTCCTATTAGTCTTCGTTCTATTCAATCCATATTAGGAAATTACAATCATTATAGCTAATTCCACCAAGATACAGTCAGTAACACCATGATACGTTTCATATTAATAAACCTATTTTCCTACTTCCAGTTTACTAGTAAATTATATTTACCCTCCAAGATTTAATACAGGCCAGATTTTGACTCGAACTTAGCGAAGCAGGCTGTCAGGTCAATGCTACTCAGGGTAAGCCGTGCTATAAATCAAAGCTGACAGACATCCTCTCTTCATGTCGGTCGTCTCTGGCTTCGTGTCGGTGTGCGTGTTTTTAGCATCAATATCTCGCCCGATTATATAGGGCAGGTAAAAATAACTTCTACTGGTAAAGGAAAGCGTTTGGTTGGTTCCTGGCGGAGCAAGCTGATTGGTTTCCTGCAGTTTCGTCTTATGCTCGTACAGCCTAATTTTATTCAGTTTTCTTCCGCCATCTTGCGTGAACAAGATGGCCGCGACCCACATCTAAATCCGAAAAAAACAGGGCTTAAAAAAGTTTTTTTTTTGTTTTTTTTCCTGGCGTAACTTCTTGTAATTTATTCCGGCTCAGCACACTTGTGGGCGACGTTGATTGGCTGGGGCCAAAATTTGTATCCCGAACATAATGATTTAACAAAGTAGTGGGGTTACACACACTCTGTTTTCACGACTCAATAACGATAGAGGGCTTGCCTCTAGCTTCAAAGTTTACCGTGAGTTCCTAAGTTCAAGGAGTCTGAGAGCATCAAGCTGCAGTTTGCCCTGCTGTAGATATTGGATCTGATTATGGCTCTTCAGTTAGTGTGAGGGATTGTCTCCCTGCTCCGCAGTAGTGGCCCAACGATTGTCCAAACATTGAGGTTACGACTGGGGTCTTCAAACTTATCAAAACTTCGCTCAAGATTAACTACTTGGCACACATACCAAATCACGTAATTATGCTTCTACTTAAGGGAGCCTCACAGGATTTTAAAGAAAAGCAAGCATAACAACATAGCTGTCATGAACTTATTATTCTCCGGCACCTTCTGTGACGTAATATATTTTCGGTAATACCTCTATCTGGTTAAGTATTTAGAACAATTTCAGTTCACAGCTGCCTGATGCAAACAAACACTTCACTCACTGGTGATTAATCCATCTGTAGCTTTACAGATGAACAGGTTTAAATAATCACTCATAGTTTAACAATGTAAAATAAATAAAGTTGTTTATAAAAAAGAAGCGATGATATTTATCCTCATCGGATGATTTAAACTGTGGTGGAAAGTTCGGAAAATTGTGAAATATTCTTTGGCTGTGCTGTTATAGTACTTAGCTTCCGGTCTGGGGTCGGCTGGCGTCTGCTTCATCCGCTGTTGGTTCCAACAGGTGCCTTCGACTGTACATTTCTACAAGTCAAGTCTGGTGACTGTAACACGCCTCATGCATTAAGGCTGAGGTAAATGCAAAGTTTGTCAAGCGTTTTAAAGACCCGTCTGATGTTGGTGCCTAGCGTCGACTGCTGGCAACTTGAACCACAGAGCTGATGTTGGGTTCCATCACTGCTAGTGTAACTTGAAACCACACAGAATCTGAAAAAGGATATAAATGTCTCTGCTAAGCATTGGGTCTCCTGACATAGTCATCAGGCGACCTCGCTCTTACCATCCACAAGGGGGTGGTGTGTGTTTTTTTTTTTTGGGGGGGGGGGGGGGGGGGGGGGGGGGGGGGGGGGGACTTTATCTTCTTCAGAAATGTTACCCTCCCTGAGCGTTGATGTGACTCGGATGAAAGTGCTTTTGGACAGCGGAAGACAACAACTATAACACACACACACACACACACACACACACACACATATA
This sequence comes from Oreohelix idahoensis, assembly GCA_024509875.1. NCBI lineage: Eukaryota > Metazoa > Mollusca > Gastropoda > Stylommatophora > Oreohelicidae > Oreohelix > Oreohelix idahoensis. Next base: position 175,926 of record JAMPIV010014535.1, on the reverse strand, counting down.
TATATATATATATATATATATATATATATATATATATATATATATATATATATATATATATATATATATATATATATATATATATATACTTCATTTCTTTTCAAAGGGTTCGAAGTATCAATGGAGTGCAGAGAAGGGTGTGTGGCATAAAAATTGTTACTAGGGGTCCATTGTTTTTTAAGAGAGAAATGTATTGAGTATTGTAGTGATAAAATTCATTGAAAATTATACATGCATACTTAAGTTACTTTATATCTAAATAGTTCTTTTATACTTTACCTCTTACTGCTGACGCAAAATGTCTATCTTTGAGCCCCACAAAAGGATAAGGAGAATTTCGGATAAGTAGAAGTATTTTAGCTGTTCCCAGCGACTTCTACTCAGTACGGATGAGTAGAAGTCGCTGGGAACAGCTAAAATACTTTTACTTATCCGAAATTCTCCTTATCTTTTGCTCAAAGATAGACATTTGCGTCAGAGTAAGAGGTAAAGTATAAAAGAACTATTTAGATATAAAGTAACTTAAGTATGCATGTATAATTTTCAATGAATTTATCACTACATACTCATACATTTCTCTCTTAAAAAACAATTGACCCCTAGTAACAATTTTTATGCCACACACCCTTCTCTGCACTCCATTGATACTTCGAACCCTTTGAAAAGAAATGAAGTGCACCCTGTGATTTTTTATAGTTAATGGGAGTTTTAATGGAGCCTCTCATACTGTTCCGATAAACTGTTCTGTTCTGATACATTCAAGACGATATTGAGAATATTAAAAGGTGAATAAACATTCGTGAAAAAAACAACTAGGCCACACAATCTAACGTTTACAAGTGCAATACTTCTTCTTCTTCGTACACTCTCAGACGTCCACTTGAATGTTCTCAAAGAAAGCAGTAGTCAGTTTGAGGCTATTTGAATCTCTGTAAAGCTTTTCCACGAAAGGAACTGGCGTCGGCCATATGCCCTTTCTCTGTACCGCATATAAGGGGCAACTTTGAAGCAGATGTTCAGCAGTCATTTTATCAGTGCCACAGTTACTCTGATCGGTAGTTCCTATCTTTACAGTGTTGAATAGATGGTATCTCAATTCTAGCCCTTTGACCTCTGTGTAGCGCAGCGGAACGCTACGGAGTTATTGAGATTTTGCTTACTATGTAATGACGTCATCATGGAGCGGCGAACGTTGCACTGTTTCGTTAGGCCTGTGGCCCAGTACATCCGATTTCAACGGGCATTTATGTCGGGTTGCCTTCCTTAGCCTTTGACTGTCCAAGTGCAACACAAAAGAACACTTGAGACATCTATCATCATTCATCATCATCAACATCATCATCATCATCATTTTCCTTTGCGTAATGGGACCACCATTGCAGCCATTCCACTTACAGAAAGCCCGCACAAAGCAGTGACATGCTCTTGTAGTGGTGTTTTATGTGGCAAGTTGTTTTACATGATGAGGTAGCCAGCTCCCATACCCAACTTCATGTTAGTCGCCCTTTACGACATGCCTGGGGTTGCAGTTGTTCTATACTTTCTTTGTCTTCTCTGAGACCCCTGTGAACTACACATCCAGTATATATTTGACAAAATTGAAGGGGGAGAAGGGGAGATGAATGCTGGAGGGCGCCCTCTAATGCCGCCATTTTATGGATCTGTATTAGACCTACCGCTCTGTCTATCTGTATGTTTCTATCTGGGCTTCCTCCTCCAAAACTATGTCCACCTTTATCTATCTACTTCTACATTTTTCTATGATGCCTGTGTTATGTTTTCCTCGATGCTTGGCTAGTCTTTATATAAACTTAGTCCCCGATTTATGGTTTAAACAACCCCCCCCCCCCCCCCCCCCCCCCCCCGCTGCACAAGAAAACATTTCGTTAAAATAATCTCATATCCTCGCTCCAGTCTATCCAGTTGCTAATGGATACATGGATCAGCATGTCAGTTAAGGAAGGCAAAGGAAGCGAGAAAGGGAACCGGCCACTCCACCTAAAAATTAGATCTAGTGTAGTGAAGTCTCTAACACTTCACTTCCTTACGGCAGTACTGCTAAGGAACTGCCTTTATCTTTTTTTTTTTTAAATTAAAAAAAACAATTTTGCCTCGTTTTGGCGAGGCGCGCTACGTTCAACCTAGACATAAGGTCCGTCGGTTATAATTGGGCGCATGTCCAAATATGAAAGACCATGTGATCTGGTCATTTTTTACCTTTATGTACTGAACAATGCACACCTCTGTTCCTGAGGGCAAAGAAAAAAATTCGAATGTTTGCCTTTGTGAACTTTAAGGAGCTAAATTTCGCTTGTTATGTTAAAGTCATTTGATTGGATACTAACTTTTTAAAATATTTTTATTTTACTCGTGTCTTCCTTTTTTTTCAGTCATGACTTGGTTCAACATTCTTCAAATTATGTGACATCCATTGCGTTATTTTTTCACAACATGCCTTTCTGCCATCTATTCACCCCATGTTGCCTCTGATCTTGCCATGTAACCAAAACATTACAAAAAATCTTTTCAAATCTAATACATTATTCATCTCTCTAACGAGCCTCATTTGTTCGCAGGAAAAGAGATGCTCCCTGTGTTGGCCAAAGGTGGTTAACTGGTCGTTTGTCTTCCTTGTCCTAACACTTTCATTTCTCCAAGTGAGGCGTTGTGGTCACTTGGATGAACCCGGATCGAATCTTTGGCATGTCTGTTACTTATCTGTTTGTTATCTAATATCATCATGAGCGTCCGATTGGCAGAGTAGTTAGGGCGCTTGCCTCTCGCAGCAAAGTTACCAGGTTCCGGGATTAAAACCTGGAGCATAATGCTCTAGTCTACCCAGCTGTAAATGGGTATTTTTCTCTGCTCTTGAGTTAGGGAAGGCAGAGGTTAAGAGGATGGGAACTGGTCACCACAACCTCACAAAACTAAAACCTAGTTCTGTGAAGTCTCTAACACCTCACCCACCTATCTATCTATCTATCTATCTATCTATCTATCTATCTATCTATCTATCTATCTATCTATCTATCTATCTATCTATCTATCTATCTATCTATCTATCTATCTATCTATCTATCTGTCTGTCTGTCTGTCTATCTGTCTGTCTGTCTGTCTGTCTGTCTACCTGCCTACCTTCCTACTTACCTATCTGCCTGCCTGTCTGTCTGTCAGTCTGACTGTATGTCTTGTGTTTTGCGCTTTCACTTCCCATTATTTCTTATCTTTCTCTTTCAGTCCTTGTTCTGGAATCCCCAGGGAAAGTGTGGCAGAGGTAGACCAAAAAAAAAAAACACATGGAGAAGGGACCTGGGGACAGAAGAGAAAAAGACGAGGTGATGAAAGAAATTGAGCGGTTGGCATGTGACAGGAGGGACTTGGTATGTGTGTGTTGTGAAGGCCTATGCTCCTTGGGGAGCTAAAGAGTATTGATTGATTGATCTTTCTCTTTTTCTTCTTTTATTGCTGCTGTTATCTCTTCATTTTCTTTTGCGTTTTTTGTTGTTATGATCATCATGTGCTACTTATCGTTGCTATCATCAATATCGTAATAAGCAGCACTTTCGTCTTCTACAATTACATCACCTCATTTTTTTTTTTTGCCTTTGAGTCACGCTATTCTGCTGGACTCGTCACTTTCACCCACCCTCTCTCTTTATGATTGCATACTGTAAATGAATGCAGTTATGTTAACTTTATAATGTTGCATGCCTTTAAAATTAATGCATAAAGTAACATGTGGGAATAAAAGGATATAGTATGCAAGATTAATGAGAATGAAAGGGCAGAATTTTAGACGGGCCTGCGCGCCCAATTCTTAACCCTTCGAAAATAAAGTTAGTTCGTTCGTTCGTTCGTTCTCTCTCTGTCTCTCTCTACGCTCAAATTCCGACCTAGTTAGAGAGATTTTCCCCAAACTGTGTCCCAGTATTCTTCTTCGATTTTTTCCCCTTATCTTTTATGACGCGGCTTTCACGCTCTGGTCTCACTTTTAGCGTATTCTCACTTTGTTCCATTCATCGCAGAACGAAGAGTTCCAGAACTTTATATTCCATGAATCTGAAATTTGAAAATAAACAGTAAACAGCTATGTACAATAGTATATTTAATGACAACAGTATTTCTTTCTTAATATTGTCATTGATAGTTAAAAAACTTTCTTTTTTTAAAAATGGAATTCGAGTTAGATTTACAAATGAGAGATGCATATAGTCAGCCACATATACAAACATGAAACAAAAATGAGAAATTGATAAAAGCTGTGAGAAAACTACAAAGGACAAAGCAAACAAACGGAGAAATTAAAAATAATTATAAATAATCATCATCTCCATTTTTACTCATTATCGAGCCAACTGCTACATAATGCCCCCCCCCCCCCCCCCCCCCTTCCACCCCGATGAAGCATACACCAATGCACGTAATCTTGCAGTGGCGGTTTGTTTAGCAATTTTTTTCAAATGATGAAGTTGCCAGTCTCTTGCACAATCTCATATTAGTTGCCTATTAACATTCCTGAGTGAATAGTAGTCCTATTTTTTCTGTGTTTACTCAGAGATACCCAGACACTACACAGGGCGGGTAAGATATGGACTGAAATAGAACATATCTATGAATAATAAAACACTGCAGTCATTCAGTGGTGACAAATATAGGGTGATTGAAAAATCACAACTCCTGTTTTTAAATGTTTATATTCCTACATGTGTCTATTGAATGTAATGAAAGAAACATGTCTAAACAAAGAACAGTTTATGTACATCACTTCTGTCATCATCCACTCCCTGCTCCATATGAAACTTGGGACTACCTCTGCTTTTGGTTTTCTATGATAAACCCGCATTAAGCAGTCACCAGCTCTTGCAGTGGTGGTTCATGAAGCCATCATTCTATACGCTAAGGTTGCCAGCCTCGTATGACTTGGACATCCACTAGCAATTTTCACATGGTAATAATGCAAAATATAGAATTATAAAATGTACAACTTTCCCCAAATACTTGGGCAATAATATACAGAAACTTCTGACTCAGAGGATTAGCAAGGCAACTTGATTAAGATGCCTCTTAAACGTGATCTGGGGTGTTATTTTACAATAGACTCCCACTTTGACTTAGTTTTCAGGTTCCTAGGATTCCGGGCTTTTAGGTTTATATCCTCACTTGTGTCTATTGAATGTAATGAAAAAAAATTGTCTAAACAAAGAGTAAGACTCCCATTTGACTAAGACGTTTTTGTTATTTTGTCAGCATCACGCCGGTAGCCTTAACCTTCCCAGAGTTGCTCTGGTACCCAATTCACGAGGCTGGGTCGACCCCGGAGCCCTTTGTGATCTAAAAAAATCCCACCTCAACTGGGGATCGAACCATGGACCACCGAGCAAGGAAATCAGTGCACTAACCACCGCGTTATAAGAGAAAGCAAAAGTTGTTGCCCGCTGTGAGGTCATATGTTGAACAAACCGGATATGACGTCGAGGTGTAATGTTTATGTGGCATATCTTTTTATGTAATAAAATGATAGTTCATTCTGTTTTTGATTTTTGTTTCGTATAATTGAATTGGTTAGGAGTGAAGAAAAAGTAATTTAAAAACAAGAAATGACTTCAATTACCCTGCAGCCGACCATACTAAATCAATTTTAAGACGAAAGCAATGATAGGCTGGTGGATTTACCAAACGACCAAATAAGAGTCAGACGGGGAAGTGCTATGTGTCTCAGTTTGATTTATGTTTTTGATCAAGAGATAAGTCTGTAGTTCTATGATCAAGCATACAAACTAAAACAGGGTGTGGTAATGTCTGCTGGATGCGTATATGCGTTTAAAGACATGTTAAAAGGTCAAGGTAGTCCCATATCAGATACTGCCGTAGGGCGAGTAAAGTATTAGAGACTTCACTATACTAGGACCAGCATCGAGAGGTGGGGGGGGGGGGGGACCACTTCCCTTCCTCGCTGCCGTTTCATTCCCTAACTCAAGTGCAAAATCAGGTACCCATTTACAGCTGGGTTAGACTTTAACGTGTCGATACCGTGAATAGAACACGGCATCTTTACCGCGAGAGACCAGCGCTCTTACCACTCTGCAGTCAGACGCTCAAAGACATGTCTAGGAGCATATAATAATGGATAGCGTAATAGGATACACATTTATATTAAATTAAACACATTTTTAGCCATGTACATGTGCGCATTTTGTGTGTGGCTATTTATATTTGCTCGTTCTCTGCAAATGATTATGTATTATCTATAACAAGGGTTCTCACCCTTTTTTTGCTCATGACTTCATTTACCTCTGTGCTCCACCCCCCACTCCATAGTCCATGTTAGCTGGAACAAAGGTACTTTACCATCTTACTGTGGCCCTCTAGTAATATGGTATGGCCCCCAGGTGGGGCTATTTGGCCACGTTGAGAACCACTGATCTATAGGACTCTAGTATTTTTTTTTTCATCACCATTATCATCAGTGTTATCACCTCTCTGATGAAGGATGGTTACAACATTATATACTTCTCTCCGAGCAAGTTCTCTTCTGCTAGCGGGTGCTTTCGCAGAATAGAAGGGTTGAAATAAATATGACAAGATCACTAATATGGAACTGATGGAAAGAACTAGACAACTACCATTAGAACAAAAAAAAAAAAAAACAACTTGGCGGAGGACTGTGGAGGCTGATATGCAAAGATTGAACCAGAGTTGGGGCACTGTACGAAGGATGGCCACCGACCGAGCAAAATGGAATCAATTTGTTGTTGCACTACAAGACGCCACCAGGCGTGATGGCCACTGACTGCTTTGACGATCAGCGGCTAAGGATCAGAGAAGAAGACCATTAGAACAAGATGTGAGGAGAAGACACTGAGAAAAACTAGCTGGTAGCATTACAAGGCAGTGTATGTTTTGGAATCCAAGGGTATGAGAAATAGAGGGTGACAATCAATATTTGGAGAAGGGCAACAATGCAGCAAGAGCACATGAATGCTTTGCAGCAGGCTTGTTGCAAGACCAGCAACAGTGGTGGCACTTGCTCCGTAGTGAGCCAAAAGGGACGTGTAAGGAGGAAGGTGATTAAGAAAACATGGGAAGAAATTGAACAATAGCGGGACCCAAAGATGCAGCAATAGTGAATGCAGTCAGCGACCCATAGCTTGACTGCTTGCATCAGGACCAGCGAACCAGAGCTGGTCAAGACCGTACTCCACCTCCACGTGATGGTCCTGGAAACAGTCTGCAGCAGTGCAGTCTGGCTGAGCGAGTACGGATTGAAATGGGAAGGCAAACCCGGTCCCTAAAAAATGCCGTGCTGAAGTCGGATGTGTCGACCGAAAGGTGCAAATATCACAGCTACGGCGTAAACAGACACAACGCAACCACCGTCCTTTTCAGGGCGAACGAGGAAGAAGAAGAAGAACAGATAGCACGGGACAAGAAGGATTGTCATGTGTTTGTTTGAAGGCTCGTGCTGCACGGGGTGCTGAAAGATAATATAGATGACGATAATGATGATAATGATGGTGGTGATAGCGATGATGATGATGGTGGTGATGATGATGATGAAAGTAATGATGATGATGATGATGATGTTATCACGAACATCTGTTTTATATGTGTATACATGCACGCCATAACTGTACTTCCATTTAACTTGTCTTATCCTCCAGCGTCGGCGTCTGTGGCCTAATGGATATGAACGCAGTTTCATAATCCAGATATACCAGGTTCGAAACCTGCTGCAGGCGGTTTGGTAGCAGATCGCTTTGTGTGGATTTTTAACAATGGTATAAGCGCCGTACCGTTCAGAAAGCAATGGCAAACTACTGAACGTAAAAATTGCCTAGATAAATCACAAACAGCCAATAAAAGCTGGGGTTGATTGCCACGTCCTGTAAAGGATAAGCAACTAACTTTTTTTTTTATCCTCCAGCACTGAGTCAGCCTCTGCCCATATTCCTGCGTCAACACAGCCTCAGTCTGGCCTCGCTCCCTTGGCATCCCAATCTGATTTTAAAAGCACGAGGGAGAACTCGTCTTAGTCATAACTGTTTTGTGTGGGGCGCGTAACTCATCCGTGCATCAACCAGTAACATTGGCTCCAACGCTGACTAGTCTTCGCATTTAAACTGTCTGTGTACTCACCCTCCAGGTATTTACTACTCGCAAGATTGATTGTTTAAAACCCGGTTTGTGTTAACCATTTGAACATTTTTGGACAAGCTTAGTCTCGTACATTCGTTTGACACTACTGTCCATAAACGTTTCTTCTTCTTAAGAAAAAACAGAGCCAGAAATAATCAAGATATCTTATCATATATTTATTAAGTATACTATTCCACGCACATCACTTTAGACTTCGACCAGCTTTTTGTACTGACTAAGTTGACCAGCTGAACTTTTGCTCAAAGATTTTGACCAATATCCGGACCAGAGTTTTATTATCGAACCAAAAGCCGCATACAATTTTAAATTTTAAAAATTTTACTTTGCTGTGAGTGACCAAGTGCTTCAGAAGTCAAAATGGTAAGTGCAATACTTCTTATCTTGCCTTCTCGTCACTGAAGTTCTTCTCTGTAACACATTCTTTCGTTACATATATCCTGCTTTGTTCTTTGTTGCGCCTTCTTCTTCTCCTCATTTTTGTCTTCTTCAGATTCTCATGCCACTGAACGTGCGGTATATGTCCATATTACCTATGCCTCCTGAGTGTTCTAGGTTTGAAGCTTTCGATATGCCTTGAAAGTACGTTGACAACAAGGACAGAAAATGATACCTGGATACAAAGGAGTATATAATGAATATTATGGAATAGAACAAGTATACAATATGTATTTATAATATTGAAGATAATTATTAAATGTCCCGGTCTGCAGGGAGAATTATCACGGCGCCAGATCTGTGGAAGAATTATCACAGCTGCAGATTTGTAGGGAGGATAATCAAAGCTCCAGATCTATACGGAGAATTATCAGTGAAGGAAGAATCACCAAAGCTCCAGATTGAAGAGAGAACTATCACAGCTCCATATATGTACGGAGAATAATCACAGCTCCACATCTGGAGGGAAAATAACCAAAGCTCCAGATTTATAGGGAAAATTATCAAAGCTGCAGACCTGTAGGGAGAACGACCACAACTCCAAACTTGGAGTGAGAATGACCAAAGCTCCAGATCTGTAGGGAGAATTATCACAGCTCCATATCTGTAGGGAGAAATATCAAAGCTTCAGATATGTAGGGAGATACGATGATACATTTCTCTTACAACCGCACCTGATGATGAGGACATTGTTATTGTTATTGTTAATCAGAATCGACGTCATTCATCATCATCATCAGTTGCCATCTCCACAACGGAGGTTGGCTGTAATGGATCTCCAACGTCTTCTGTCTCTTGTCTTGGTGGTACACTCTGATAGACTCTTTCCCGTCCATCTCTTGATGTTATCTTCCCACTTATAGCGCTGTCTTCCCCTTGCACGTTTACCTTCAACTCTCCCTTCTGTTATGGTCTTCTGCAAGGTGTTATGCCTTTTTATGTGGCCAAAGTATTTTAGCTGCCGAACTTTGACCTCTCTCATTAGTTCTCTTTTCATACCTAGATTTTCTAGGACCTCCTTATTTGTTTTCATCTCTTTCATTACACCCCGGGAAAACCCATAGGTGCTCAGTCTCCCGAACCAATGAGGACATACATTTTTACATCAATCTCTCTCACAAACTCTTTCCCCCCCCTCTCTCTCTCTCTCTCTCTCTCTCTCTCTCTCTCTTTCTCTCTATTATTTAACTCCTTACACGTAAAGGTCACACTGACTGTGAGTCTCAGTGTGGCAGTGACTAGTATACCGTTAATCTCACACCAGGTGACTGACTATACGCCGTTTATCTCTCACCAGGTTACTGCTGATGTTTCTTTGTCAGACTCCCTAGACTGATGACCTTCATCTTTCTGTTTTTCTGTTTATGTTCTATATCAGAAGGGTTAAAGCTGTGTCCAGAGTGAATTTTCTTAAAGCGCGTTTAACCTCAGTTTCTATTTGGTCTAGTTATCTCCTCCTGCATGTACTTTCGGATCGTCCAGTGTTACCACAACTTCTTTTTAAACACTTTTTTTAGCCGCGCTGGTGTAATGGCTACCACATTGCGCTGGCAATCAAGTGTTCAAGGTTCAAGCCCGGACGTGTGCATTTGAAGGAGTGTCATTGACCGGGATTTTGACTGAATAACCTGGACGGCTCCTGAGATAAACCCTTTGTGGATGGGAAGGAGCAACGCTCCTGACCGGGTTGACATGTCATTGGGTTGAAGAGCTGAAAGCCCAAGTGCCGCTGGTTAAAAAAAACAAAACAAAAAAAAACGCTTATTAGCATTAACACAGCCGATTTTATCAAACAACGGAAAAAATGTAAATGAAGTGGAAGTAACTCTATTACAGCAACAGCTTTTATGATAAGGGAAATAATGAATTGCAAAAAAGGTGTTTAAAGGGACGAGCTTGTGATGAAAATTGGTGCTTTGCTATTAAATAAATGTGTTCATTTTAAACACTACAAGTTTTGATGTAATTCAAATGTCCATTTTGTTTAAAACAGGCTTTTTCTGTGCTCATTCGCTTCATTGCTGGAGATATCTAGCCACACTTTAAGTGCAATTTATATGTTATTGTTACTGTGTTATTAATATATTTCTTTGCATTGACATTTCTTTTTCTTGCTTAGCACCGTTGTTTGTTAAGTAGTTTTACTTGTTGCTATTTTGTTCCGTGTGTCTGCTGTGCCCTTTGTATTTTTTCCTCGTAACCTTTCGGTATTTCGTTGTCTTTGTTCCCTTCTGTCTTCTGTGGCTGACGAAGGGTAATTCCGAAACGTTGTGTGTTTCAGGTGTATTGTTCTTTTGCAACATTGACTCCAACAATATTTTTGTTTCACGCTCTGCTTATCAGCTAAACACCAGGCACCTTAATTATCTATATATACATTATAGACTGGCTGTGTTGTTTAACGGTTCCGTCCTATCTTGGGTTCTGTTTATTTAATACACTGTCACCTGCTGTTTAGATTGTTTCCTTCGTTTTATAAACAAACTGTTCTCTCCTCATAAAGTATAGCAACGTTGATGTTGGGGTTGCAGATGAGGATGAAGAGATAGTAGCACAATTACCATCTGCTGTTTGTTTTTTCCTTCTCTGTTTCCCCTCCCCAGTCCCAAACACCTTTAACTTTATATCGTTAAGACTTAACGACATGTAAAAAACGAAACCTCTTACGATGATAATACAATTTTCAGAAGCAGTATCTTCTGTCTGTCATTTATTTCCGCCATGTAAGAGAAAATAAAAGCTGGATGCAAACAAGGCTATTAATAATTAAATTAATATGAAACAAACATAAAGGTATGTTTTCAGGCACTCGTAAGAAATAAAGAAGTAGAACACTAGACAACAGTAAAACAACAGACATGAGTGACTTACCCAGGATTCGAACCCTGGACCTTCCGTGCGATAACCCCGCCTAGCTATGCAAGCTAATCACACTATCCTCCCTGCCATCTACGCATTACCAAAAAATGATGCTTCGATGACAGGTCATTAGTGCGAACCATAATGTTGGGTCAACCGGTGAGGTGTGCTCACTGTGGTTGAAAGGACGAATTTTCTATGTATTAAGCTCGTTGGAGCCATTTAAGACTGTTAAGTCTATATGCACGCACAGAAACCCAGGAGAATAACATTATTCTAAAGACTCGCATGATTAGCGATATGTATAGTTTTTTTGAAGTTAAACGTCCATGTCTGCACACGAGGGAACTCACAGTGTTTACTGTTCGTAGAGGCCTAATGTATGACCGTCTGGAGTGGAAGACCGGATGGTTTACAAGTTGTTATTGCGATAACGTTGAAAAAGGAAACTCGCCTGATACATGAGGGAGTTTTATAAGCCTATCGTCGAAAGGACAGATCTTCACGCCACGTCCGATTAGAGTGATGGACTATGTTATTCTTCGTCACCCGCCATGTTTGGGGGGTCGACTGAAGAAGAGTGATTTAAGGAGAGATATTTAAGAAGGTATCTGACGTTGCAAAGTCAGGATGAACAGGTAGTAGGTGTTGCTACTAGTTTGGAATGATGGATAATGTGGAGTCAGCAACTTGCTGACATATATATAAATATGGATATAATTTACAACTTATACATTTGAAATGAACTGTCTTCATGTCCGCCATGTTTCGATGTCAAGATTATATGGATGTGTCTACATTGTCTTGTGACTGTGACTTTAATAAATGGTAGAAAAAGTCCACAGCTGTTCACTCACATTATTGACTTCATACCTGTGATATGTTTAAGAACTACCTACATCAACTGTACATCCACTCCACCTCTACTCCTGTCAATATGATGAACGACACACACACATATTGGTACGTTACGTCTTATGGTACATGTCTCCACTACAACCTGGATGTCCACCTTGGCGAACACTTATACCACCCATTCGCGATATAACATTACAGCACGATATAACCACCAACAACTCTCTACTTAGGGTTTGAAGTACACAACACAGAAGAGAGAGAGGACATACTCCATCATCTTCACAGCCATGACATTACAATACATTTAACAGAGACCTTAATACTGTGTCTAGTACATGATAGTAGACTTAGAACAGTAAGAACAGGACAGTTTATACAATACCAAACCTACCCTCTGCCCGTGCTTATTTTACTCTAGAGATTCCAGAAAAAAGGATTGCATTGTAATGCTATCATCAGGCTTCATAAGTGTGTGTCATATCCATCGCCAGCTTCTTCACATTATATTACATATTGTATTTTGAAGAATGTGTCGCCGTTGGTGATGATAATGATGATGGTATAGTGGGTTCGTATCACTACCCTAACCGTAGGCAGCTTTAGTTTGAAGATGTTAAGTTACTTCTTTCTCACAAACGATTACCATTGAGATGATTCAACACCTTGATAAACATACTTCACGCTGACAGCAGTGAACATTAATGTGAAGTTTATTTACACGAAGATCAGCAACAGTTGGATAACAATGATTTGCCCAACCTTCACCTATGGTTAGTAGACTTGTACAGCAACAATGTTCAGATCCATATTTTCTACTATGTCTTGCTCTCTCGTTCACTCTTGCTGCTTCAATACTTCTAGCTGCTTGTATTGGTTATTGGTGGTCACGACTTGATAACTACTGCTGTCGATTTTTTCCCGTCCTCTAATTCAGAGGTTTTCAAACTTTTTTGGTCCGCGGCTCCCTTGACCTGTGCATAAATCACCGCGGCTCCTCTCTATATTACGAAGATCTATATTTATTGATGGACCTTGGCTCATAATATCGAGCCTAACACTTTTCCCAAGCCACCGCGACGCCCTTAGCCGAGGGCCGCGATGCCCCTGGGAGCCGCGACGCACAGTTTAAAAACCTCTGCTCTAATTCGTCGTATGGTAACATTGACTTCCCAAAAATGCGCTGCTATAATTCATCTGTTCAGCTTAATTTTCTGTAGTCTTTACTTGGTGCATTTCTTTTGAGAATACTGGCCTACCGCCAGGGTTGACGATTTCCCAAGTTTATATACTACTCGTTAGACTGTCAACTGGTCTACTATATTGCCTACCAGTATAGACTCTTAAAAGTTCAACATACCTGTTCGTTATGAAAACACCCACATTTCCTGAAATTGCAACACTGTCTCATGTCCTCAGAATAGCTCACATAAACTGTCAAAAGTGACATATAGGCGATTGAGTGTCTGAGTGATAGTTATAAACTTTTCTGTCACCACAGAAGCAAACCAAACTCATTTGGACTTATCACTAGATAATAACTCTCGATTACGCCAGCCACTTAAATACTAGCATAGAGAGAGAGAGAGAGAGAGAGAGAGAGAGAGAGAGAGAGAGAGAGGGAGAGTCCATTTCTGAACCTACGCTAACGCGCTTCAAAATCTGACTGACTACATTTCAAACTTCGATTTACCATTACAACTCTTTCCGAACTTTCTAGATCAGACTTTCTCACAAACAGTTCACTATTTAATTCTTCGCACGAGAATAGTGAACTCTTATGCAACTCAGTTTAGCAACAACTTTTACTTAGCATTACAATTCCCGGCCAAGGTCGGTGGTACTGAACAGTAATGATCAAGAGATGTCAACGCTACTCTGGTCCCCTACTACAAAATATTACGGATTATTGCCCTTGATATGAATCTACAAGTCCGTTAATTGCCCTCATAAAAATGTTTGACATCAAATTTCTGATACCTGACCTCCCTCCCTGTTACAAATGTTTATTCACCTTTGAAACAAAATGCCCAGTATCATTTATGTCATTCATTAATTTTCCTTTTCCCTCCATATAGAGCATAGAATCACCAATGTAGATGGTCCCCTACCAGGAAGCATCCACCAAGCATTCTCATGCTTTTGCAGCCGTGGTTTCTGTAGTTATTTATTTGACATGACGATGTTGCCAGCCTCATGTGTAGCTTCATATTAGTTGCCTTGTAAGTGTTGCCTTGTAAAAGTTGCCTACGGGAGCAGTAGGTCTATTCTTTCTTTGTCTTATCATAGACCCGCGGGAGCCACATGGGGCACCGTTTATACCGTTTGTTTAACAATTGCTTAGCGGAAAAGAGGAAAGGGGGGATTGGTTTGAAATGAGAGGTTTTTTCCAAAACTGAGCCCTCAAATAGTTGCCTCCCACTATGGTACATCCAGAAAAAAAAATTATAAAATATTATAAAAATACCTCTGTATTCAACAAATATATAATTTAACTTCATACTGCCTTTTTACTTTGTATTACTTTTCAAGCGTCCGATTGGCTAAGCGGTTAGAGCTCCTTCCTTTCGTTGTGAACTTACCGGGTTCCGGGATCGAAACAAGCGTCACGTTCCCCCGCCTACTCAGCTGTTATTGGGTATCTGACTGTGCTGTTGATTGTGGAAGGCAAAGGTAGCGAGGGAGGGAGGAACTGGGCATTCCAGCTCACAAAGCTTGACTTAGCACAGTAAATTCTCAAACATTTCACTTATCTAAGGCAGTATCTACTACGTCAGTATTCCGCAACTTTTGTTTTCTCCATGGCACACTTAAGGGCCCTTCAAAATTCCTCGGCACAGATTATATTTAAGTCGAGGGGTATCATAAATATGTAAAGATTCGTTATATTCGTAAGTCAGCGTTCTCTAATTTTTGTGTGATAAATAGTTGGATGATAACTCCGCGTATTATTCGTAAAATTGTACGTGTGAGATTCTCTCGTAATATTTTACCATAACATATAATTGTGTATACCATTATTGGGTATTTTCTGAATTATCGCATGGCACACCAAGCAGACACCCGCGGGACACGTGCCAATGCACATCGGCTGCGGAGCACTGTGCTATTTTAATCTGTATTATTTATTAACTAGCAATAACCCGTCAACATTGACAGGTTATTAATTATAGTGTGTTGTTTCTGTTACATGTATTACAGACGGTAATATTACTAATGTGGTCATTTCATTGCAGGCGACCGTCATTATATATTTGTAGTGAAAATTATATGGATGTATTAAATATGAAGACATGGAGTAACCTTCCTAAATGACATGTGGAGCAGTAATAATGATCTATTGGACCGTAAATTGTCTAAATAACTAACATTTCTTTTATGACAACATGTTTCGTAATTGTTCGCGCATCTGTTAAAATCTTGCCCTGGTCGACTTACTGCCTCTGAGAAGCCATGGTTGACTTACTGCCTCTGAGAACAACGTTTGAAGTTTGATGAAACTCCAGTTCATGTACTGCTTATCAATTGTGTTGTTGGCTTCTTTCCATAATCAAACTGTTCATGCACACCTTCATTTGCGCACTTTTTCTATTTTCGGGTAGAGTACATATAAGGGGAAACAATACAATTATTGTCTAACTTTCAACCACAGTTGCACCCCCTTAGCTGTGGTTGAAAGTTAACGCACTCTCTCGAAAATAGAAAAAGTGCGTAAATGACAGTATACAAAATGTGACTGACCGACCGACCGACCGACCGACCGAAGTACTTACGCGGGTATTATGGTATTGAATTTGTTTGCACGTTAACTTACGCTTCCTAAGGTATAAGGGAAATGCTTCGAATTTTCTGGCCGAACGCCATCATCAACCAAGAACTGCTAACTCGGATCCACCAAGAAGACATGCGAACCATCATAGATGGTAGACGCTGGAATTTTGTTGGCCACATCCTCAGAACACACCCAGACACCATTACTAAAACTGCCTTGCTATGGACTCCAGGAGGATGGCGAAAGCGAGGCCGACCATAAGCTACCTGGCGGAGAATTGTGGAGACAGAGATGCAGAGCATGAACCCGAGCTGGAGCACCACATGAAGGATGGCTGCCGATCGAGCAAAGCGGAGACAGATTGTCGGTACTCTACAAGACACCACCAGGCATTATGGTCACTGATTGCTGTGTCAGTCAGTGTGGCCAAGGACCAACGAAGAAACTAAACTACCCAGATCGTGCCGCTATAGAATAGTTTTTGCATGATTCATTAACTGTTGGTTTGCTCAATTTATGAACACTTTCACGGCATACTGTTGAAATACGCTGTGAACAGGGCAACAAAATGACCCGTCTTTCGACAGCCATGTTTTCTTTTATCCTGTGAACTGGAAAATTAGATCCACTCAAGGGGAGACAAGAGGGGTATGTGGCAGACGTCATTAACGATCTTCTGAAGAAATGATTGTCCGCCATTGACAATGAATTGCGCTCCACGCTTTAACAGGAGTAGCACCTCTTCATGGCTATTATTTCTATAAGCAGTTGTGTGAAGGGGAAAGGGTAGACACCGACAAAGCTAGCAAACGCTCTTAGAATCTTTCGAATTAGCACTAATCTAGTGTGCGGAAGCACTAACGCTGAAAGCATATCTTAAAACATGCTTAGTAGTTTTTTTTTTGCGATCGTTTTAATGTCAGTGATCCCTGAAACGGGAGATTCTATTTATTAGGAAAAAGAAGGAAAAAAAGCGTCGAAGACTCCTTGAAATTCAAGACTAAAACTGCGGCACTGAGCGTTACTTTTTGATGGATAGAATCATGTAGAAACTTATTAATGGAACTTGGTTATTTTACTTTTCTCGTTCAACTAGTGCCGCGAAGCGTTGTTGAGCAAAGTGTGTCGCACTGGCTTCTGTAAGTCCGTGTTCTTGTAAAATGCACGTGACACTGTCTATCCACCTTCCTCTTGGTCGTCTCCATGGTCTGAAACCAAGTCATTCTACAACTGTAGGCGCCTAGGGGTAATTAAGCGGGCTCCATTCTCATAACACGACCAAACCACTTAATTTTCTTTCTCTCTATATAATGGATGAAGGATGTAGTCCCAACTATTGTGTTCAATTAATGAATTTCCTTATTATCTGCGTTGACATATGAATTGTCCATGTTTTTGCAGATATGTCTAGCTATGGTTTTTACTATGCTTATCTTTATATATGTATATTTGTATCTGTTTGTTTTGCTACAGAAGCTGTTTAGAACTTTAAAGCGACCCTGGTGCTCTTACCCAGCATCTAGTATCAAACATGGCGATCCACAAACAATAATTCACATATTTAATTTGTTTCAGTATTTTGTTGGTACGTGCTAAATAGTGCGTTGTTTTTAACCACAGTTCGGTTTCATTAATTTCTTTTAATTAACAAACAACAAAAACCATTCTGTTTTTCCCTTCATTTTCACTTAAAATATTGCACAGATGCTTTTGCTGTTCTAATTTCTGTTGCAATTTTATTTGTATTTCATCAAGCAGTTGCTAGCTCAAGGCGAAACCTTACAGTAACTCTGCTTCTGATAGGCAGATGTAGCACATGTCTTATTGTTTCTTTGTTTCTTCAGAAAAACCGGGAGCCACGTGAGAAACCATTCTGTCATGGTCCTACTATGATCAATGTTCTTGTGCTTCTTTAAATAATGCTGCAATGTTCGTTATGCAATTACTTTGTGTATCAATTCTTCTTGGATTCTTAGCTCCAGACTGACAAAGCAGTCAGTGGCTATCACGCCTAGTGACGTCTTGTAGGGCAGCAACAAACTGCCCCCATTTAGCTCGGTCAGTGGCCATCCTTCATGCCATGCCTTAACTCTGGTTCATGCTTTGCATCTGAGCTTCCACTGTTCTCCGCCAGGTTGTCTTGGGTCTGCCTCTCTTTCGCCGTCCTTCTGGTGTCCATAACATATCAGTTCTGGTGATGGTGTCAGGGTCCTGACCGAGGACATGGCCAACCCAGTTCTAGCGTCTGCCTGCAAGTGTACCAATTACCAAACTGTAAATGGGTACCTGACTCTGCTCTTGAGTTAGGGACAGAAAAGGCAGGGAGGAAGGGTAGTGGCGACCCCCACCTCTCGATGCTGGACCTAGTATAGTGAAGTCTCTTACACTTAATTCCCCTGAAGCAGTATCTGCTAAGGGACTACATTTTTAAAAAACAAGAATTTGAGATAGAAATACAGTGCCCCGTATAGTTCCACCAGAGTCTCTGAGGATATAATGAAGGAATATGCCCACTGCTCCCTGAGGTATTTTGTATGAAGAAAAACCAATATGAGGTTATGTACGCGGTTGGCAACCTGAAAATTTTACTTACTTAGTCGTTTCCCTGCTACCGTGAGGTATAGAGGTTTGGAAGAGAGAGCGCCAGACTATCCTAGCAGCTGTCTTCCTCCTGGCCTGGTTCCATTATAGTCCTCGGTGCTTCAAAGATTGTCTAATGCTGTCCTCCCAGAGGACTCTGGGTCGTCCTGGGGGTCTAGATCCCTGGCTCTTAGCCTCCCATACCTGCCGTGGCAGCCGATCTTCTCCCATTCTGCAGACATGGCCAAACCATCTTATTTGGGACTGTTCTACTTGGGTCTGCAGGGGGTGGGATTTTAGGCCTTGGCGTATCGTCTGGTTGCAGAACACGTCTCTTCTTGTTACTTCAACCATCTTCCTCCGATACCTTATTTCTGAGGTTTGGATATGGCTTGAGTGGGGCAACCTCAACATTCAAAACAAACTGTTACAACAACCACCGCTGCAAGAGTACATAATTGCCTTGTTGGAGGCTTCCTGCAAGGAGGTCAGCTGCATAGGAAGCAAAAATGGAGATGAATGAATGATACCAATGCAATAAACGCTACACAGTAACAGAGTACGCCAACAGACTCTGCTCGTAATTTTACCTGCTTCTTTAGACAACGCTCAGAGCTAACTGGTCAAGAAACCCAGGTGACATTAGACTTCACACACACTATCCTCCCTGCAAACTAGGCATATGTTTTCTTAGATAAATCACATAAATCTCTCATTACTTGAAAATGTATTACATTTCACACAGCTCAAGTTGGGATTACCAGTTTTATTCGAAAGCTCAAGTTGTGCACAATTAGAGTTGAAGCAAAAAGAAATTTTAGTTCTCAAACAATTGTCAGCTTTTTTTGGATTGACCGAAAAAAGAAGTGTTCATTCAGTGACTCACTTTCAACACTTACCAGGTTTGAGCATCAAAATATATGTTTGCTTCAACTCTAATTGTGCACAACTTGAGCTTCCGAATAAAACTGGTAATCCCAACTTGAGCTGTGAGAAATTTAATATATTTTCAAGTAATGAGAGATTTATGTGATTTATCTACGAAAACATATGCCAGACATCCCAGCGTTCGATTTTGTAAATGGATATATTAACCAGTATTTTCAAATGAAACTTGTATTCTTTAGCAGTTTGTTCTTCCCCCCTCACTCCCCCAGGAATATGGCTATATGCTCTCCCAGTTCCAGCATATTTTGTAAGACTTCTCCCCATCGTAACCAGCAGACTTTTGTATGCGAAAGGAGTAAACTTTGTTTGGCTTGAACATCTTTACAAAGTTCTTGAACACTTCTGGAGTTAGTGAAATGATCTCGAATTCACATTTTCTAGAACATCGAAGAGCACTGTGATAACGCCAGGAAGAAGTGTCTTCTTGTCCAAATTGTGTACATCGGTGATATAAATACTATGTGTCGCAACTTGCTTCATGAATTTTTCGTCATCACTGCCTTTGTAGTTTTTGTTGTTGTTATTGACCCACGGCGTTTGGGCTCTCGCCCTTTGGCCCAATGCCATGTAGTGGTATTTGTAAGTGTTCGCAAGCTGTTCTTTAACTCCATACAAGGTGTTCTTTAGCTCCATACATGGTGTTCTTTAGCTCCATACAAGGTGTTCTTTAACTCCATACAAGGTGTTCTTTAGCTCCATACAAGGTGTTCTTTAGCTCCATACAAGGTGTTCTTTAGCTCCATACAAGCTGTTCTTTAGCTCCATACAAGGTGTTCCACTTATCTGGTCCCGGAGAAAGAAGCATTTTCCTAACATCATCGAGTGATGGGCACTAGAGAAGGTGGTGGTCAACAGAGCACATGCCTCCAACGAGCATACGTCAAGCCTATCGATTCTGTGCCCTTCCGTTCGAGGTTTTTCCATGTCTTCCCTATCTCTTTGATGTCTATATCTACATCCCTTCTTCTTGCGTTTTTGATTTCTTTCTATTTTCTATAGCCACGGGAGATTCCAGGACAAGGCCTGTAATTCTATTAACTGGTTTTCGCAATGTGTGCCATGTAACACCAGCGACGCTCACATCTCTTTCCACTTACACTTGTCTGATTCTTTCCATCAGTTCCCAATTGGCTACCTTTTATATACCAATTCAATCCTATACTACGGAAGTACTCATTTATGAAAGTCAGCATCTTTCTAGATGTCATTTTTGTTGTTAACAATGTTTTAGAGTCATACAAAAAAGACAGCATTGGCATTTGAGTTGAAGAGTCGTGTATTTGTGTTTAACGTGGTTGTCGTGATTTAGTCTGTCTAACAACACGGTCTTCTGTATACTTAGGAGTAAATCTGACCATACCGCACGCCATATGTTGAGAACTCTCTGATACACTAGCCAATGAAAACGCGTCATTCTTCGTGTGTGTAATGAAACATATTATGCTTAACATGGAGGCCCATTTTGTGCAACCGATAGTAGGATGCCATTTAATTTCATAAGAAATAAAGAAGTATCACCGGGAAGGATTATATAATTCAACAACGGGAATGTTACATTAAAGGTAGGTGTAAAAACTTTCTCGAATAGTATTTTAGTAAGATAGAAATATCGAGGGAAAGGGCTTCGTTACATCAGGTTAGTCCCAATTTAGCTAGTTAAAGCATGCATATATTAAAATGCATTTTGCAAACTAACCATTTAGTAGATAGATCAATACAGAATACGTCACAGTATAATTCAAGCTTTAGATGACCAAAATCGCCCCATAAATAAGAAAAGTTAGTTGCTTATCCTTTATAGGACGTGGCAATCAACCCCAGCCTTTATTGGCTGTTTGTGATTTTTCTAGGAAATTTTTTCATTCAGTAGTTTGCCATTGCTTTCTGGACGGTACGGCGCTTATACCATTGTTAAAAATCCACACAAAGCGATCTGCTACCAAACCACCTGCAGCAGGTTTCGAACCTGGTATATCTGGATTATGAAACTGCGTTCATATTCATTAGTCCATAAATAAGAAAGATACTTGAAATACTAATTTTTACTAATTGAACAGAGAGCAACATTATGCCTCATTTTGAGATTTTTAACACCCCTTTTGCCCCATGCAATCCGATACGGAGGATGTGCTAGCATACACTTGTTTTTTTTGCCTGAGGGTAAGAATGAATCTATATATATATAAATATATAAATATATATAAATATATAAATATATAAATATATAAATATATATATATATATATATATATATATATATATTGTCAAGTGCTTGCTGTGTGTACACATTGACAAATATGTATTACATACACATGGAGCGACAAACATGGCTCGTTTTTCACAGCTAATTGTTAACTCACTAAACTCCAACACGTAGATACGATATCCGACGACTTTATGTCACAAACTTGAGTATAACACAATAACACAGGCAGACTGCCGCTTTGGCCATAAATCATCACATAAGAAAAGCACAATATATGATGTGCATAATTAGAACAGCATCTCATGGAAAGAATTTCACAATATCTTAATATATTTCCTATTTTCCTTCAACCATTTCGCCTTCACTCTCCACGTAATCTCTCCTCGTTCTAATCTCTGTCTCGAATGACCTTTTTACCCATGACCCTTTTAGCACCTGACCAGTCTTCTCCCCCACTTCGTTCACAACAACTCAGCCATGCCCGTGAACTCGACATTAGCGCTTACTGCTACTAATGCATTCATGCCCGCAAGCAAACTTAACATTCACTCACTTCAACTCACAACTTACATAAACATATCTAGTTCCCACCGGAGCATGAGTACTGACATTCATTCTATAAACCGTTCGTGACATCCACCCCTCCCTCTCCAAGTGAAAAACATAGTTTTTCACTGGATGGGTGGTAGATATCAGGAAACCACCCATCCAAAACCTCTGATTACATATGTGGGCAAAATCTATTGCATCAGTGTGAAAATATGCCATCTACAAATAATCAATAATAACATTCTGGAGAACACAAAAAATAAAATTAAAAAAAAAATTACAATAGAACCGAGTTGCTAGAAAAATACAACAGCAACTATATGGCAAAAATCATGCATCTCTAATTACACACAAAATTAAAGGTGATACATTACATCAATTTCACCAAATTCTACTATACCGGAGAATATCTATTCTATAACCCTGTGCTGGATACACAACATATGATAAGAACTTAACTTATACAAAAATCATGCAGAATACAGTTGACACAACATTACTCATGTCCAAGTATCAAATACTACATAGAAATGGTGGTTAAAAAAGAAACACACCCATTTACTACAAGCAAGTGTTCATAATCTAGATAACGAATCTGCAAGAACATTTAATTTACCCTGAATAGGAAAAACAGTGAAGTTGTACTGTTGTAACAACAACGACCACCTTGTTAAACGTGAATTCGGTGACCTAGATGACTTAAGAAAAGTCAATGGACAATGGTCCGTTTCCAGTACAAAATGAGATCCTAACTTCTTCTTCTTCTTCTTGCGATCGCATCTTTGATGATTACACCGTCAGACGAGTTCTCATGATGAATTCGACTGTTGTTTGAAGTTCCTCTTTAACTCCATATAGCTTTGAGTTTAGTGTTGAGTCATTGGGCCAGTATATCTTTCTTAACTGGTCATACAGAGGACAGTCCTGTAGAACATGCTCAGCAGTTTGTTCGTTTAATCCACATGTGCACAGTGGTGAAGCAGACAATCGTAGCTTGTGCATGTGTTTATTCAGTTTGTTATGCCCTGTCCTGAGTCGAAAAATAGTTGTCTGTCCCTGCCGGTCGAGAGTGTGATAGTCGTCTTTGGGTTGGTTCTGTTCTCTTCTGATAGTCTGGATAGCTCTCTTTTTCTCAAAGTATGTGACTTCATTATCTTCTTGTTCACATTCTCCTCCCTTTTTTGCAAGTTTATCTGCCTTTTCATTTCCGGGTACACCACAATGAGATGGTACCCACTGAAGTATGGTTCTCTTTTTGGCAGCTACCTTGTTTAGTTCATTTCTCAGATGCGGGAGTTTACCACCCTTGAGAGCTTGCAGGACAGACAGTGCATCTGTGAGGATGACTACCTGGTGGCAGTCAGAGTTGGTGTTATAAATCATATTTGCAGCTTGCTCTAGAGCTTGAACCTCAGCTGTATAGTTGGAACAGAATTTACCAGTGGGAATGTGCCTAGTCTCATAGTGGTTGTCAGGATATGAGATAAAGATACCGGCACCTCCATTCCTAACAGCATTAGTTGCTGATCCATCTGTATAGGCATGTATCCATGATTGATCGGGATAGCTTTCTTGGATCATACTCAATGTAGCAGTTCGTTTTTGCAGATCATTATACTCACATCCACTTGTGAGACCACTGACTGTTGTATTAATTTGGAGGGCACTGCTGGCCTGCTCCCATGGTACAGGGTATAGGGTGGGCTTCAGTGGTGTTGTCTTCATGGATAGGTCTTCTTGATGCTGTCTTATAAGTCTTTTCCCCCGATGCACAAAGCTGCTACGCTTTAGACGTCCCAATGCCAGATCATCTAGTCTTGCCTTCATTGGGTGCATTGGCATACTGTTGTACTTTTCCATCTGGATCATGGTTTTTGTGTCTCTTCTATGGGACAATGTCTGTAATCCAGCAACCTTCTGCATCTCTGTTATTGGTGTAGTTTTCATGGCTCCTGTAATGAGCCTGAGAGCTTGACTTTGCACCTTGTCCAAAGACTGCAGATGTGAGTTAGCAGCTGATGACCATGCTGCTGAGCTAAACTCTAAGTGTGGTCTTATTACTCCATTATAAATCTTCTTTAGATTTCGTTCATTTGCTCCCCAGTTGGTACCTGCTAATTTTCTGAGTATGCCTAGTCGTCTTCGGGCCTTTCCTTCTGCATTTTCAATATGCTTATTCCATGTAAGCCTTTGGTCAAATGTCACCCCAAGATAGGTGGGGTAGCTTTCTTCCTTGATCACGGTTGTCCCTAGGTGTATGTTAGCTGATTTGTCCTTGGGGGCGAGGGAGAACAGTGTTGTGGAGGTTTTGTCTGTGTTTATTGTGATAAGCCATTTCTCTGCCCATGACACTAGCATGTCTGCTGCCCGCTGCATTCTATAATTTGCTGTGGTGACATTTTCATCAGCGCACCAGAGTACTAGGTCATCTGCATATAAGGCAGCTTTAACTCCTGCAGGGAGATCTTTCACCAGGTCATTGATGTAAACAAGGAAGAGTGTTGGGGAAATTACTCCTCCTTGAGGTACCCCCTGATGGAGCAACACTTTTCTGCTCTGCAGACCGTCAAGAGTGACTCTAGTTCTCCTGTTATGCAAGTATGACTGGATCCATTTCATCATGTTGCCTTGGATTCCACTTCTCCTAAGTTTTGCAATGAGGCCATCTTTCCACACCTTGTCAAAGGCCTGCTTGAAGTCGACCCAGATCGTTAGGACCTTTTTCTTCTCCTGGAAGGCATCTTCTATTGCTTGAGACAAGTAAGTAACTTGGTCTTCTATACTGTAGCATTCTCTAAATCCAGCTTGTTCCGGCACCAGGATCTGCTCAGACTCTAAATACCATTTCAATCTGTGGTTGACTATTCGCTCCATAGTCTTCCCAACACAGCTTGTGAGACTGATTGGCCGGTAACTTGCAGCCTCGGTCTTACATTTCCCTTTCTTTAGTATGGGTATTGTGATGGCTTCTCTCCATACTTGGGGTACCGTTCCTTTCAACCAGCTGTGGTTGAATATCTCAAGCAGTTTTGTCTTTGCTGCTGAGCTCAGATTTACTAGCATTTCGTTGCTGATTTTGTCTGGGCCGGGTGACTTTTGAAACTTAAGCTTGGAAATAGCCTTCTGTAGTTCTCCTAGTGTGATGGGTTCCCTCATTGGGGCAGGAGTATCTGTCTGTCCCATGGTTGCCAGTATTTCTTTTCTTATCTCTCTCTGATGGTCTATGTTAATGGGTAAGTTGCTTTCTGAACTGTATCTTCTAGCAAACAAGTCTGCAGCTTGTTTTCCTCTGAAAAGTTTGCCACCTTCATCCAATGTGATAGTCTGCCTTGGTGAGGAATGCTCTTCATTTAGAGACTTGACTAATCTCCAAAGTTTCCTGCCGTCTTTCTCAAGGTTCAGCGATGCCGTTTTAGTTCTCCAGCTTTTCCGCTTTTCTTCTAGCTTTGTTCTCTGAAACTCTGCTACAGCCTTTTTCCATTTGTTGTGAGTTTCAAGTGAAGGCTGAGACTCTGCGTCCTTTCTAGCCTTGTCCATAGCTTCCTGACGTTCTTGGAGTGTGCTGGACCAGTATGGTATGTAGTTACGCCGGCATCCTTTGGGAATGGTTTCTTTTGCAGCTTGTAGTATGCATCTGTTGAAGTCTTTTACCACTTCATTAATGTCTCTGTTCTGTACCTTGAGGGTAGACAGCAGCGTGTTCACCTGATGCCTGAATAAACCCCAGTTGGCTTTTTTGTAGTTCCATCTTGTAATGGATGGGCCTGTACTGAGAGTTGCACTCTGGACAGTAAGAAAGATTGGGCGATGGTCGCTTCCCCCTAGTTGGTCTCCTACTTCTCTACTAATAGATCCAGCTATATCTGGTGTGGAGAAGGCAAGATCTGGTGTTGAGGTTGTGTGCCATCCTCTGGAGTAGAAGGTAGGAGTATCTGTGGCATTATTGACTAGGATTAGGGAGTGATCATCTTGCCAAGTTTCAACCTCTTCACCTCTGTGATCCAGATGGTTATAGCCCCAGCTCTGGGAGTGGCTATTAAAGTCTCCAACTGCTATAAAGTTGGTGGCTGGTACCTGTATAGAGCTGAGACTCAGGGGTTTGTTGTTCGGACAGTAATAGTTCAGGAGTTCTATTTCCATCTTGTCTACCTTTATCTGCAGCAGCTGATATTCTGCTCCATCCATGAAGGTTTTCCTTTCGTGTGCAGGAATGTTATTCCTTACAAGAGTAAGTACTCCTCCTTTTCGTCTATCTTGTCTGTCGGATCTGAAGCATTGATATCCCCTTATTTTAAAGGTTTGATCTGCTTTCAAGTGAGTCTCTTGGATACAGCAAACACTGACTTGCTTCTCATACAAGATGTTTTCCAGCTCTGTCTTTTTGCTGTATCCAGCCTGCTTGCTGTTCACTCCCTCTGCATTCCAGTGCATCATGACAAGTGGCACTCTGGGTTTCTCTTTTTCTGTTTTGTTTTGGTCAGTAGTTCTCCTCCGCCGTCTGTTGACTCCACAAGACGGTCTAGAGGGTCCTCCAGTAGCTGAGGGTGGGCTCTGTCGAGGCTCAGAGCCCGGCACTGCACCTGCCTGGTGGAGCTCCACAGGGCGAGCACCAGAACGAGATTTATTTGACGGTGTACTCTCCATAGAAAAAAAAAAGCGAGTTGCATGATACTGTGGTTTCCGGTGCGCCTTCTGGCCCAGTATCTACGACTTTAGCACCTGTTCAACGGGAGAGTGGGCTCATCCCTAATCTGTTTATGTTCCCAGTAGTAGACTATTCGCAAGCAGCCTGGGGGTGTCACTGCTCTGCGCGGACCTTGTTTACCGAGGCGGCGTCCGAGCTCGTATGGTGAAAATATGGTTGCGTTATCTTCAAAATAGCCCTGTCTTTCCCGTGGCTTTTCTGCCATCCTGCAACTTTGAGTTAGGGAGTTCTGAGCTCCAGTCTCTTTCCCAGGCATTTTATCCTGGCCTGGCACGCATACAGAGGACCCCACTTCTGGTTCTAAGTTAGCAGTTGGGGATAGGTGGGGTAGCACACTGTGCATTCCCCGTCATCCAGGGGGCTCTCCAACTATGCAGAGCTTGCACAATGCTGTGCTCTGGTTCTGGGCTCTCCCAAGGAATCCTCACGTCCTGCACAGAGCCACTTCCCGATACCCACCACCTGCCAACCCTCCATTGTAGAAATCTCCTGCATGCGGCCATCCAGTCAAGAGCCAGTATTAAGTCTGGTGCCCAAGTGATCCCCCCAAGCTCAGTGTGCAATGCTGGGTTCTCATCATGCTGCAACACAGGAGGGATTGTGATGCTCAGCCATCTCTCTCAATTCTGCACCGATAAGTGACATCGGGGACTTAACTTTGCCTCAGTACTGGGAGGCCCCGTTTCCGGGTACACCACACACAGCCAATTGAGGCAACGGTCGCCATGGGCGTGATAGACGACAAACAGTGAAGAATGAGGCAAGAAAGCATTTAACCCATGAAGTGGGGGTGGATTGGTGCAGACCAGAGCATGTACCACTCGCCGGTGGGTTCTGCATCTACACCTATAGGGTTCCACCCACTCCTCAGCCCATTTAGTCTGGCCCCTCACCCAGGACCTGTCCGGCTTGGGTGACCCTGCCAGGAGTAAAACTCCCGCCGGCATAGCTCCCGGGATCATTGAGGCGCTCAAGCTCTCCAACCACGGCAAGGTAGGCTTACATGTGGAGAGAGATCCTAACAAATACCTAGAGAGTTTGGAAACAGCCCAAATAATGGCTAAACACTCTCTCTCTATAGTGGCATATCGCGTTTCAGCCGGAAGCAACTTCCTGCTGACATACATGACAGGATGTAGAAACCCATCATGTTCTTGCATCAGACACGCACCAATGCCCACTGCAGAAGCATCAGTCCTCAGTACAAAAGGCTTAGCCAAGTCTGGCAGTAGAAGAATGGGCTCGCTGGAGAATACAGCTTTGATGTTCCTCAGTGCTCTATCACACTCTTCAGTCCAGACCACTCTGTTTGGCGTGCCCTTTTTAGTGAGTGATGTTAGAGCTGATGACAATGAAGAGAACCTGGGGATAAATTTATGATAAAAATTTATCAGACCGAGTAAACTACGTACTTGTTTCTTTGTTTTTGGAGGTTGCAAATTCAAAATTCTTCCAACTGTTTGATCAACTGGTTTTAAAACACCCTGTCCTACCACATACCCCAGAAATGTTAACTCCTGAAACCCCACCTTAATCTTACTGGGTCTTGCTGTAAGGTGATGAACCCGAAGGCATGATAACAGTGACTTCAATCCCTCTACATGTTCATCCCACGTGTCATGAAACAAACAGATGTCATCAATATATGTGATAACATCCTTCTGTCCCCTCAAAAGCATTCTAATCATTCTCACAAAAGTTGCAGGGGCATTCACCAGTCCAAAGCACATATAATTAAACTGGAAAAGACCCTGAGGGGTACAAAATGCTGTAAGTGGCCTAGCGCCTTCTGCTAAGGGAATTTGCCAATACCCCCTCGATAAGTCTAGTTTGGTAAAATACTTTGCCCCCGCTATTTGGGATAGGAGGACCTCTTGGTTGGGCATAGGTTCCGCATCTATCACTGTGACACTATTCAATCGGCGGAAGTCTATACATATCCGTAGGGATTTATCCTTCTTCCGCACGATGACCATGGGAAATGAGTATGATGATTCAGATGGGGAGATAACACCTAAGCGTAACATATCATTCACTTCTTTTTCAACAGCAGAAGTATAATGTAGTGGAATAGGATATGGTCTCACCCGGATGGGCTCTCCATAGGTCAGTTTAATATCATGCTCAACTAAATCAGTTCTTCCAGGAATATCTGTGAGTACATCTTGAAATTCGCACAGCAGTGACTTCACCTGTTTCCTCTGATGCTGTGGTAGAGATGCAGAGACCTCTACATCTCTCCATGACTCTGAGGCAACCAATGGCAATAGTGGGATCTGGAGATTGACCTCCTCTCCTTTCTCTCCATCTTCCTCGATGACTGCTGCACTAGCTACAGTAACTGTACTATCAAGAACAGCGTTCACAACTGGTTCCAGTTCAGTTGGACGTACTACATATGGTTTTAGCATATTAATATGGAAAATCTTCTCCTTCCCTCGGACTAATATCAGATAATCCACATCAGTAATCTGTTTCTTTACTTGAAATGGACCTTGCCAGTTCACTAGCAGGTGATTCTCCTTGGTAGGTAGCAACAACCATACCTCGCTGCCAGGACTGAGGGATACAAGTTTGCTATTCCTATTGGCGTATGCTCTATACCTTGCACCCGATGTCTCTAATGCCTCACGTGCTATCGAACACGATGTAATTATGCGCTCTCGCAAGTCAATGACATACTCATAACTTGACTTAACGCTATCATCAGCGTAATTCCCGGTCAGTAAGTCTCTCAAAATTTTCATTGGACCCCGAGGATTTGCGCCAAATACTAGCTCAAACGGTGAGAATCCTGTGCTCTCTTGTGGCATCTCCCTGTATGCAAACAAAACTCCCGGTAGGTATCTATCCCACAACTGTGGAAAATCTCCTGTTACCTTACCTAGCATTCTTTTCAGTGTTCCATTGAACCGCTCGCAGACCCCGTTGCTCTGAGGATGATACGGGGTGGTGAACACTTGGGCTATGTCTAACAGTTTAGATATGTGTTTCATCTCTTCTGAAATGAATTGCCGGCCCCTGTCAGACAAAATCTCTTCAGGAAATCCTAATCTGCTAAATAAGCTCATTAGAGCCTCTGCTATATCCTTTGATGTGATGGATTTCATTGGCAAAGCTTCCGGCCACCTCGTACATAGATCAACTAATGTTAGAATAAATCTATACCCCCGATCAGACATAACTGGAAGGGGCCCAATAATGTCTATTGCAACCTTCTGAAAAGGGCGAAATGCCAAATCTGTTGCTACTAACGGTGCCTTGGGAGTCCTTCCTTTCTGGCTTGTCTTCTGACACACTTTACACGACCGACAGTAAACCTTCACATCCTTATTGTATCCACGCCAGTAAAACTGGGACAACACTCTACAGCGAGTTCTCGCAATACCCATGTGACCCGCAAAAGGGATGTCATGTGCTGTCCTTAACACTGTATTCTTCAGTTCCACTGGAATAACCACTTGTGTAATGACTGAATGTTGCTCTGCAAAGCATCTGATTAGAATGGAGTTCCTAACCTCAAACCAGTACCGAGCAGACTTGGTATGCCGTATGTTCTTGGACTTAGCCAACTGAAACAAAGGCAGAAGTGAAATGTCTTTCCTCTGCCTGTCTACAAAATCCGATGCTGTAATTCCAGCAACCGTAGGCACCCAAGGGATATTATTGGGTTGCGATATCATAATATTTGCATCCTCAGCCTTAGTCTGAGCCCTCGTCATTACTGCGTTAGCAACCAAATCATGCCCATTTTCCCACTCCTCAATATCCTGACTGGTGCAATCATGAACCCCATTAACATTTCCAATAATGAGATCAGCGATGGGAGAATCAAGGACGCATACTCGAACTCTACCCGACAAGAAAGGGGTGTCGATCTGCACAATCGCCAATGGATAGTACTCGACCTTACCACCAAATGTAATGCATTTTGCCATCTTTCCAATATAATACGTATCCTTAATAAATGTCTTCCTAATGCCAATGGTCGTACATCCCGTGTCCCTCAAAACAGATACAGGTTTATTCTCCACAAAACCCTTATGTAAAGTTAAGGTTCCATTCCCATCAACTGATGAAAGGCAAGGCAAAGTGTGTCCACATATTAAAATAGGCTTGCCATCAGGCTCGAACAATGGTCTGCACCCCTCACACTCCTCGCTATTAAATGTATCAAGTACAGTAGCTGAATTTGCATGCTCAGTGTTTTCCTTTGGGCTCTCCTTTCGACTGTTTCTTCTCTCATTACAATTGGGGCAGTTGGAATCCGTCTCTTGGCGCTTGTAAGGGCTTCTCTTTGGACTGCTATTATAATTTTTCCTTGGGCTGGCATATGGACTTCTTTGTGGGTTGAAGGGGCACCTCTCTGGGTCCCTCCCACACTGATAAGATAGATGACGCCTTGAGCCACACTTATAACAACCCCTTCTACTGTAGCCTGACCCAAACGATGGGTACTGTCTCTTAGGAGAATATCTTCTGTCCCCGTTCCATCTTCTATTTCCACCCTCTTTATCAACATACCTGTCTAAGCTGCGGGCCCGAGGATGTATGTATGGCTTCTTTTCAGTTTTATCCTGAGCCACACAAGCTGGAAAGGTCTCAGCAACTATCTGCTTGTGAATCGGCTTCCCTGGGTGCGCATTGACATACTGCTGTCCTAGCTCTGACATAATATTTATATCTTTTGGCTTTCGCTCTTGTAGAAAAGCCACTAACTCTGGATTGCAAGAAGATAGAACCTTGTCCTGTAGCATAAGGTCGGTTAGCCCATCAAAATCCTTCACAATACCTGATAGTTCAATCCACCTATTGAACAGCAATTTGATTTCCGCAATAAACTCACTAAAGTCATTGCTTATTGTAGGAATAGCCTCCTTAAATCTTTCACGGTACCCTTGAGCAGTCAGTCTAAATCTTCGAAGAAGTGTCTCTTTCACTGTGTCATAATTCATGCGATCCTCTACTGGCAATGCAAAGACACATTGTAAACTTCTTCCGGTGAGCAGATTATTGAGCAGACTTGGCCAATCTTCTTTCTTAACCTTCCAAGATACTGCTTCTTGTTGAAACCTTTCTAGATACACGTCCATCATATCGACGCCCTCAACAAAGGATGGGAGTCGCAGCTTGAAAGGACGAGTAGACTCCTTAGTAGCTGGTCTAGAACTCGCAGTCTCAAGTTCCAGTTTCTTCAAAGTAATTTCTTTATTCGCTTGAATTTCAGCTTTCTTTGTTTCTTCTTTCTTAGCTTCTACCTCGATTTCAGCTTTCCTTGTTTCTTCTTTCTTAGCTTCCCTTTCAGCCTCAATTTCAGCTTTCCTTGTTTCTTCCTTCTTTGCTTCCCTTTCAGCCTCAATTTCAGCTTTCCTTGTTTCTTCTTTCTTTGCTTCCCTTTCAGCCTCAATTTCTAACTTCCTAAGATCTCTTTCCTCATTGCGTACTCTCCGTTCCTCAGCATCCGCAAATTTAGTCTCAGCCCATAATTCAAGTTCATCCCCTGATTTACCAAGTGCCTGTCCCTTGGTGATAAAATCCAAGAGGCTAATCATCCTGTAATATTTATCAACTATGATAACTATGAAAAAAATGATGCAACCAACAAACAATTAAGGAGAGAGAAAAAAAAATGTATACCACCTGATATGGTGTCTGGAAAACTATAATGGATACCCCTACTCCTATGAAGAACGTCTGTCACACACAACAGATTTAGGATAACTCTTCACACTGGGTTTACACACTGGGTCAATCTCTTGTATCAGTCTGTATGCATTACAAACTGTAATAGACCAAAATAAAATGTGTCTGCTTATGTTAACACAAATGGTATGATGATGATTGAAATGATAATCACAGAACACACGACACTACAACAACTGATAGGCCAGTGGAGAGGAAGTTATAGACCAAGAAAGTAAGAATAGACCTTATATTTACACACAAACCTATCAAACGAACAAAAACAGGATATCGTAAAATAACTTATATACACGGATAGGAGAGCAAAGGACTGAGAATCGCAACAGAAAACCACCACGAAAGAAAGACTATTATACAAGACAATAAGTAAACAAACTAAACGCAAACAACTAACGCCAACAATTGTTCCACAAATTACACGAGGCTTCTTAACTCCCCAAATCTTAGACAGATTGGGTTCCCTACAGCGCAATTTGTCTCACAAAACCTATTAAAGACCACACAAGGCAAATTTCTTCAATGAAGAAAGATGGATTGTGCTCACCACTCACAATCACCCTTATACAGAAATCAAAATTAAATACTACCACACAATATGAACAAAACAAAAACAAAACACTGGACAATGAAGTACCACAAGAGCTCTACTCGTGCACCCTGCAGCACGGGCAAACAGGAATGAATATATAAATACTTCACTAATAACAAGAGCTAATATACAAATAACATAAGTTTGAGTACACTGTAGAAATAATAGACAGAAGGAAGTCTAGATATGACGCAGCAAACTTGTCGTCCTAAAAGGAACTAGTATCAAAATAAATTAAGTTTAGTACATCTTTAAATATAACAGATCATAGGGTTCAAATATAACGTTAATTAATTTGCAAAAATGCTATTGAAGAAAGAATGGAATTAATAAAAAATAAAAAATAAATAAATAAAAAACCCTATTAGTTCCGGGCAATAACCTTATCAAGGAAGAAATAAATAATCAACTAAATTAATTAAAAGAAGTATAGCCTATATATATAAAAGAAAATATCCAGACGCACAAGTCAAGTAAACAGAAAACTTGAAATTTACAAAATTAATAATAAACTTAACTTAACAATTTCCTGTGTCCGCTGCTCCACTTGAGATAGGTGCAGGCTTGGAGTCCTGCAGTTACAGCTCAATGATGGACACCACAAACAACACACTTCACATTGCAACACAGCACAGTCAAATCGAACTCAGCTCCTACGTGCACCTCAGTACACGGTGAACCGGATCTTCTTCACTACTGGTACACGGGGTAGAAAAGGAAAATACGTCTCTCACTGCTTACACCATCTCCAGGCAAGATGTTATGATTTCAGCCGATCACCGTCAAAACAATGGCCTTGTTATTCCATTACAAGACCCAGCAGACGATTTTTCATGTCAACAGTCATGCCGAACTACACAGCACAGATAAATTGACAACAGATCAGCACACTCATCACGGGGCGAAATAACATAATATCAGTGCGCCGAGGTAAACAAGACTGATTACCGCCTTTTCATTCTTCGTGCTACTTTCCAAAATAACACTGTCGATTTCGTCAACACTGTCCCTTCGCCTCTCCGCCAGTGATTAAACTATTCTTCGTTTTTAAATATTCAGTCCTTCTGCAGCTATACCCTTGCTGACTATCACTGAAATGAAGATTTCAGTTTTGCACATTAAGTTCTTGTGACCTGATTCAAACAAATAGGCCTACTTTTCTGTTCCGCTTGATATAATTTTTCCAACAACAATTCATGAGAAGGCGAAATTGTCAAAAATTCTGCAGAAAATTAGGGGTGGGTCCTCTCTTCCATTTACGAGTCCCCCAAAATTGTCAAGTGCTTGCTGTGTGTACACATTGACAAATATGTATTACATACACATGGAGCGACAAACATGGCTCGTTTTTCACAGCTAATTGTTAACTCACTAAACTCCAACACGTAGATACGATATCCGACGACTTTATGTCACAAACTTGAGTATAACACAATAACACAGGCAGACTGCCGCTTTGGCCATAAATCATCACATAAGAAAAGCACAATATATGATGTGCATAATTAGAACAGCATCTCATGGAAAGAATTTCACAATATCTTAATATATTTCCTATTTTCCTTCAACCATTTCGCCTTCACTCTCCACGTAATCTCTCCTCGTTCTAATCTCTGTCTCGAATGACCTTTTTACCCATGACCCTTTTCACACCTGACCAGTCTTCTCCCCCACTTCGTTCACAACAACTCAGCCATGCCCGTGAACTCCACATTAGCGCTTACTGCTACTAATGCATTCATGCCCGCAAGCAAACTTAACATTCACTCACTTCAACTCACAACTTACATAAACATATCAAGTTCCCACCGGAGCAGTTCGTGACATATATATATATATATATATATATATATATATATATATATATATAATATATATATATATATATATATATATATATATATATATATATATATATATATATATATATATATTTATATATTTATATTTATGTCTTTTTCCTGTGATTAATCCACTTGTGCGTTAGGAAATGTGTAGAATGTGTTAAGAAACTTACAGGTCGAGTGTGCTGCAGGCTGAAATACAAGCATGTGTAGTCTTTTAGCGGCAAAAGCCAGCCTTGTGAAATGCATAGAATAATTGAGAATGATGACCAAAGTACAGTACGACTGAAAAAGTATTTAAAGGAGTATTTATTAAAGGAACGACACACTTATCCGGAACATAAGGAAAAATGACAAGAATTGTTGTAATGAATGGATCAAGGAACACTTAGTATTTTATACTAGACCAAATCATTGTCTGGAGGCAAATCAAGGACAAAGGGATCTAACTTAGGATTTATAAGGAAATTGTAGTCACAGTGAACTTGCTGTGAGTGGTAGTGAGGTAAATTGTCCTGTGCATATGTTAGCACAATGTCTAACACTGTTTGTTATATCCATTGTATGTGAGGACAGAATAGTGCTGGACCATACAGGGGTTGTAATTATTTGTATTCCAGGTTTTATCCTGCAAACTACCAGAAGTATATGAATCATCTATCTCTGTTGGACTCTGAGGAGCGAGTGCTCTTGAAGTCATTAGAGCCAGATTCCCAGTGTCACGAAAGGTTTGTGATGTTATAAGAATGTAAGATATCCTGGACAAAAAGATGTATCAGATGATACCAGGATAGTGCCAGATAAGAGACTGGTCTTACAAGAAATACCCCCTTTTCTGAAAAGAATAGGGTGTATCGACATCAAAGGTTAGAATCCAGCTGTATAAACCTCCAGGTGTTGAAAGGATATGTTCTGAAAATCTATTTGCCCCTTTCGTAGATTCTTCTTTGGTAATATGTGGTATTATTTATTATTTATGTTGTGTATGTTGACAAGTTGTTCTAGGGGTATTAAATATGGTCTAACTCTCAATCTAAAATAAGTATCAATCAAACTTGAAACTTTAATGCAAATAATTTCAGCAAGTCTGATGATATGTATTTACAATTTATTTAACCTAAACCGGTTCTCTTTTCGGTTAGGTAACTTAGGAAAACTCAAAGGTATTTACATCATGAAATAAATAAACATAGAAACTTAATTTATGAAAACATAATATAGTACTGAAGTTTCTATTGTCTTCTACACTGATGAATATTTTACTTTACTAAAATGTCACTGAATTTGACTGTGAAGGTAGGGTGGATTCCTGTTGTTCTTAAACTCATCCTCCACTGTAATGTTAGAAATATATTTATCTTTTATTGTGGTGCTTTCTTCTATTGAATATGCTGACCAGTGGCTACGTAATGCCACTTAACTGGCAAATCGAGACAATCCTACACTCTCCTGCCGTTGTCGAACACCTCTGTGACTTGCCAGGCAGTGGAACAATGGTGGCTAGCTACAATGACTTCACGAGCATTCGCACCTCAGAGTCCAATCGAGTTATAGGAATCAGATACTTCGGGTAATTTGCAGGATACAATGTTTGCAGGATAAAACCTGAAATGCAAATAATCACAACCTCTTTATGGTCCAGCACTACTCTGCCTTTACACACAAAGGACATAAAATACAGGATCAGACATTGTGCTAACATATGCACAGGACAATTTAACTCACCACCCATCACTCTGTTCACTGTGACTAAAATTTCCGTATAATTCCTAAGTTGATTCCTCTGTCCATGATTTGCTTCAATACCATGATTTGGAATAGTATAAATTTACAAGTAATATCTTCATCGATTCATTACAACAATTCCTGTCAATCCTTCCTTAGGTTCCATGATACATATCATTCCTTTAACAAATACTCTTTCAAATGTACTATCAACTTTACAGTCGTATTTTTGACATCATTCTCCATTAACCTACACATTTTACAATGCTGGCTTTCGCCTCTAAAATCAACACATGCTTTGCATTCCAGCAAGCAACACATTCGTCCTGGAATATTCTTAACACAGGCTTTTTCACTTTCTAACACACAAGTGGATTAAATCACAGGAATAATACATAAATATATAAATATATATATATATATATATATATATATATATATATATATATATATATATATATATATATATATATATATATATATATATATATACGAGTATATATATATAGTCATTCTTACCCTCAGGCAAAACACACAGGCTGTTAATGGCTTCTATGATCTGCGCAACAGATGCGGTTAGCAAAGGTACAATACGATTACAGTTTACCGCTTCTTTCTGGGCAGCTTGTGGTTTGAATTTGTTAGTGGCGTCAAATAGCCACGGGCAAGGTCTTTTATAGTCACGCCTCTGGTGTATCGGATGACATGAGTGGAAAAAGGAGTAAAGGATCCCAAAATGAGGCATAATTTTGCCTTCTGTACAATGTATAAAATCTAGTTTTTCAAATATTTTCCTTATTTATGTGGCGATTTTGTTCATTTAAAGGTGGACTTACACTGTGAATTATGTTGTATCGATCTATCTATAAATTATTTAGTTTGCACAATGCATTTAAATGTATGCATGCTTTAACTAGCTAAGTTGGACTAATCCTGATGTAACACAGCTCGTTTACTCGATATTTCTATCTTACTAGACTATTATTCTATAAAGTGTTTACACCTACCTCTAAAGTAACATTCCCGTTTGTGAATTAAATAATCCTCCCCAGTGATACTTCTTTAATCTTTCCACAATTAAATATTATCGTACTATCACTTCACAAATTTAGCTTCTAGGTTTTAGCACAGTACGTTTCCTACTACAATAATAATAAAGGTATGTTTTGATTGGTTATTGTATCAGAGAGTTCCCTACCTATGGCGTGCGGTATGGTCAGATTAGAAAACCCTGTTGTGAGACAGAACTAAAACACGACACCCAGTTTCCACTGTCTGGCAATTCACAGACGTGTTAGTCCATGGCGGGAGTGTGATTGATATCTACAATACAAGTTAAGTGGCAACACAAAGCCACTGGTCAGCCTATTCATCATATACCACTAGAAAATACAATATAAAGTAATAAAAACACAGTGAAGGATGATTACTTATATACAGAATGTATCTATTACTACCTTCACAGTTCAACATTAGTGACTAACCATATTGAATTATAATATTAATCTGTGTAGAAAAATAGAAACTTAAGTACAGGATTCTGTTTGATAATTAAAGTTTCTATGTTTATTTATTTTATGTTTTAAATGCATTTGAGTTTCTTTTGACTTACCTAACCGAAAAGAGAAACGGTATAGGTTAAATACGAGTAAATTGTAAATATGTACCATCAGACTTGCTGAAATTATTTAAATTGAGTTCCAAGTTTTGTTGATACATATTATACATTGATAGACCATAATTAGTACCCCTAGCATAATTAGCCATAATAAATAATAATAATAACACATAATATCAAGGGAGGATTCTTGAGAGGGAGCCTATAGACATTCAGGAACATATACTCGTACTATCATCATACCTGGAGGTTTATACAGCTGGATCCTACCTTTGATGTCGATACACCCTTATTCTTTTCAGAAAAGGGGGTATTTCTTGTAAGACCAGTCTCTTATCTGGCACTATCCTGGTATCATCTGATACATCTTTTTGTCCAGGATGCCTTATACTTTACATAACAACCACCCTCTCGCGACAGTGGTTTCATGTGATTTCTATGTTGTTCTCGATGCAATGTAAGCTTCTCTTGCCTTTATGAAGTTTGGAACTCAGATGTAATCCACGTTCTAGATGTTACCTTTGTCAGTGCACATGCTGGTTGACACTGCTCACTCATGCTCTTTGCCGGCGATAAATTTGTTCACATACTAAACATATCTTCTCCGCAGCGCCATTCAGAGAACAAACATTGTTGTTTCACAATCACCTATCGCGTTGGTAAAAATAAAAAATAAAATCCAGCTGGTTTTTCTAGAAATTACGAAAAAGGTGCGCACTACGCAGTGAAAGCTAAATTGAACACCCATTAAATACGCTTTTCACGTTACATTGTTCAGAGTGTTTGAAATATTCACACAATTTTGTTCATGATGCATTTGTCATAAGAGGTTTTGATGTTACTAAAATATAGGCTATCCTGGACAAATAGATGTATCAGAGGATACCAGGATAGTGCCATATAAGAGACTGGTCTTATAAGTAATACCCTCCTTCTCTGAAAAGAGCAAGGGTGTATAGACATCAAAGTGGAGTCAAGCTATGTAAGTTCTCAGAGAAGATGATGATGATGTAGTACTCTGACTTCCTAACTGCTACCTCTTAAGATCCCAATTTGGTAAATGATTAACTGTGTTATTTTATTCGGCTACGTCTAGGGTAATTTATCTAAAATATCAGTTATTAATTTCACAACAGACTTTAACTTTAATAAAATTATTAAGCAAGACTGTATGAAATTTTTATGTACAATTTAATTGTCCTGAACCTCAATCTTTACAGGTCAGGAATACTCAAAAGCAATAAAATGATATTTACACACCAAAATAAATATATTGGAAAAACTGTTCCATTTTTGTAGAGTGTTCACTGGAATAACTACACATACAGTTTCTGTTCATATGAGTGATAACGTCTGCTATTACTATGCTGTAAGTTCTCTTTATTATTTTGATGGTCTTATCTATTCATCCTAAAAAGGGTTGTAATCCTAGTTTGATTACTCTTGGGTAAATGATTGGATAAACTGACACTGGCCTTTATAAAGGACTTATCTTAGAATGTTGCTGCTGCTGTTCATATACACAAGTCAGGACCACAAACTTTATAGCTCCTGACTGAGAAGATGGGGTCTGGCTCCAGATATATAAGGAACTCTCATCTCCCACAAACTTCCTCTCAAGTGAATGCAGCCACGAGGTAATTTCGTGATATAACCCTCAGGCAAATATATTCACACACACACAAGCTAAACTGGCCTTCTACGGGATCTAGAATTGCTCTCAGATCAGAAGGCAAAGACTTGGTCGTTCTGTCTGTTAGTTTCTGTCAGCTCGGTGCAGCTTTTTGAATCGAATGGCCCAGATCGTACTACCTTGTTACTATTTATAGAACTACATCCGCCCAATCGGAGGCAAAGTCAAAAAGTCTTTCTAGGAATTTTGACTTAGGCGATTCTGAGCTCGCTTGTATAATGTGACTAATTTTAATTTTTTTATATTATAGTTATTAGTGGACTGATTTTAATTATCCAAAGTGATAATTAAACGGCCAATTTCTCTCTATCGTTCTATATAGTTTTCCCTTAGTTATTCCTTTGCATATCAATCTGGGTCATTTTTTAATAATTAAATTTGGCATTACCCTGATATGAAAATATCACTAAAATAAATTTTGTACTACAATAACATGTTATCATTCTTGAATATTTATGCTTATGTGTTAAGCAATATCAGCGCTATAATTTGAGATATTTCCTTCTGTTTAACTATCTTTAGTTGTTAAGAAATAAAATATCTTCGTTTGGTCAAAAACACAAAATAGCCTCTATTGTCACGTCAACCAAAATTTTCTTATCACTACAAGAAAAGGAAACAATTTGATTGGTTGTTAAATTTGTACTATACTCTTAGATAATTTTTGTTGGGCGGTAACTTTTGACTTGGTTCCTAGACAAATTCAAATACACTAGATAAATTTTTGGCGGTAAATTTGACTTGGTTCTTAGACAAATTTCAAATCCTATAGTTAACGTTAGATTCAAATACGATAGCTAGTTTTTGACGCGAGGAATTTGAGCGTGGTGTCATACAGATTAAATTTTTTACGACATACCTCCCCCGTTAAGAAAGCGTGAACCACTAGTGCAGCTTTCGTGACTGTATTACAATCACGTTCACATTATGTCAAATTGACTTTACTCTGCCTTAGTGTTATCCTAGTTTCCTGCAGGTGGGTCAATTCAAGTAGGCACTACTCAAGAAGGTTGCCTCGGACCTCTGCAATATAGAGATAATTGCTCATGTTATGTTAATATACAGCACAGGTGCTTCTGCCTGTCAAAGGCTGATTATCAATCAATATTCACCATTACTCTTCTCTGAGTCTGTTCAATGACTTGTCCAGAGGTTTTAGATGTTCCTCAAAGTTGCAATATTTATGAGGAGGAGATCTATAAAATTGGTGATAGCTGAGTTATTTAGGGGATCCAGTAATTTCCTCATCAGCCTGGATACAACACTCGGAGTAATATCCAATCAAAAAGCAACATATGAATTCAATGTGCCCCTCCGATGTGATCACAGCCATCAATTGGTCTGAGCTCAGGCTTGAATGGAATCTGGTATTACCCTTTATTAATATTCGCTTATGGCTCTGTTATCCTGTAATAATTTCCCAAATCCAAGCAGAGTCCATATTCACCAGCTGTTTTCTCAGCCTAACGTCACTGGTGATATCATAATATTATATATGGGGAAATGAATTCCTGCATCAAGAATCAATTCTCCCTATAGCATTGCTATGTAATATGTGACCTCAATCCAATGTCCGTGTCAATACTTCCAATGAACTGCATAGGGCCGGTAAACTACCACTGTCACCGGTGCCCTTATAATGCTACTTTAATAACCGTATGTCGAAGCGAGCTGACCATTTTGCCCATTGGCCAATCGCCCACTCCCAACTTTTCTGGGGAAATCCCTCAGTTTCGTTTTCAAATTTGGCTGACAAACGATTCTATTTTTATCCAGTCCTAGGAATTCCGACCTACATTGTGTCGGGTGGGACTGGTAAGTATTTTTGTTTACTCTCGGTACCATCCGAAGAGTTGCCATAGTCACTGGCTTTCTGGAAGACTGGGTGTGAGAAGGTGCATGCCTATTCACGATGTCTACCTGGTTATGTTTACTTTCAATTTCAGGCCTAAGGTTGCCACAATGCTTTTCTCGGTCCTGATTATTTTCTCCATGTGTGGAGTTGACCTTGCTACATTGTGCACAGGCAGTTATATACTGAGCAATGTCCTCAGCTACGCCTGGCCAGTAATATCTTACAGATGCCCGTTGACAGGTGGTACCAATCTTCTGATGTCCACCGTCTGGTACAACATGTGCTTGTTTCATAACTTTGTCCCTATAACACAATGGCAGTACTAACTGTTCATATCCCTTGGTTCCTGCTCCAGCTTTCCTGTAAAGCAGTCCATCCTTCAAATAAAACTGTCCTTTCTTAGGGTTGTTATGGCTATTTGGCAATTTGCCAAAGCAAGGTTTTAATGTTTTATCTTTTTCCTGGGCCTTTTTATCTCTCTCGGATGAATATTAAGTGGTGTTTCCTCCTCCTTAGGACTTGACCTGGTCTGGAGCGTTGCCATGATCACAGGTTTTCTGGGCGTACCTAAGAACACATATTTCTTTCCTAACACCAGCGGGTAATTAGGTTCATCACACACTGCTGCACTAATCACTCCTTCCACATAGCGAGTCTTGACATTGATTTTGGCTAGGGGAAGTGTCATGGTGGCTGTTCCCTTTAATGCCCCTTGTATCTCCACTTTACCTGTGGTATATTGCTTATGGTGCACCAGAGTTGCACTCACAACTGAGTCACATTCCAATCCTGAATCGTAAAGGCACTTGACTTTAGTACCAGTACATACTACTTCTTCACAGATGGGTGGATGATGAAGTTCATGCTGCCCTGTAGACAGTTCCTTCTTTCCCTTGTTTCCCACTGTTATCATGCATGCAGCGTGATATGGAGGAACTTTCCTACCACATTAAATTGTATTGTGGTTGCTCATAAGGCAAATTTTGCACCACTTATCACTTTGTCGATAGGATCTTTTATCCTGTACCTGAGCGTTTCTTTCTCTTTGTTCATATCTAGGCCTGTCAAAACTTTGTTTGAATCAAGGCGGTTGATCCCTATTCTGATACTCATCTTGGTCTTGTGCGGTTTTACTACTATCTCCTTGTTTCTTCTTAACTCCAGCTACTTCTGACTGGGCTGCCTGATATCTCTCAGCAAAATTGAGAATCTCCCCCCAACCTCTCTGCACCTTGTTCCATGAGAAATTTTCTCAAGTCTGGCGCCATGGACTCTCTTAACTGCTCCATCATGACCATTTCTTTCAGATCTTGGGTTTTCCCCAGAGCAGTCCATTTCTCCAAGTAGGTTTCTAGTCTTGCAGAGAATTGGTGGTAAGTTTCTCCAGACAGCAGCTTAGTAGTTCTAAATTTCTTTCTATAAAATTCAGCATTCTTCTCATATCTGACTAATAATGCTTGTTTTAGGAGGTCATAATCTTCTTGATCTTCCCTACTTAATTTGGAGAAAACTTCATAAGAAGTTCCCCTCAGCCCCTGTGATAATTTTAGACTCCACTTTTCTTTCTCTA
Source organism: Oreohelix idahoensis (assembly GCA_024509875.1). Lineage (NCBI taxonomy): Eukaryota > Metazoa > Mollusca > Gastropoda > Stylommatophora > Oreohelicidae > Oreohelix > Oreohelix idahoensis. The sequence continues at coordinate 132,263 of JAMPIV010014535.1, read as the reverse complement.
GACCATAGTTAGTAGCTAATCTCTCATATCTATTTAGAAATGATTCAATATCATCTTCTTTCTCCAAAAAGGGATCTAAGTGGAAATTAATTGCTGAGTTTGATGCACCCTGACTTACACTTAGTGTCAGAGGTAGTTGGGCTGCTTCCATTATCTGTAACATGTCCTTGAAGTTCCATATCTTTTAGTCTTAACTCATGTTCTCTTTGCAAACGTTTTTCCTCTTTTTCAGCCTCCATCTGCCTAGCCTCTCTTTCAGCCTCTAACTGTAATCTTTTAACTTCAGCCACCCTATCAGCCTCTAATTGTAACCTTTTAACTTCAGCCTCCCTATCAGCCTCTAATTTCCTAGCCTCCCTATCAGCTTCTAATTTCGTAGCCTCCCTATCAGCTTCTAATCTTCTCTCCGCTTCTAACCTCCCATCTTCCCTATCCCGTTCTATAAATTTATCACATTCAGAAGTAACATACTGAATCAATGCGTCCCCACTCAGGCCAAAGTCCTTTGCCGCCTGTACTGTAGCAGATCTAAATTTTGCCAAGTCTGCCATTCCCTTTTACTCGTACACAAATTATTAACTTTTATATTATCAATTAGTAAATACTAACTAACTTACTTAACTATAGCCAATGACAGCTCATCCAATTCTCCACAAATTGATTTATTGTATTTTATTTTTATTTTATCTATTATTCTCTACAGTAAGAGCCCCAGGGCATGATGGAAAAATCCCGGACGAGCCCCCAATATGTCATAAGGGGTTTTGATGTTACTAAAATATAGGCTATCCTGGACAAATAGATGTATCAGAGGATACCAGGATAGTGCCAGATAAGAGACTAGTCTTATAAGTAATACCCCCTTCTCTGAAAAGAGCAAGGGTGTATAGACATCAAAGTGGAGTCAAGCTATGTAAGTTCTCAGAGAAGATGATGATGATGTAGTACTCTGAGTTCCTAACTGCTACCTCTTAAGATCCCAATTTGGTAAATGATTAACTGTGTTATTTTATTTGGCTACGTCTAGGGTAATTTATCTAATATATCAGTTATTAATTTCACAACAGACTTTAACTTTAATAAAATTATTAAGCAAGACTGTACAAAATTTTTATGTACAATTTAATTGTCCTGAACCTCAATCTCTACAGGTCAGGAATACTCAAAAGCAATAAAATGATATTTACACACCAAAATAAATATATTGGAAAAACTGTTCCATTTTTGTAGAGTGTTCACTGGAATAACTACACATACAGTTTCTGTTCACATGAGTGATAACGTCTGCTATTACTATGCTGTAAGTTCTCTTTATTATTTTGATGGTCTTATCTATTCATCCTAAAAAGGGTTGTAATCCTAGTTTGATTACTCTTGGGTGAATGATTGGATAAACTGACACTGGCCTTTATAAAGGACTTATCTTAGAATGTTGCTGCTGCTGTTCATATACACAAGTCAGGACCACAAACTTTATAGCTCCTGACTGAGAAGATGGGGTCTGGCTCCAGATATATAAGGAACTCTCATCTCCCACAAACTTCCTCTCAAGTGAATGCAGCCACGAGGTAATTTCGTGATATAACCCTCAGGCAAATATATTCACACACACACACAAGCTGAACTGGCCTTCTACGGGATCTAGAACTGCTCTCAGATCAGAAGGCAAAGACTTGGTCGTTCTGTCTTTTAGTTTCTGTCAGCTCGGTGCAGATTTTTGAATCGAATGGCCCAGATCGTACTACCTTGTTACTATTTATAGAACTACATCCGCCCAATCGGAGGCAAAGTCAAAAAGTCTTTCTAGGAATTTTGACAGGCGATTCTGAGCTCGCTTTTTTAATCTGACTAATTTTAATTATTTTATATTATAGTTATTAGTGGACCGATTTTAATTATCCAAAGTGATAATTAAACGGCCAATTTCTCTCTATCGTTCTATATAGTTTTCCCTTAGTTATTCATTTGCATATCAATCTGGGTAATTTTTAACTAATTAAATTTGGCATTACCATGATATGAAAATATCACTAAAATAAATTTTTCTACTACAATAAAATTTTATCATACGTGAATATTTATGCTTATGTGTTAAGCAACATCAGCGCTATAATTTGAGATATTTCCGTCTGTTTAACTATCTTTAGTTGTTAAGAAATAAAATATCTTCGTTTGGTCAAAAAAACAAAATAGCCTCTATTGTCACGTCAACCAAAATTTTCTTATCACTACAAGAAAAGGAAACAATTTGATTGGTTGTTAAATTTGTACTATACTCTTAGATAATTTTTGTTGGGCGGTAACTTTTGACTTGGTTCCTAGACAAATTCAAATACACTAGATACATTTTTGGCGGTAAATTTGACTGGGTTCTTAGACACATTTCAAATCCTATAGCTAACGTTAGATTCAAATACGATAGCTAGATTTTGACGCGGGGAATCTGAGCGTGGTGTCATACAGATTTAAAATTTTTACGACAGCATTGACCGTTGGCAATAAGTCATGACAAGTTTGACAACAAAGTTCCAATGGCGTTGAGATCGAATAAGAATTAATGAAGTGACCACAAGAGAATTGATGTCGTCATCAAGAAATGCAGCGGAAATAGCGCAAAATGTTTTGACGGGTTACTTGGTCTCAATAATAATACTAATATTAGTAGCTCCCTTCAATTCGAACTGATTATGGGAATGCGCCCCTAATGTGAAAGCCCTCAGCTGCTTTTTTCTTTCCCGCGTGTTGTGCCGACATCATAAGGTGAAGCTAGAGTGTCCTCTCCAGGGCGTGATCTTGGGCAGAGTTGTATGGAGATCAAGCTGTTGCCCATGCAGCATGTTCCCCCTCTCCACGCAGCCAGTAGATCCAAAGGAACGGCAGTAGCCGATACAGTTTGATACCAGCCACGTCACATGAGTTGCCAGAATAATGTCTAATCAACATTAGACTGCTCTAGAGACTCCGACTCCGGATTTATCCTCAGGGTATACTCCATAATCATAATAATAATAATAATAATAATAATAATAATAATAATAATAAATAATAATAAGCACAATACTCCACATCTGTTAATTCGTACAACAAACTTGAGACACAAAGTAAGGCTTTATTAGGTTTATGAGGAATGGTGGGGTAAACTTGTAAATAGAGGAGCTTTACGTCTTTCCAGAATAACGGGTCAACATTTTGAAACCCGTTTCTCATATATTGGTCTCATTTCTGTCAACACACTTCAGCTTTTTGTCAATTTGATGTTACATTTTTTGACCGCAACCTATAAACTCCTAGAAAAATTATTTTAGGGTTTTTAGTGCACTAAAAGCGTGTGTTTAAAATGTTGTTTTTATATTTTATATTTTCTTCTTTGTAGTGTAAGAAAATTATGACATACTAAAACATAAACAATATTTTTACTTATTGTAAATCTGGTCTAAAATTTCTTAAGCGATCAATTTCTTTTAGAGCGTCAATATTACATGGCGTTGTGCCTGTTAATTTGGTGCAATCAATTTCTTCAATTTGAAGGCCATCTCGAGATCGGAGTCGACTTTCCCTTGATTCATAATTTTATAATTTGGATTGTTTCCCTCGATTTAGCTAAACACTTGTTTGAGTACTGCCCTGTTTTACGCATAGACTAAAATAAAGCACACCACGAGCTCTTGAATTTTTAATTCACTTAATTATGGCCCCTGATTTGTTTACATTTCTTTACGAAAAACTGTAGTTACTCATAATGTCATAATTACAATATTAAATTATTAAATAATTGACTGATTATTGTATTGCCATCGGTAATACACAACTATGCCAAGTTTCAGAGCTATTGCTAACCTGGAAGTGACTGAAAAATCGATTGCAAGATTTGAAAGTGACATGAAAGTGACATATAAGTGAAGTTAAATAAAAGCGTGTAAAAATGATAAGGCAGGTAGACGAATTAACGGGAATATCGCTGAGTGACTGAAATAAAGCAGATTGAGGACATTGATAATATCTCACTATATGGCTGAGATTAGTCTTAAAACAGAGGTATGAAGTGATGCATTTAAAAACATTACAACACCCCTGAAACACCCGGTTTAAATCATCAAAATATCACACCTTGTTCCTTTTTGGTTACCTTCTGTTTCCTTTACGACATAGGCCTACTTATCATTTGTCCCGTGAAGGTCCCGGGAGTCTCTGAAGAGACGTAGAAAGAATAGAATTATTTCACCCTCAGGCATGTCGTACAAGGCAACTAATATGAGGTTGGTCATGGAGTTGCAACCTCTTCATGTAAAAGAAATTGCCACAGAAATATCACGGCTGTAGGAGCATGTCAATGCGTGGTGCAGGCTTCGTGCAATGGAACCAGCTACATTGGTGGCTCTATGCTGCGGAAGGAGCACAAAGGAAAACTTTGAATAATGCTAATTGTAATTTCCCATCGGGCCTAGACTACACAATACAGAATGAAGAGGAAACAGTATTCGTTGTAACAGACCTGAGAAAGCTAGCTTACTATACCTGCTGTTTCTTTTTCTTGCATATCTGGCGCAATGCTTCATGTATTTCTAATGTCAGCGTTTTCCTCCGAGCCAATGAGAATTCCTGTCCATAATTTGCAATTGTATAAACCGTTTATTCCCTTTCATGCATGACACAGCCTCATTGTCTTAGTTTGATCTCAAGTGTAGGTCACCTGTTCTTTTTTGCTCAATGCTCTCTCTTTATTTTATGCTCTTTTCCTTATATTTGTCCAAGTTTCATAAAACGTTCATCGCTGTCTTAGAATGATTTCATTTCAAATTTCTTTTCATAATTTTTTTTTTACAATTTCAGCAAATACGGAATGAGTATTTGCATTAGCACACACGTCATGTTTGGTAAAAGCAAGTTTGGTTAACTAGAAATCTGCCCTTCACTCAAACATACCCCAACAGTTTCACAGCTCTAGGAAACACAGCGCAGCAGTCTCTCGCTTAGCGCTGTTAAGTAGTTCTTGAAAAATCGAGCGCTAATCGAAAAAGCGCTTAACGAATTTTGATTTATCATAAGAATTAATAGAACACAAATTAATTCGTTCCCAAGATCCAGAAAGCTGTATAAAAATTAAGTAAAAGGTGATACAAAACAAAAATGAAATAATTAACAACATTAATTGACTACGTATATTATCAGACATATTGAACACAAACGAGATATTATGTATGTGCAATACTTACAAAAAACAAAAACATTATAGGACTTAATCGCTGCTACTTCCGTCTCTTGTGCTACCGTTGTCACGACAGAGCTGTCTTCATCATCAGACGACTGGTTAGCAGGAGGTACTGTAGGTACTGAAAACGTGTCTCTGGCTCCAGATGTAGAAGGCATGACTGTTTGTTCAATGGGGGCAGAAGATATCCAGGAGACTTTAAAAAAAAAATCTAGCTTGCTTTGTCATTTTCTTTTTCTCTTCAAGAAACTATCTTGTAGCAATTAATATTTTGTTTTATGTTACGGATTACCATAGAATTGCATTCCATTTTGTGGTCATACTTCATTATCCTAGAAATGCTAATGTTTCTTGACCATCTCACGCCCCGAATGAACGTGATGATCATGTGAAAGTTATATACCTGCCTCCCATGGAGTTAAGCGCTTAACGGAAGATCGAATTTTTTAACTCTTTGACTCCGGAACAACGCTCAGAGCGTTGGCCAGATTTGACACCCGTGCCAAAACTACTATCTCTGAGCGTTGTTTTTAGTCTATCACGAATTAAAATTACGGCACAGGGTGAAAAATAATTTTGGAGTCAAAGAGTTAAGCGTATAACAGCAATATGGCATAGAATACAAACAACGTTACATGGAAAAAGCGCTAACCGAACAGCGTACTACCTGGGGAGGGGGGGGGGGAAGGGGGGGAATTGGTGTACTGGCAAATCAGGTAAAAATCCGACCCTTATTGTGAGCACGGATTCTGGTATTTCCAGGAGAGGTTCGAAAATCTGCGAGGCAGATAACTTGACACAGTTACAGGAAAGAAGTTAAATGTTTTTTTCGTGCTATATTGTTGCTGCTAAAGGTCGTGAGTAGTTCCTGCTGTGGGTTCAAGGCTGATCAGGTATCACCGTGAGAATGTGAAAGAATGAAAACAACAGACAAAGGCAGGTATGGCCAGGTATGCAGACAGATAAGAGAAAAACAACAAAAAAAAAGGTATACAGTGTGGGGGCCGACTATGCCCCCCCCCCCCCCCCCCCCCCCCGCCCCCCCCCCCCCGTGTAGTTCCCGGGGGTTTCTGACGAGATAAAGAAATAATGGGGCTACTACCCCCTCATGCATGTCGTATAAGGCGACTAATATGAAGTTGTGCATGAGGCTGGTAATCTCATCATGTAAAACAACTGTAACAGGAACCACTGCTGCAAGACAGGGCTGGATTAACCATTAAGCACAATAAGCACGTGCTTGGGGCACTAAGGGAAGTGGGGCATCACAGAATTTTCCCTCTAGCTATCATGCCCTTAACTCTCATCTCTTTCACTGCCACAGTCGTCTTTAGTCGAATTTTTTGTAATTTTCAATATCTGCCGTGTTCGACTTTAATCCGAATTGTATTAAAAAAAATAAAAAAAACCTTTTCTTTGGTATGGTGAGTGACTGAAAGTGTCAGACATAGACCTAGAGTTCACTATGTTTGCCTGTCTTACCAACGTTTTTCTGCGTGAATTTGTGGAGTCTGGCCAGGAAGACAATTGAATTTTCAGTCTCTTCAGCTTTATTGAGTCTTAATATCTTGTCAGTTAAGCAATGGAAGAGCCGGCGGCCTGGGGAAAGGGGGGGGGGGCATTGGGGAGGGGGGGGCTGTGCTTATGCCATCAGTTGGCCTTAATCCAGCCCTGCTACAAGAGCATGTGAATGATTGATGCAGGCTTCCTGCAAGGGGACCAGCTGTAGTGGTGGATCCATGCTCCATACGGAGCGAAAAGAAAAATGATTGGCTGAAGAAGTATATATATATATATATAGAAAGAGATTGATAGAGACAGATACATAGGAAGACAGACAGATTGATATATAGACGAACAGAGGGAAGGACAGGTATTTAAGTAGGTAGGTAAACAGACTGACAGACGGATAGATAGATAGATAGATAGATAGATAGATAGATAGATAGATAGATAGATAGATAGATAGATAGATAGATAGACATTTTAAATCGAGAATGAAAAACAGCTGAAAGAAAAATACATTAAGGTAAAATAAATGCTGCGCTGGCAGAATGAAAACAATAAAAAATAAAAAAATAATAAAAAAACTAAAGAGAGCAAAGATCAAGCTAGTTGAAAGATATCTCACATACACTTACGCTGTAGCGTGAGGCAAGATGGGGAAAACACATATTTCACGTACGGAAAACATCGTTTTTTGTTCTCTCTCTCTCTCTCTCTCTCTCTCTCTCTCTCTCTCTCTCTCTCTCTCTCTCTCTCTCTCTCTCTCTCTCTCTCTCTCTCTCTCTGTCTGGTTTGTTTTGTTACAGATCCCTAGCCAGACCTGAAATGTTACGGCATCCCAGAATGCAAATTATTCTACACAATGGGGAAAAAGAAATCTGAAAAAAAATCGCTCACCTACCTAGTGTAGCCGCCAGTTATGTGTGCTTAATTCTTTCTTTCTTTCTTTTTTTCCTTTCTTTTTAAATATGAGTTTTGCTTTTCTGTTTCAGTATGAGTTTTTGCCTCGTTTTGGCTAGACGCGATGCGTTCAACCTAGACACAGGGTCCGTCAATAACTAATTTAACTTTATGGCGCATGTCCAAATATTAAAGGGTTTATCTTCCTATCTTTCTTTCCTTTTTGTTTGCAGTTTGTAGCATCTCATAGCTTTTTTTCTCTTAAAAAAATCTGTAACTGTTGTTACCGACGTTTTCAAACTTCAAGATGGTGAAAATGAGCAAAGGGTGTATCTTAACTAGTCTCCACTTTAGAGTGCCGACTTCGCCTGCCACTCATTAGGAGGCACAAAATATAACTCATTATTCTTCGCCCGTCTTAACCTTGTTTGTGGAACTATTAGTGGCTGCTTTGAGAAGCACAGCACAGAAGAAGCTAAGTTTGCTAGTCTACTTAACGTAGCGTTGCTGTTGATTGGAGTGAAGATCCCTCAAAGTGACAAGTCAATGATCTATCTCTGGAGAGTGTTTTCCTTTTGACAGCAGGACTTCTTCTGCTTTTCAAATTCTAATAACCCGTTGAAAGATGAATTATGTTAACTCGTTCTAAGGTGAAGTTTTATTAACCCGTTCTAAGGTGAAGTTCTGTTCAGTTATATTAGCCCGTTCTAAGGTGAAATTCTATTCACCCGTTCTAAGGAGAAGTTTTATTACCCCGTCCTAAGCAGAAGTTGTGTTAACTCGTTCTAAGATGAAGTTTTTTTAAAACTCGTTCTAAGGTGAGGTTTTATGTATTCGTACTATCGTGAAGTTCTTTTAATCCCTTTCGAAGGCGAAGCTCTATTAACCAATTCTAAGGTGAAGTTTTATTAACCCGTTCTAAGGTGAAGTTTTATTTACTCGTACTATCGTGAAGTTTGTCTGCAGTAGTGGTCCAACTGTGGCCACAACTTCAAGAGTAACTAATTTGGGTCTTCAAAGGCGTCTACCTTCGCACAAGATTACTCTTGGCAGAGTTGCAGGTAGAAAGATAATGATGCTTCTATCTCAAGGGTGTCTTCATAAGATATTCAGGAAACCGAGAACAATGCTGAATGTTTCTTAGCAATGTTAACTCTAGTATCTGCCGTCAACTTTTGTGAAGGATTGCGTTATCTTATAATTCGTTAGCTCATTAAGCCCCCAGCTGGTTTAATCCAGCGAGATTCCTCTGATTATTATTATTGTTATTACTGTTACCATTGTTATTATTATTATCATTGTTAGTGGCTGTTCAGGTGTAGATAGAACTATATATATATATATATATATATATATATATATATATATCTATATATATATATATATATATATATATATATATATATATATATATATATATATATATATATATATATAGGAGGGACGGTCAAAAAGTAATGCCTCGTAATTTTTAATTTCATCCAATAGGCAAGAAAACAGATAAAATTCACATTGAAATGTAGCCCCAAGTCTGAACTTCAAAAATTTATTTCTCAATGTAGTCTCCGTTATTTGTTACAGTTTTTGTCCATCTTCTCACAAGGGCATGTATCCCCGCACGGTAAAAATTCGTGTCCTTTTTTTCTAAACCACTCTCGTACGGCGCGTTTAAGGGTCTTGGTGTCCTCAAAGTGATGTCCGCGAAGATCTTCTTTCAGTGGTCCAAACAGATGGAAGTCAGAAGGTGCAAGATCGGGACTGTAAGGGGGATGTGGTAATAATGTTCTGCCAAATTTTGGAATCGCATCAATGGTGCGTTTAGCGGTGTGTGGCGTGGCATTATCGTGCAACAGTAGTGCAGTTCTCTGATCTTTTAATGGGTAAAGTCGCCGAAGACGACCTCTAAGCTTCTTCAAAGTTTCAATGTAACGGTCTGCATTCACCGTGTTTCTCTGTTCCAAGAAGTCGAGAAGAATCACACCCTTCTCATCCCAAAACACGGAGGCCATAACTTTCCCTACAGATGGTGAACTTTTGAACTTCTTTCTTGTCGGCGATGTTGTCTGTCTGTCAACATTCTGGGTACCCACCGTGCACAAACTTTTGAATAACCCAGGTCTTTAATGATGTTCTGGACACTGCCTTTACTAATGGACAACATGGAAGAAAGTTCATCCAGTGTTACCCGACGGTCACCACGAATGATGCCATCAACTCTGATGAATGTTGAGTGGAGTCACTGCGGTAGACGGGCGGCCAGTCCGCTTTGCGTCAGCCATTGAGTATTGACCTACTTCAGCTTCGTCACAACGATGTACCCAACGTCGGACAGTGCTAACATTCACTATTGAATCTCCATAAACATTCTTCAAACGTTCGTGGACGCAAATTGGGGTCTCGCCTTCAGCATTGAGGAATTCTGTGACATAACGTTGTTTTAACCGAACGTCTTTGGCAGCCATTTTTAAACTGTTACAGTGGTGCCACCTGTTACTGAAACAGTTTGGTAATGCTAAACAGTGCAGAAGAATGTTTGAGGAATCCAGCTAAATTTACAAATTACACACCGATGCAGTATTTACATACATAAAAAATAGGAGGCATTACTTTTTGACCTTCCCTCGTATATATATATATACGACATTGACGACATTGGAGAATTTTTCAAAACAACTGTAGGAGTTCGGCAGGGATGTATCCTGTCCCCAGTGCTCTTTAATATTTATCTAGAACATATTATGCAGGAGGCTCTCTACGATTATAAATCAACCATAACGATTGGAGGCCGACCTCTGTGCAACCTACGTTTTGCTGATGATATTGATCTGATAGCTGGATCAGAATCAGAACTTCAGCATCTAGAGGAATTAACTGAACGTATGGGATGAAATAACAAGTATTGTTTAAGAACCCGAAACATTACGTCAAACGTTTGGCACCTTTATATATCCATTATTAGTGATAAGATCTGTTAAAGAAATCAGACAAGACTTGAGATGCCTCACTGCCATGACAAAGTTACTGAAAAGTAACATCAGTTTTCCTGTGAAGATCAAATTATACAAATCACTTGTATTATCTATTCTCTTGTATGGGTGTGAGAGCTGGACACTCACTGCAGATACGGAGCGAAGGATTCAGGCTTTCGAGCATAAATGTTATAGAAGAATTTTGCGCATTTGCTATAAAGAGCACAAAACAAATGTCTATGTTAGAGAGAAGATAATCACCTATGCAGGCCACCAAGAACCACTTTTGTCAATAGTGAAACGTCGAAAGCTTGCCTGGTTTGGGCATGTAACCTCGTCACACGATCCTTCAGACTGTCGAAGGTAAAACGGAGAAGAGGAAGGCAGTAAAATTGGGCTGATACATCACAGGAAAAAATTGCTGAGGATTAGAGAGCATGGACTGTTTGATGCTTCCACCATGGCACCCCTTACGACCCATGACGTACGGGCTGAGATATATGATATATATATATATATATATATATATATATATATATATATATATATATATATATATATATATATATATATATATATATATATATATATATATATATATATATATATATATATATATATATATATATTAAAATCAGGACTCACACATGTGCCTTACGCTCTGTAATCATAAACTCGGCTATGGATTTATCAAAATCAACATATACAAAATTTAATGATCAATCGCTATTAGAACAAATGTAAATACATATTAACTAGTAATTCTTAGAGATAGTTATCATCATTGACTGGCTATCATTTTAGAAATAGAGTCTGCTGTTCTGGTCTGCTAGAACTATAACTTATTTTTCCAAATTCCTGAATTGCTGGCGCTGCTGGTTCCGTCAATTCGTATCTGAGTCGAGGGCACGTTTCCAGATGTCTAAAAGTTACTGCTTCTGGTCCAGGAGGATCTTCAAGTGTCGATCTCAGGCTTAGAAACACAGACTAGTAGTACAGCTGGTATCGTTCGTAAAGTAGTTCCGGAACTGGCCTCTCCGATCCGTACCACCAACTTTTAGAGGGAATAAAATAACACATTTCGCTTCTAAATATTTGTTTGTCTGATATTAATCAAGCGCTTATCCCCCTCTGTCTGTGAACCGATTCCTTTTCTCAGACATTTTACTCCACCTGAGCGTATGTTATCTAACTCAGGGGATGTGTGTCACGAGTAGAGAAAAAGAGTCTGTCTGCGACAGATCAAAGTCTGAGTGAGGAGTGAGATAATAGATGTGTTTTTGAAATAGAGAATGTGAATGTTGAGTAGAAGTGTAACAGTCAAGAGTACACAATTCATAAACAATCTGTAATCCCGCCACTCGGACTTCTGTTAAATGTTAACCCCACTCACCCTCTCTTCCACATATATATATATATATATATATATATATATATATATATATATATATATATATATATATATATATATATATATATATATATAAACAATAGAATATATATTGAGTAAGGGACTCATACACAACAAGTGACTTCTCATTGAACAATAACAAATATAGAGATAGAAAGAGAATTCTGATCCGCTAATAGTTTTTCTAAGTTTATGAAAGTGTAAATAAAATATTTAAAAAACTATTATGCCTGAGCGATGTCAGGGAAACTGCACACAAAGTCACAATTATTTCACAATTCCTCTATGACTTTGTGTGTAGTTTTCTGTAGAAGTCTTGGTCCGTATTAATTTTGGCGAGTTTTCTTTTCCAGTGGGTAAAAGATGCTCTAATACGTGTTTCCGTTCCTAATGAAATCAGAGTCCAACTCTATTCTTTCTTGTAGCAAGGTCTGAGCTGTCTACTGGTGACGATTTCTGGAATGCAGTCTCGTGTGTTAAAATGGTTCTACATTAAATATCGTAGATTTCCTGCCCCCGCTTTTCCGGGCGGTTGGGACAAACACCCAATCATCGCAATTGTTATTCGCACCTCAAAATGCCAGCCAATCTTATTTGAATGTTTTAGTTATGATAACTTTATGACGACATATTTTGCATGACTCATATAGTGCAAAATTTCAAACCAGTACTTTCTAAAATTGGGCTGTAAACATCCGATTATTATTTGGTAAAGTTACATCACACTTCAAAATGTCTTCCCAGATTAGGGATTATCTGACTTGCTTATCCCATGTAATTTAGACGTAGTTATCAGACTATGACTCAGGGCAATTCGACCGTCTGTCTGGACATATTGGTGGTTTATCCGTACCTCCAATATTGTGAGTCTATTGTTCTGACGAATTGAAAGGGATGACTCCAATCTTGTACAAACATCGACGATAGCCTTTCACCTGTAGTCCATGATGGATCGTCGCGTTTTTTGTGACTTAATTAATTCTTCAGGGATGGACCGTCGAATTGAAGTGAACTGAAGTGTGAAAGTTATGTAAACATTGGCCTTAGGATGAGTTTTCTGGGTTGACAGAAAAGAGCCAAGTTAGTACAGGGGAGAGAGAGAGATATCAAAATCTCGCCCACACAGTAAAGGTAATGCACTACTGCCGGAGTGGACATAAGAGCGCACAAACCGTTTTGTGACAAAGTACAATTAACCCTTCTAAAGTGAAATTGTATTAACCCGTTCTGAGGTGAAGTTCTATAAACTCGTTCTAAAAAGAAGTTTTATTAACCCGTTCTAAGGCGAAGTTCTATTAACTCGTTTGAAGTAGAAGTTCTATTAACCTTTTCTAAGGTGAAGTTCTAGTAACCTGTTCTAATGTGAAGTTTTTAAAATACGTTCTAAGGTGAAATTTTATTAATCCAATCTAAGGTGAAGTTTTATTAATCCGTTCTAAGGTGAATTTCTATTTACCTCTTATAAGGTGGAGTTCTATTAACCCGTTCTAAGGTGGTTCTATTGACCTGTCTAAGGTGCAGTTCTATTCACTTGTTCTGAGGTGAAGCTCTATTAACCCGTTCTATGGTGGAGTTCTGTTCACCTGTTCTAAGGTGACGTTTTTGCAGTGTTCTGAACTATGTACAAGGCACTTAATAGACATTTACAGTGTAAATGTCCCGTAAAGTTCCATTAACCTGCTCTAAGGTGAAGTTCTATCAACCCGTTCTAAGGTGAAGTTCTATTAACCCGTTCTAAGTAGAAGATATATTAACCTTTTCTAAGGTGAAGTTCTATTCATCTGTTCTAAAGTGAAGTTCTATTCACCTGTTCTAATGTGACGTTTCTGGTGGGGTTTCTGAAGAGACAAAGAAAGAATAGGCATACTGCACTTTCAGACGTGTCGCAGAAAGCTACTAATATAATGTTGTACCTGGGGCTGGCAACATAATCATGTAAAACGAATTGCCATAGAAACCACTTCTGCAAGAGCACGTGATTGCTTTGTGCAGGCTTCCTTGCAAATGGACCAGCTGACGACATTTTGTTTCTCTCATTTAGATTGTCATCATCATCATAACCATCATCTTTCCTTGCTGTCCTTACTGAGCATAGAGCAGTGCCCGAAGGCTGAAAGCAGTCAGGGCCCCCTCTCTTTTATTTCGCTTATTTAACTGTCTAGTAAACAATTCCTTATTGACCGGGGGTCTAGATGATTGACAGCCCGTCCCAGACTCAACCACACGTTTTACTCAAACCTCAGCGTCCTCTAGTTATCTAAAATTATAATAAAAGAGATGAGGGAGACAGGACTACTTAATGTAAAAGGGTCGTCCACATATTACGTCACGCAGTGAAGGGGGTTAAAATTGTGTGGCGTTGTGTGTCAATGAGGAGGCAGGGGATTTTGGAAAAAGGTGACGTCACACAAAAATAAAAGAGTCATACTCGCTTCTTAAATAAACCATGTTTCTACTTTTATCCGCAATAGTTAACTGTTATCCGCAACAGTTAACTTTATCTGAATTTGTTAACTTTCATCTGCAATAGTTAACTGTTTGCCGTATTAGATAACAACTCCCTCGTGGACGACATACATCCCCTATATATTTAATTCTCTTAGGCGTGCCGTCACGGACGTCAGTCACAAACGTTTTCCCACCAAAGTTGCAGTCTAGAAATTATATCTTACGCTTCTGGCCTTTGCACTAAACTGCACGATGCTCAATGTGACGTGCATTCCGCCCCCCCCCCCCCCCCCCCGCCCTATTTTCTTTCGACAAGGAAGACGATTATTTATCTCTTGGGGAAAAAAGTCAACAATTTTTTTGTGTGCAAAAATTTACAAACTTTGGTAAAATAACTTCATTCAGAATCACTAAATAAATTCTCCAGTCTTCTAAATGTGCTGCAGATGCTGAAAGATTAAGCCATTAGCTTTAGGTCTTTCCCCGTCATTATTTTAACGGGTACGCTTTCTAATTTTATTGTGTAAATTTTTTTTTTTTTTTTTTTTGCCGTTTGATAGTTTCCCGTTGAAAGTAAGATAATAAATTACATCCCTTGAAAAAAGAAAATAACCAAGATCATTTTTATTTCAAAACTTTACCAAATGAGTAAAATAACTTCATTCAGAATAAAAAACCGTCAGACTTTCAGAAATGGTTAAAAAAAAAAATGTAGTATCATAGCACTAGGGGAATGAAGCGTTAGAGACTAAAATACTAGATTAAGCTTCGATAGATAAAGTACCCACTACCCCTCCTCGCTGCATTTGCCTTTCCTGACACAAGAGTAGAGTCAGATATCCATGTATAGCTGATAGACTGTAGCGTGACACCACCGTTTTTCCCAACCCGCTACCTTTGCCACAAGAGGCCTGCGCGCTAACCACAGATGCTCTCATAAATGGGTGCTTGCCTAAACAGAAGGACTGTAGTTGTATGACAAAGATGACTAATGTGGAACTGATGACACGAACCAGACAAGTGCCAGAAGAACTAGACAATGAGAAGAAGACGCTGGAGATTGATTGGACACAGCACTAAGCTAACCTGCTGATAGATTTACCAGGCAGTTGTTTTGAAATCCCCAGGGTAAGAGAGGCAGAGGAAGACCAGGAAGACCCTTACACGGAGAAGAGAACTAAAGACAGACATAAAGGGGATGAAGAAGATATGGAAAGACCTTGAGCTGATGGCACGTGACAGGAAGACTTGTAATAAAATATATGCTTCTTAGGGGGTTGAAGGGTGATCATCATAATGATGATTAGGTAACTAATTTACATTCGATTACGTTGTTGCTTATCAGTCGCGGTAGCATAGTGGTTAGTGCACTGGCTTCCTAGCTCAGTGGTCTATGGTTCGATCCCCAGATGAGGTGGGATTTTTTTAGGTCGCAAACGGCTCCTGGGTCGACCCAGCCACAACTGGGTACCAGAGCAACTTCTGGGAAGGTTAAGGCGGCCGGCGTGATGCTGACCACATCACCCCTAGTGTGCCGATGGTCAAGAAAATATGGGCCTAACACCATATTCCCAATATGCCTCAATGGGCGTGTAATGGTATCCTTTTCCTTTTTATCAGTAATACAAAACAAGAGGAGGGGGGTAAGAGATTTGTGAAGTAGGTTCGGGGGTTTGTGTAACGAAATGTAACATGGGGGAAGGGGGTTATAAAATGATAAAAATTGCGTGACGTCGTATGTGGACGACCTCAAAGAGAAGCCAGGTTCAAAGGAGCAATGCCGTACTGAGGGGGTGCGAGGGAGGCAATCCGCCCCACGATGACAACCAGGAAGGAGGTGACATCGAACACTTGTGACAGTACTGTACCGTTTAAACATCCGCTTGCAAGCATACTGTTTTATGTGAGTTGCAACAGAAAGGATCCGCCCTGGGTGCCAAATAGTATAAATACGCCCCTGGAAAAGAAGGAGAGAAAAAAAAGAGAAAACAAGTACGCATCTTTGACACTCCATTTTTAAAAGTATGAAAAAGCCTTTATTTGTAATCCCGTGTGTGAACAAAAGATATGGTATTAACAAAATATTCCCGTAAGAGACCATGAAACTGACTTGAAACACAATGGGAACATTTTTGTACGAAATATGGAAAGTTGGTTGCGATAAGGCACGCCCAATAGACGTGTGGATCGTGCACGCAGTTGTTTCACGTTGTAGCAGACATCAGTATTAATTACCTGTAACAGGAAAGCTGTGGAATTAAAGAAAGAGCTGGTCTTTATTTTGCTGGAATGTTGACACTTGTCCTTGACACAAGGAACTAATAAGTCTAGATCAGACTGACACAGAGGTCTACGCATGAAGGTCATTTGATTCTCTGTGCTATGGCGGATGTTTCCAACAAAGGTTTGGATGCGCAATACAGTGTTCTCATTTCTGGATGGATGGATGAATAAGAGATGGACGAAAAAACGAAACTATGAATAAATAGATAAATATATATCAAATCCTCATTTTCATTAACGCTCATTGGAGCACATAGTCACCGCTGCAGCTGGCTCGTTGCAGGAAGCCTGCATCAAACATTCAACATGCTTTTGTAGTGGTGATTTTTGTAGCAACTTCTTTTACATGTTGAGGTTGGCAGCGTCATGCACACTCTAATGTTAGTGGCCTCGTACTGGCTGCCCAGGGGAGCAGAAGCCCGGTTCTTTCTTTGTCTCATCAGAGAATAGATAGATAGATAGATAAGATAGATCAGATAGATAAAATAGATCAGATAGATGGATGGATGGATAGATAGATAGATAAATAGATAGATAGATAAGATAGATCAGATAGATAAGATAGATCAGATAGATGGATGGATGGATGGATAGGTAGATAGATAAATAGATAGATAAGATAGATCAGATAGATCAGATAGATAAAATAGATCAGATACATAGATAGATGGATGGATGGATGGATAGATAGATAGATAGATAGATAGATAGATAGATAGATAGATAGATAGATAGATAGATAGATAGATAGATAGCTTAGATTAGATTAGATAGAGAGAGAGAACGAACGAACTTTATTTTCAATGGGTTGAGAATTGGGCACGCAGGCCCGTCTGACATTCTGCCCTTCCTTTCTCTCACCTTTCATACTGAATTCATTTATTCTCATATGCATTTTACATATCAAATTCAAGGAATTCAACGTTGTAAAGTAAAATAATAATATAGCACACTGTCGTGGAATATTCTAATCCACATATATAAATTATCAAGTAAATATAAAGCCTAATAAATACATATAATAAATAAAGGAAGAAGAATGGTAAAGAACAGTGCTGTCACAATCGAAATCCCCCTTGTTTTATGCTTCGTCTGCAAATTGTAACGCTTTCACGTTGATAGTAAAAGCTTACTGTATTATTACCCGCTTTCTTCAATGAAACGTGTGCTGCATTTCTAAGAAAAACATTGAGAGGCCCTGCGTAATGACCTAAATTAATCCTAACATTAATTATATTACGTTACCAAAACGAACGAACAGATGGACTCAAATATAGAGAGAGAGAGAGGGGCGAATAAAATCGGGAACGCATGCAACACGCGTCGCGCGATACACAAATGCTGCCATCACGCGTGTAAGTCTACATGCACTAATTGTTTTTCAGACGGACAGTGATAAAATACACTACCCTTTCCCAGAGTTAGGTTTATAAATCATAAAAAACTCTTATTAGGAAAGACAACATTAGATGGGTTTACGGTTGAAAACATAACAGTACCCAGACAGCACATCTTCGAAACAGGAGGTAGAAAATACATATTTTGAACGCAGCCACGTAGCTCTTTCAAATTGGTATATTTGGGTTCCTTAGGGCTTGCTGACAAATAATAGGTAAAACGTTACGCAAATAGTCCAGGAATTAATAAATTATACCCAAAATAAAATAGTGAGGATGCCTGACAGCATGGAATCATTTCTGCTCATAAAATTTTTTTTATATAACGTGTTTGAAAAAACCTTACGTTACATAAATAGCCTACCATGTAAACTCCAAATTGATTGGAGCGCAACAAATGAAAGCCTAACCACGATTGGTCGGACTATAAATACTATCTTTCGTTGTTAGGGGAAACGGGGAAAGGTAACATTTTTTCAAACACTTGTCGAAACGGGGCCTCATTGGCTAGACTCGCTGGATATAATCACTTGGGAGCGTTAGTTCGAAACCACTTGTTTAAATAAGCTTGATAAAGCATCAGTGCGTTGAAGCCAGCTCACAATTTTGCTAAAATAAAAGCCTGGAACATAAGCAGATGGAAATTTGTGCCAGTAATTGTGCCAGAATTCATTGCTAATCAACGTATCTGTGTTTATTTCCATGAAATTGTGGTAAGCTTGAACCATTCAGTATCTTTTAATGAAAATTGAATGTAAATTGTTAATTTATGCCTGTATATATATGTGTAGTTCAGTGGCAAACAAGAGATAAAGCCTATAATGCTCCAGCCTGAACAGAGGGTGTCGGAGGGAAGTAAAACGGCATGGAATGGCCAAATAGTACACTGACACCTAGATGATTGACTAGAAAGAAATAATGCTGGAATTGCAGAGGCGTAGTAACCATTAAGGAGGTTAATGCTGGTATAAAGTACTTCAGAATGAAGCTGATAGTTGGCCTAACGCTCTGAACTCAATGTTTGTGCTGTATTGTGATCAGTGTAAAAGAGAGTATAAGTTAGTTATGAAGTAGAAGGTACATCCTTCTTGATTTCAGGGACAGTGGTCTTGATGGTACTGAGCAGCACCTGGTCAGAGCTTTGCTGAATCCAGTGTCGGACAGCATACTCCTTGGTCCTTTTAGCTATCAGTGAGGTGTCTCCAGAGCCCAGAGGAGAATTCGAGCAGAGGAGTCCTTTCCTGCCGCCATCACGCCAGATAAGCTAACTTGGCCAGCTGAGCTCAACATTATGTCCCCTCATCTTGAAATGACTTAATAAAAATAACATTCAGAGGGGAATTTAATTGTCTTAATATCAGGAACTGAGAACATCTCCAATACTAGTCCCAAAAGACAAACTATTGAAGTCATGATGACAAATACCAACAGAGCTTGAACAAAACAAAACCAGTATTACCTCATTTTACTACTACACAACTGACACACATAGAATATTTGTAATAATATATGTCACTACAATATTCATATTAAATACATTCTGTACATAACTTGTAATTTAAATTGATTGTGATTCCTGGTTCCCTTGTAGTTGAATCAGGACACATATTCATTCATGCCAGTAATGAATACATATTGTTATTTGAAAAGTTACGAGTGACTTCTTTAAGATATTCTCATAGAGTGTTATATGTATGTGAGTGTCACAGTGTTGTTAAGAGTAGTGGATTAAATTAAATTGTTTATCTGTCTGTTGTTGTGACTTACACTTCATCATACACATACCCTAGACACATAACGTAGTCATCACACTATTCCAGAATAATTCTGACTGAGATATATAGATATGTGGTAGCAAGTAAGGTTATATATAATACACTACTCTTATTAGATATATATACCTTCACAGCTGATCTCAGTCAGTACACTAAGTCCCCTATAAATATTTATAACATCCCACTTCACCACACACACTCATATTAACATTAATTACTTATAAGCATGACATAAAATATGTTGAAAAGTACAAACATTATCAGAGAGTGAGACAGAGATAGATAGATAGATAGATAGATAGATAGATAGATAGATAGATAGATAGATAGATAGATAGATAGATAGATAGATAGATAGATAGAAAGATAGATAGATAGATAGATAGATAGATACGATTTTTAAACATTGCTAGGCTTGGGCTAGAAATGTAAATATTGACATTTTCTGATACTTCACAAAATTGCAGATAATAATTCGTAAAGACATCCGTAGGTCAGTGATTGTAACCTAATTTATTGTGAGCCACGATGGAATTGCCGGAAAAATTGCGATGGGTCTCGAGAAACATTGCGATGGGTCGCGATAAACATTGCGATGGGTCGCGAGAAACATTGCTATGGGAAACGTCCCTTACATTTCTCTTTACTCGACGTTTAAAGTGGCATGGATTTAGCTAAATTTATATTTTAATTGCACAGGTCGGCAGCTTGAGCACCTGTACAATTTGGCTTTGCTCGGAGTCCAATGATGTCAAGTCTGTCAACAATAACAAGAAAATTTGGGTCGCCGTCGTTGAAAAAGTTGAGGACCAGTGCTGTAGGCGAATGTCTTGATTTAAAAAAACAAACAAAAAACAAACAAACTTTAACAGGCAATAGCTCTTTCAGGTCATACGGTACCCTGACCGGGAAATGCATTCAAAAACACGCTAAAGAGAAGAACATTTTTTTAAAAAAATTGGGGGGAGAAGATTGAAAGATCGCATATTTAAAAACAAATGTAGAGAAATAAACTAACACATGATGAAAAGTGCTGAGGAAACAGAAGAGTTTGATAAAGTAATGGTAAAGAGAAGCTGTAGCGGCAGTGAGCAGGTGCAGACGTTAGAGAAAGCTACAGAGATATTTAAAAAAAAAACAGAAAAAAGAAAACAGCAAAATAAAACGTTGATGTAATTAATTAATGACGTTCGCATATCAGGCCACGCGTGCGTACAGAAAATAAAATAAAACACAGTATACTCACGAGTTGCATGGGAAAAAGACTAGATTGCGATTACTAAGTACAGAATTTACTTTTGCACAGTAAAACCGCCTGCCTGACTCAGTGTTGTCTTTAGCTTCTGTAATTCAAGAAAAACAAGAACTGATACACACCGAAATTGTTCTTTCCTATTTGCACACACACACACCCTGCTCCCAACCAACATCAAGTTTATTGTTTTAATTCAGGGTCAAAATAAGTTAAAACCTCTAGTTCAGTGTGCACGAGTTGGTAGATTTGTCAGTGATGGAGGGGAGAAAAGAGAAGGCTATGGAAATAGGGAATTATCTTTCTCTCACCGGTATTTGACATCCCTGTGACGTACGTCTAGTTCGACAAGTGAATTTTCCCTGATTTGATGGATGATTAAAGGGACTTTCAGCTTTTCATAACATTAGAACCCCTGAACATTTGTTGTAACTTTTTGGTTTCGCCAGAGCGAACCGATTCCACCGGGACTCATTTAGTAGGCGGCATGAGATCTAAAGACACTGAGACCATCCCCGAGCAGAGAAGCTAGTTTCTCGCAGGTATTTATCATCTCCGCGCGAACACTAAACCGCTCGCAAGATGGACCAGAGCGGTCAGAAGAAAGACACTGGGGGGGGGGGGGGATCTCAGGAAGGACGGGCGGCATGCTATCAAAGACAGTAGTGGTCCCTGAAACGATTTCGCATCTCGGTGTTAAACACGGAACCGATTGCAGTGGGAGCGAACGGGGAAAGCCGACGCAAGCAGCGAGCGAAGATACGAGAGGCCAGGGGCGGCTTCTCTCTTTGGTCTGGCGGTCAGATCCCCAAAAGTCTTCTGAGATAAAAAAAGCTGTCAAGTTTCTCATGTCCCACTCATCTTTCATTTCATTCTAGATATATACAGACCTCGTAGAAATACACTTTATCACTCGCTGGCCAGAACTTAACAGAAGCACTAGCTATATTTGAAATCTTGCTAGATTATCCCATGGATTTTTTACATATTTGCAGTGAATTCTATTCTGTGCAAAGCGGTAATATATATATATATATTGTGTAAAGTGATCAGTGGTCTAGTTCAGTCATTCTATTTCACTGGATTTTGTGTTAATTTAAATCTATTAAATTAAACCGTCTCAATAGTTCCAGTTGTAAATGTAATGATATACCTGCTATATTATTTCCAAAAGATAATAGATATTAAATGCTTAAATTAACTTTAAAAGTCGCGAAGGAATTTATAGTTAATAAATTTAGTTAAGTCATATATTTATAAGAGTGTGTTTTAACCACTAAAACTCGCGCAGTGTTTATTAAATACATAATTAAATACGCGAGCGTATATAAAATAGTCTTAACGGGAAATTCATCGCGCTTTAGAAGGTTATTTGTTTTTCGGTATATTACATGTCTTTTTTTCTTTCATACAGAGTGATCGTAACCTGTGCGATCCCAGCATTAAGAAAGCAATAAAGAAATCAATCTAAGCAAAGCAAAGCATAAACAGTGTGTAGAGTTCCCCTGACGCAGAACTTGTTGAGACTGTGTAAATTTTTAATCTTTGAGGCGATTCTATGTTTGGAATTCCGCTATCTAACTTATAGCAAAGAAAGCACACCCAAAGACAAATTTAACGCACCATCAAGCAAATTAAGTCGTAACGGGAAGAAGAACACTGGCCCGAGCTTTTTTTAGTTTACTGACACAGAGAGAGAATTCATATTTTCCTGAACAGTGATGTGACTAGTTTTCTCACTGGACTTAAACCATACCTCACGGATAAAGTGTACCAGCACGCGTAAGAATTTTATTATCAGCGGCATAGTCAAATAGACCACACCATCCTCACCCCAGTATCAGAGACCATGCCCTCCCATAGAAACTGTTATTAACACAATAACTACCACAAGCCGCTGTCAGCGGCTAACAAAATAATCACATTTGGACCGCAAGCCGCTCAGAGCGCCAATCTAATTTTAGTAATAAAACGAATTAAAAATGTACTGAAACACTCTCTGATCTGGTTCGAGATTTTAAGTTGCCACCGGAAAACAAATTCCCAAAGCATGGTTGTTGTAGAATACTGGAAAATTGATATTATGTTCATATTTTTCAGCGTTTTAGGTTAGTTACCAAATCGTGTAAAACTGTTTACCGTGGCAACTAGTGATAGGACTACAAAAAATGCGTGTATATCTCGTCTAACGACTGAATAGGATAGAAACGTGTTTCAACAATTGACTGATATATCTAGCGACGAGGACAAGAGTGAAAACGGTGTGCACATTGATTGAAATTGTGATTTTGATAGAGATGAGGCGCAAGCAGTTATAACTGTGAAAATATTGCAAGTCCTCGGCCATCGGAGGGCCGTTAAATAGCAACAAACTCTATTAGAGTTACAACCGGTGTTTATTGTAATAGTACATTCATTTATCTTTAAAATGAAGTGTAATTCATAAAAATCTGTAAACAATTACGAAAACTACAGCTTACTTTGAGCAAACACCTACAGGATGAAAATGGGAAAAAAAAAAATTAATTTGGCCACGGTGTGTTTTTCAATTCAGTAGTTAATGTGTTAAGAAAAGAGACACAACTACAGATTCATTTTCCAGCGATTACGGGATCCTTTTTATGTGCTGACCGCCTACCCGCTAATCTGGGGCTAGAACTTGAACAAACACTCATACATTTAGTTTGAGGTGTAACTGCTGTTGTGCTATTCTATGGAGTGCAAGATTTTTTCACAATCGGTAAGTGAGAGCAAGATGAGTGAAGGCCTTTACTAGCGCGTGTGTGAATGACAGGAAATTAAATCTTTTGTGTAACCATTTTGTTAACTTGCTTACCTGGTAATATATATCTTTTCTGTATACCCTACATTGTTCCTTTAAGTGGGATAGTTGATAATTTGTTAACTCTGTTTAAAACCCCCTCCTCTGGGGTTTTACTTACCTACGTGTTCCCTGATAACTATTTATCTTTGGACTGGGTTTTATGTCTAATAAGCTGGACGGGCTTAGTCGATACCAATCTTCCTACCCCCTTACCCTGGTATTTGCATTTTTCTGTAAATTTTGATAATTCTTGTTGTAAACAATTAATTATTTTAGTGATTGTCTTTTTTAACTTTAATAAACAACATAAACTTAATCGTTACGGTGTTGGACTACCCAAAGCCCATAAAAATTCTCCTATTTGTTTAAGATAGTTGTATCCACGTCGTCTGTGTGTTTGAAGCACCAAATCGGTGTGAGCGCAGATGTGTGTCTGGAAAACTGGCAAATAATTGTTTGACCAGGAGAGTGGAAGAGAAGATTGAGAGAAACGATTTGTCGTAAATAAGTCTGTCTTTACTCTCCTCCAGCACTCTGTGGAGCATCATATTTAATCTCTACATTTCTATCACTGAGCTTTTTTTCACCATCATTCTACACTCTAAACCGGACTACTATTTATAAGACTCTTTCTCTCAAAATAAATTTACGACAATCCCCATAATTAAATGTGCGTTTTTCCTCATTCCCAGCCCCAAAAGAGCCACCATGCTGAAGGATTGAAAGATCTGATAAACTCACATGAAAACCTTGTCAAATGCTTCGACAAGTGTACAGCCCAATAGATACCAGCCCATTGCAACATTCCAGGCAACGAAGGGGCAGATAAACTTGCTAAAGAAGAGGAAGAGCTACAACAAAACGATATAGAGACAACTTATGAAATGGCTAAAGGAAACTATAAAAAAGCCAGAGAACACTCAGGTTACATAAAAGATGATGCCAATCACCAGCTGTCTAGTCGCACTGGTCACAATAGGTTGAGATACAATCTATATCACAAGTACAGGATTGGTCCAACAGATCTCAAGCTCCTATGGCACCATCCCCATGACAGCCGAACATCTGCTGCAGTCCCGCCCAACTGTTGTAGTGTGCACTGAGTTTATGTCCAAGATTACCAAAATCCTGGTAACGGAAACCATTCAATAATGTGTGGTAGTGTCATGTATAAGTACTACAGTTCCACCAACATCCTGTAGAAGGCACCACTTAATAATCTGTTGTAGTGTAGTGTTAATGATAAATGGAATGGTGTATTGTTCTTAAGGTTTGGTACTGGTAACTCACCAGAGTTGTAGTCTCCCTTAAGCGTGTTTTACCCAGGTTTGGCAGAGATAGCTTGGACATACAGTGGGGATAGTGGCGTCGTGACCAATAGTGCAGGTTGGGTATAGTCAGTGTTTTGTCGTAGTGTTCTCAATATCTCTTAGCTCTCATAAAGTCGAGTAACTAATAACTTATAACATGTAACTTCAAAGTCTTGATCTGGTAATGAGTTCATAAATACTCTAGCGAAAATCGTGACTGAAGATTTATTAAATTGCTTCAATTTCATGTAGACAACAGGTCTACCAAATTTTCAAACAGTAGAAAACAATTCTTAAATATAAACGTCATTCTATCAGCATCCTAATGAACAATTGTGTCATTTCCTTTCTCATAGACATCTGAATATTCTCTCCAGATCTCTTCTAAAATGTTGTCTTCAGTGAGCCCTACTGGTTTATCAGTTTCAGCAATTTCTCCAATTTGATCTACGTAGTATTCATTGAGATCTTCAATAAATTCCTCACCAGATAACAATTCTGCTCCTAATGATAATTTCTTGGCCATTCGGCGCAATTTCAGGATCATGAGGAGCCAGTTTCAAATCTTAATATTCCAGTCAAACATATACAAAAAATCTGTGAATTGGCTTTTAAAAACTGTAGAATTTCCTTCACTTCTGAGTACAAAGTCTTGGGCATTTCATAATTTCTTCTAAGCAGCGTAGTATTCGTGTTCAAAGGCGTTCTGCAATTATATTAACATGATTAAACTGACCTGTGGTCCTTCAGAAATATAACACCGATAGCCGTAACGTGAAACCTTCTAACGCAAAATGCTTGAATTATTGCTGACTTGCCTTCTCGATCTCTCACAAAAACTGGTGGCAGAAGAGTACACTCACATTCAGGGCCGGATTAAGCTAGTGCGGGGCCTGTAGCATATGTTAAGAAAGGGGCCCTATATTTAAAAAAAAAACAATAAAACAACACAAACATATTTGAACACATACATTTTTAATTTGCATAGTAATTATCATTATCAATTAATTCGTGCTTGTAATCCTATAAACTTGCCACTTGTCGTAGATTTCCGATAGGAGAATTAAGACTAGGTTTGGTCCCTTCTGAATAGGTTTTTAATAGGAGATAGACTCAGTGAGAGTTAGTGAAAGGTAATAGAATTTCCACACACGTGAGATGATAGATTTGATATAGTGGCTGTCTCTGAAAGCGAAAAGAATTCTTCTCTCTCTCACCTATCTTCTACAACAGTTGTTACAGCGTCAGACAGACTACACCAATATACATATTACGTATATTTCTATCACTCACAGGCACGCACATACACGTGACGACAGGTAAACACACAGACGTGGGAAAACTATAACAATGATATATATATTATCTAGAACGAGCTGACCAAACACGATTATTTAGTTCAAGAGCGATTTTATTATCAGAAAAAATCGGCTCACAACATCAAAGAAAGTACATCAAGGAAAATACATATACACATAGTCATAAAAAATCAAGGAAATGTTGCAAGGATGATAGCCCCGTTATAGTGTTAACTCTAGGTTTAGCCCGGCCCCGTTAAGAGAACAGATTATGGCGCCCGAGTCACAGATACATAGGGTTTGAGTCTAAGAGTTGTCTTTGTTTTATCTCGTAATTATATGCACAGAGTTTGAAAAAAATCTGATTTAACCTAAGACAAAAACACAAGAACTCTAGCCTTAGCAACAAATTATGCAGATTGAAAAAAAAAATTAGGACAGCAACAGGGTGTCAAAGATATAATAGTGAAAATATCACTCAAACCAGCGTACACTCATTCATTCCGCCATGGCTTCTCACACTAGTACTCACGACTTTGCTTGCTGCCTCTTGGAACACATTGATTTTAGATTTTCACACAGACTCAAAAAATGCAGTCTACTGCCAAGAAGTCCCCAGTTCCAAAAGACCTGTTTAACTTGGAGTCTCCGGGAACGACTACTTGGGTATGCAAATTTGTTCAAATGTCTGATTAAGTCACCTAACAATTATTCCAGGCGCGGGAGTTAACAGAGCACAGTGTCAATAGCGTAGGTTTCAAAAAAAATGATGAATGTCAGGTCGGTGCCTTCCCTCAGTATAGGATTCACTTTAGTCACACCACAGATTTGTCCACAAGATATAATCTAGTCGGGAAATGATTGTTAATATTCACGCCACCAGGCAGCAAATTATATAGAGTTTCTAGAAGAAATTAAGTGCTGGCTCCAAGGTCCAGTATTTATCATTACAGTCTTTGAAAACCCGTTATAGGGATATTAGTATTTCTGTCTAACTTGCACCGTCAGATCAGTGTTACTTGAGAAAACCCACGTGGTTCAAAATAAGGACTGTCTATTTCTTCACAAGTATGGAAACTACTACTAGGTGCTGGTAAAGTTAGGGTCACCCCAAAAACTTTCACTGTGTGGAGGAAAAATAACACATATAATATAATAAACAGAATCTGTACTGGTTAAAACTTACATTTAAACTTGCAAGCAGAGAGCTTTGCTTATCATTTAAAACTTCCCGTGACGTAAGTTATATTTAAAAATCAGCAATCCTAATGAATTAGGAACACGTGCGTATCCCGTCATCATTCATGAGGCTCGATTCTAGAGTTTATACGTTAGTTTAGAAAAATACACTCGACTGAGTATTAGCAGTTAAATTAAATTCATAAATAGCTACAATTGCCGTTATAAGCTAGAAATTTTAATTAGTCTGCTTTCCACTGAATGCTTCCCTAGAAAATATAATAGCCTACCACTTTATTTCTCTTCTGCGCTAAAGAAATAGATTTAAAATGAATTAAGCGATTTAACACTTTAACACTCACAAAATCTATATATCTATCATATTAATTACCTCAACCACAGAATTACAGGTAGTCGCACAACTTAAGAATAAAAATGCTGAAAATATTTCTGGAAGTCTAGAAGTTCGACAAATTGCCGAAACAAACTGAGATCTTCGCTAACAGCTATTCTGTTTTCGAGCGACCTATCTACTGTGGAGTCTATGAGCGAGAATGAAATTAAAGTTTCAAACTTGGCCAATATCTTAAAATCAGACAAAGGGCCCAAACTTATTTCGCCAAGCGAAAT
The DNA here is from genome assembly GCA_024509875.1 of Oreohelix idahoensis. NCBI lineage: Eukaryota > Metazoa > Mollusca > Gastropoda > Stylommatophora > Oreohelicidae > Oreohelix > Oreohelix idahoensis. The sequence goes on along the minus strand of JAMPIV010014535.1, from coordinate 103,872 downwards.
TATCTCCCCTACTCCCAACATTTACGTCCGCTTAACGCGTGTCGTAACTGTCACCTACTGACCACGATGTACGCGTGTCAGTTTCAAATCCCAGACAGCCTGACTCCATTGCCCAAGTGAGCGCCGTGTCAGTTTGGGATTTTCCAGCCAAATGTCTGGATACTGCCCGGTGCAGATGTAAAGTATCACACCTCACCGGGACTAATGCCGAGAAGAAGCTCGCGCGCTCGGTGAGAATGTAGACGATTTGCTACGTCCTGTGTTCGGCGAACCGACTTATCACGCCTTCTGACGCCCTGCAGCCCTGACATCTACGTAATATCGTCCTAGCGCGATTCTCAGTTTAAGAGAAAGGAAAACAGGTAAAGTTTGCGAATTATATGAAAATAATATTCGCAAAACGAATGGATGAAAAAAATATACAGGAAAAAATGAAATACAGAGATAATAAAAGACAGAATTAGGGTAAACAAATAGGAAGAAAATGTAGGAAATTAAATGAATATAAACCCTACGTGACAGAGCCTCCCCCCTTTAAGATATGGAAGCACTCCATGTCTACGTTATGGAGTTTAATTTCCTATAACCGTAGCTTCGGGGTGTCTGTCTTCTTCCCTCTCCTCTTCCCCCTCCATCTCTGTCCAATTCCTACTCAAGTCCACTCCTCAAAGTTTCCTTCCCCTGGAATGTCTCATATGCGCGCTTGAAAGAGCGTCGCCGCTTCTGACATTTTTGAAAGATTTCCTGTGATAGCGGTGGAATATCCCTGCCACTATCGTCATCTTCGTCAGTTTTGGCGATCGTCAGGAGATGGTCGGAGGTTGGCACTGGTTTTTCCAAGTATCTCTTTAAGAGATTTAAATGGAAAACCTTCTCCTTTCCTTCAATAGAGATCTGGTAGTTAGCCTTAGAAATCTTTTTCAGGACGGTAAACGGCCCTTGCCATCCGATCTTCAGTTGGTTGTTCTCGGTAGGGAGCAACACCAAAACTTTCTCTCCTGCTTCCAGTTCTCTCTCTTCCGCGACTTTCCTGTATCGGTTAGCGTGCTTTGTGCGAGCTCGCTTAAAGTTAGTCGTTGCTAGGTCCCACCCTAGTTTCAACCTTTCCTTTAAAACCGACACATATTTACTTGCTGAGACGACTGTCTCATCCGCCTTCTCGTCTGTCAGAGACTGAAGTAAGGCTTCAAGCGGGCCCTTAATGGGTCTGCCAAATAAGAGTGTAGCTGGCGGAAATCCTGTGGAAGTATGAGGAGATTCTCTGTAGCCAAATAATGCTGCAGGAATACAGAGATCCCAATCTTCAGGTTTCACTTGTGCCAGCTTACTTAGCATCATGGTGAGGTTTCCATTAGCACGTTCCACGAGCCCATTTCCGGCCGGAGTATATGGCTTAGTGTGGATGTGCTGGGTCCTCAAGATCTTAACGATCTCATCCATCAACAGGTTTCGGTATGGAGATCCATTATCCGTCAACACTTGCTGAGGGAATCCCAACCGAGTGAAAATCTGCACGAGGGCTTCTGCGACATGCTTGGCATCTGCGCATGTTAGCGGGATAGCTTCTGCCCATAAAGTGCATGTATCGACTAAGGTCAGGATGAACCTGTTCCTTCTTTTAGTCCTTTCGAAAGGCCCTAAAATGTCGATCACAACCCGTTCGAATGGTGTTCCCATTATTGGCATTTCACCCATGTGGACTGGGGGTGTCCGTTGCTTGGGTGGTACCCGTTGGCACTGGGCACAGGATTTGACGTACCTGATAATATCAGTGTTTACTCCTGGCCACCAATAATGAGTGGTTATACGTTGGTTTGTGGCGTTCTGTCCCATATGTCCGCTAAAGGGAAGAGAGTGCCCCATTTCTAGGATTTGGCTTCTGTACTGTTTCGGTACTAGGAGCTGGTTGTAACCTTGGTCAGGCTTGCCCGTTCTCCGATAAAGTACGCCATCCTTAGAAAAAATGTCCCCGTGCTGTTTGGGTTCCTTAGCCATGGGCAGTTTCCTAAAGCAGGGTGCCAAAGTAGGGTCCTTGTATTGCGCTTCTTTAAGTTCCATGGGTAACAAATTCGGCGCAGGCTCCCGTTCCTTCTTGGTTTGCCCTCTTGTAGTTACTGCTGCCACAATCGGCTCTTCCGGTTTCCCAATACACACGTATCTCCCGCCAAGTATGACTGGGTAGATGGGATCATCCATAACAGCCGCTTTGATCACACCTCTGACAAAGTCAGAGTGGATCTCCACCAATGCGATGGGAAGCGCTGTAGGTGCCTCACTCTTACGAACTCCACAAAGTTGGACGGTCTCTGCTGTCTCTTGACCGGGTTTGACCAGGTTTCTGGCAACAATGCAATCATAAGAAAGCCCCGTGTCAAATAAGCAAGAAGTTTGAGAACCGTTCAAAATAACAGAACCTCGCGTTGAGGGTGTATCCCCAACAGGTTGGGAATCACTGTCAATAATTCCGCCTTGCGAGACTGTCAATAAGCATCCGATGCGTTTAGGCTCGGTGTGCTCGGTCTGATCATATGTCCCGTGCTCGGGGGTTCTCCCTTTGCCACCTTGTCCTTTCTGGCTACGCTGCCATGTAGGGCGGTCGGGTTGATCAGACTGTTTGGGGTGGTTGGGGTACTTGTTCTTGTAGAACTTGGATTTTTCAGGAGGGGGGTTTTGAGGTCCAGTTTCTCTGTGGTTGTGTAGGTTAGAAGCCTGAGAAGATTGCTCTAGGTTATGTTTTCGAAAATGCTCCTCTGTCGGTTTCCGCTTTGTGGCCGGTAGTTCAGCCAGCGCATTGTGATAACGCTCAGACTTTTCCAAAATGTCTTCAAGTTTTTCTGCCCCCTGCTCAGCGAGAAATCTCCGGGTATCAGCAGACAAAGTGTTCTTTATTTGTTCAGTTAGAACAAGTTCCTCAAGACCTTCATAGGTAGAGGGGAGCTGCGAAAGCTCAAGGCACTTTGTTAGATATCCCTTAAGACGCGATGAGAACTGGTGAAAAGTTTCAGAATTCTCTTTCCGGCTGTTGCGAAACAGTTGCAAAAACTTGCGAGCGTTCATTTCAAAGCGCTCCAGTAACGCTTTCTTCAACACATCGTAGTCGTCTTGTTGGCTACTTTCCAGCTTAGAATAAACATCATAAGCAGAACCTTTTAGGGCCTGGGAAAGTTTCATATTCCAACGCGACCTCTCTAAACCGTACAGAGTTGCAATTTTCTCAAATTTTTCTAGCCAAGTGTCAATCTTCTCATTTGGACAAGGAAAAGATTCAAGAGTGAAAGACATAGCATTTAGTTGAAGAGATTGAGTGTTAGCAGGGTCAGTTAAGGAAGAATGAGGAGAAGACTCTCCATTGCTGGAGGTAGAGGCAGCACCACGGCTTTGGAACTCTAGAGTTTTAAGCGCCAACTCGTGCTGTCTCTGTTCCCTCTCCTTCTCCTGCTGTCTCTCCTCCCTCTCCTTCTCGTGCTGTCTCTCTCCTTCTCCTTCTCTCTTTCTCTTTCGTCATGCTGCATCCTGCGAATTTCCATTTCCTCCTCAATCTTCTTCTGCTGTAATAGCCGGTCTTCTGCTTCTTTCCTCCTAGCTTCTTCTGCTTTCCTCTCCGCATCATATCTCTCAAGTTCGTCCCTGACAAAAGCTTTCGCTTCCTCTCCTTCCAGTCCCTCCTCTCTCGCTTCGTCCCTGAGAAGTTGTCTAAGCTTTGCCCTCTCGGCCATATTATGTCAGTGACTGAGACACGTGGAGATAGAAAATAGGAAAAAGAATAACCTGGTTCCTACCACTTACGAGAAAAAAAATTCCAAAAATCAAAAGATGATATCCTTAACCCTGGGATACCTCCTCCAAAATAAAATCTAACTATCGCTGCTATTATCGGCAATAAAGCACTCAATGCAAAACACGACTACGCCAAATAAATGGTAGTTAAGATTACAACTGAAAAATAAGTTGCTACAGTGGAAAAGCAAAAGAATATTGCAAAAATTAAAGAGAAAAATAATCCCTTAATTTTTAAAAATCCACTATAAGTTCGCCCCTGAAGTCAGATCGGGTAAGGGAGGGAATTAATCTGGACAAAAAAGTCCGAAACACACTCCTTAACTTAGTTCAAACGCCGTTCTGCCTCAGTACCCAGTGAATGTTATACACTCACCACTTTACCAGCATTTAGTATTACAATCAGCAGTTAACATATATCCCGACAAAATCAACCTGTAACCAAAATGTATATTATTCAAAGATGCTGTGGAAAAAAAAACTTATTAGTTTGTGTGGTCAGCACGCCCGTAAACAGATCGCTAGTCTAGGGGGTAATTTTTTTTAAAAGATACACAACTCACAAGACATCACACTCTTACTCTATTACGGAATAAGAATCTTAAATACAAAATCTTAACGAGTCCACGTTTGTCGTACCAGATAGACGAGTCCACGTTTGTCGTACTCGTCTTCCTATTCTAAGTTCAAAGACCGGAAACGAGCCCTCATTTGTCGTACTCGTCTTCCTATTCTAAGTTCAAAGACCGGAAACGAGCCCTCATTTGTCGTACTCGTCTTCCTATTCTAAGTTCAAAGACCGGAAACGAGCCCTCATTTGTCGTAGATTTCCGATAGGAGAATTAAGACTAGGTTTGGTCCCTTCTGAATAGGTTTGAATAGGTGATAGACTCAGTGAGAGTTAGTGAAAGGTAATAGAATTTCCACACACGTGAGATGATAGATTTTGATATAGTGGCTGTCTCTGAAAGCGAAAAGAATTCTTCTCTCTCTCACCTATCTTCTACAACAGTTGTTACAGCGTCAGACAGACTACACCAATATACATATTACGTATATTTCTATCACTCACAGGCACGCACATACACGTGACGACAGGTAAACACACAGACGTGGGAAAACTATAACAATGATATATATATTATCTAGAACGAGCTGACCAAACACGATTATTAAGTTCAAGAGCGATTTTATTATCAGAAAAAAATCGGCTCACAACATCAAAGAAAGTACATCAAGGAAAATACATATACACATAGTCATAAAAAATCAAGGAAATGTTGCAAGGATGATAGCCCCGTTATAGTGTTAACTCTAGGTTTAGCCCGGCCCCGTTAAGAGAACAGATTATGGCGCCCGAGTCACAGATACATAGGGTTTGAGTCTAAGAGTTGTCTTTGTTTTATCTCGTAATTATATGCACAGAGTTTGAAAAAATCTGATTTAACCTAAGACAAAACACAAGAACTCTAGCCTTAGCAACAAATTATGCAGATTGAAAAAAAAACGAATAGGACAGCAACAGGGTGTCAAAGATATAATAGTGAAAAATATCACTCAAACCAGCGTACACTCATTCATTCCGCCATGGCTTCTCACACTAGTACTCACGACTTTGCTTGCTGCCTCTTGGAACACATTGATTTTAGATTTTCACACAGACTCAAAAAATGCAGTCTACTGCCAAGAAGTCCCCAGTTCCAAAAGACCTGTTTAACTTGGAGTCTCCGGGAACGACTACTTGGGTATGCAAATTTGTTCAAATGTCTGATTAAGTCACCTAACAATTATTCCAGGCGCGGGAGTTAGCAGAGCACAGTGTCAATAGCGTAGGTTTCAAAAAAAATGATGAATGTCAGGTCGGTGCCTTCCCTCAGTATAAGATTCACTTTAGTCACACCACAGATTTGTCCACAAGATATAATCTAGTCGGGAACTGATTGTTAATATTTACGCCACCAGGCAGCAAATTATATAGAGTTTCTAGAAGAAATTAAGTGCTGGCTCCAAGGTCCAGTATTTATCATTACAGTCTTTGAAAACCCGTTATAGGGATATTAGTATTTCTGTCTAACTTGCACCGTCAGATCAGTGTTACTTGAGAAAACCCACGTGGTTCAAAATAAGGACTGTCTATTTCTTCACAAGTATGGAAACTACTACTAGGTGCTGGTAAAGTTAGGGTCACCCCAAAACTTTCACTGTGTGGAGGAAAAATAACACATATAATATAATACACAGAATCTGTACTGGTTAAGAACTTACATTTAAACTTGCAAGCAGAGAGCTTTGCTTAACATTTAAACTTCCCGTGACGTAAGTTATATTTAAAAATCAGCATTCCTCATAAATTAGGAACACGTGCGTATCCCGTCATCATTCATGAGGCTCGATTCTAGAGTTTATACGTTAGTTTAGAAAAATACACTCGACTGAGTATTAGCAGTTAAATTAAATTCATAAATAGCTACAATTGCCGTTATAAGCTAGAAATTTTAATTAGTCTGCTTTTCCACTGAATGCTTCCCTAGAAAATATAATAGCCTACCACTTTATTTCTCTTCTGCGCTAAAGAAATAGATTTAAATGAATTAAGCGATTTAACACTTTAACACTCACAAAATCTATATATATCTATCATATTAATTACCTCAACCACAGAATTACAGGTAGTCGCACAACTTAAGAATAAAAATGCTGAAAATATTTCTGGAAGTCTAGAAGTTCGACAAATTGCCGAAACAAACTGAGATCTTCGCTAACAGCTATTCTGTTTTTCGAGCGACCTATCTACTGTGGAGTCTATGAGCGAGAATGAAATTAAAGTTTCAAACTTGGCCAATATCTTAAAATCAGACAAAGGGCCCAACTTTATTTCGCCAAGCGAAATTATCTCCCCTACTCCCAACATTTACGTCCGCTTAACGCGTGTCGTAACTGTCACCTACTGACCACGATGTACGCGTGTCAGTTTCAAATCCCAGACAGCCTGACTCCATTGCCCAAGTGAGCGCCGTGTCAGTTTGGGATTTTCCAGCCAAATGTCTGGATACTGCCCGGTGCAGATGTAAAGTATCACACCTCACCGGGACTAATGCCGAGAAGAAGCTCGCGCGCTCGGTGAGAATGTAGACGATTTGCTACGTCCTGTGTTCAGCGAACCGACTTATCACGCCTTCTGACGCCCTGACATCTACGTAATATCGTCCTGCGCGATTCTCAGTTTAAGAGAAAGGAAAACAGGTAAAGTTTGCGAATTATATGAAAATAATATTCGCAAAACGAATGGATGAAAAATATACAGGAAAAATGAAATACAGAGATAATAAAAGAGAGAATTTGGGTGAACAAATAGGAAGAAAATGTAGGAAATTAAATGAATATAAACCCTACGTGACACCACTCATGTTGCTGGCGTTGTCATAACTTTGACCACGGCAGTCTTTAATATCAATGTCAATTGCCTTTAAAAAATTAAGTAGACTTTTAGTAAGCTGTTCAGCACTATGACCTTCCATATCCAAAAATGTCCCAAATCTTTCAACTGGTCCAGATGGCAAAACAAAGCGCAGAGTCAAAGTCAGCTGGTCCATATTAGATATATCTGGAGTAGAATCCAATGAAACGGAATAATACTTGTATTTCTTCACTTCACAGAGAATGTGATCCAGTATGCTGGATCCAATCAGATTGATGAATTCCTCACACGTTGCTTTAGATAGATATGATTTATGTCCAAATCATTTGTTTGCATGAGTACTTATATTCTCTGCCAGAAAAGGGTCAAACTTGGCCAGTAATTCTAACAACCCTAAGTAATTCCCGTTATAAGGGTACCCAACAATTTCATCACTGCCACGAAAAGAAAGGCCTCGTTCTGCTAAAAACTTCACAACTTCAATTATTCGCTCTAGAAGTTTGTGCCAATACTTTTCTTGAATGTCCATTTGTTTCACAAGATGGGAATCGACACGTTCACCTTTCTTTTTACGCATCAACAGTGAAATTAAAGCTTGTCTATGTGAGGAGCTTTCTTCATGTCGACGCAATAGATTGCTTGCATTTTTCCAGTCATTAAACCCTTCCACAGTAAACTTTGATGAACATTCTGAACTCATAAGCTTGCATGGGAAACAGAAAAGGCGCCCTTTACTGTCTGAATAGCGTAACCATTTTCTTGCATGTTGCTTGTTTGTAAGTTTATGAATATGTGTAAAATAAGACTTCTGACAGTATCGAGTTTTCTTTTCAGTGTCATGCAATCGCACGGATGAAGAGAAGGCACTATCAACATGTTGACATTTTTCACTTCCCTTGGATATGCAATATTCACGCTCACAGTCATCTATATTGTTCGGCCAGTCACCAATATCATTAGAGTACTTCTTTGTTTCACTTATTCTTTCACATCCAGACTCAGTGTATATTGGTATTTGCTGTATGTTTTCTGCTGCACAGCCTGCACTAGTACTAGTTGTTCCTGTACTTCCAGCTTCAACGGTTAGAGTACCACCACCATGAACATCAAAATATTCTGTCAGCTTACGTGTTTTTGATATCACAAGTTGATCTCTTCTTTCTTTTTCTTCCTTCGCTTTACGTTTTTCACTTCCAGAAGCATAATTACGTCCAATATCTCTGTGTCTACTGCTCATTTTTTGAGTTTTTTAACCTTACAAATCAAGAAATTTTAATCAAGATCGAAAGAGAGTGCGAGCACGCCGTATACCTCAATTAAAACAGGAAGTTTCCGTGTCCTAAATTCTAGTTTTTATTGTTAATGCAAATTCATTTCACAAAGAACGAAACAAAATTAGAGGGGCAGTCGCCTAGAGCCAAAAAAGTGGCTTCCGTCCAAACGTGACCAAATTTTCAACGCCACTTAAATGGCTTCCGTCCGCAAACAGTTAAGATTAAAATAATGAAGAGTCACACTAAGTCACCCTCTTATGCTCTTTCTCTCACAATTTCGTGACACCAAATGAAAAGGCGCTAAAGATGGCATAAATCACAAGATCATTGGTTTAACGCTCGTATTTTGTTTCTTCTCTCTAGCCAGCGGCACTCGAGCTTTCCAGCTCTTTTGGCCCAATGACACATGTCATTGCGAGGATGGGGGGGGGGGGGGGGGGGGGGGGGGGGGGGGGGGGGGGGGGGGGGGGGGGGCGGGGGGGGGGGGGGGGGGGGGGTCAGTGGACTTTCCTTCCAACCCGGTCAGGAGCTTCGCTCCTTCCCATCAACGCTCGTATTAGAAGATGACCAAATAATTATGTACATATTTATTGGCGCGGGGCCCCTAAAAGCGCGGGGCCCGTAGCATATGCTACTTGTGCTACTACGTTAATCCGGCTCTGCTCACATTGCTCCTGTATTCTAAACATTCTGGCGGCGAAAGAGAACAATTCTGTTTTTTTCTTTGCCTTCTTCTGGCGAGGCGCGGACCTTTCAACCTATGTGGTTATATCAGAGCGCTTTTACCATCCAAACAAAAAAGTCAACCTGTTGACTGCTAACCCGATCAGCGTTGATAGATACTAAGTCCTGAAGAGGACCAACATTATCTATCTGCTAGCACAAAGCTCTAAAAAGGACTCTCCAGCTGCGCCAACGCCCGAATTAGTCCGTTGTTGAAGAGAACGATTATTTTTTTTCGGTACCTTTAGGCGTCTTCAGTAATAAGCTAATATTTCATTGGTTGCTTATTCTAACAATTTCTTTTTACATTTTCTAATTAGTTAGGAAGATCATGTGATCATTAATTTTCCAGAAGATTGCACCATTTCCGGTATCGTAGTAACGCATTCTAAGTTGAATGTACGTAGTTGAATAAATGAACGTGTTGCCACCGAAAGTGTAAAAAATTTCCTAGAGTGAAAGTGATCCAGCTCTTCGGTTCTTATTATGCGAGGTAGCTTCTTTGCGATTTAAGCAAAATTTGAAAAACAAAAAAACAAAACTTGTAGTGGCGTGCGTTCGGGCGTTTTAGCTGAAGAACGTCCAAAGTCGATCGCTCGTACTGTATTTTATTATGATCTTCGTCTTTGATTCTTTATTTGATGTCTTTATCTATTCACTTCGTTCTTGTTATTATCTTCCAATGTTTTTTTCTGCTCTATTAACTAAAACTAACCTATGTTCTATTATGCATGCCCATCATCGCTTTATTATGCTTTGTCTTTGTTTATCTTGGGACATGAGAACTGGACATGTCTACCCTATCACACAACTTTCAGCAGTGAACGGAGTAGCATATGGCAACAACCTCCTTTTCTCCACGAAAAACTGTTTGGAGATGTAAGAAACCTTGAGCTGACTACTGCCTGTATTAGAGTCATTAATTTAGAAGTCTGAGGGCGAACGAAGAAGAAGTATTCCCAGTTTAAATTTACGAGCTAGCTCATAAAAATGAACTTTATGAAAAAAGTGGATCTTTTCTTTGAAGTGAACAGGTAGCAAGTTGTAAGGCAGAGAGTAAAATTACGTTTAGTCTGTGCTAAATTATGTATCCTAAATACTCGATACCAGGGTTGTGGAATCCCGATTCCGATTACAAATATTTAAGTCATATGGCATAAAATTCGGAGTCGGAGAGAATACATTTTTTACTGATTCCAACTCCACTAAAAAAAAACGACCGACTCCAATTTCGCATAAACTGTGAACCCTGAAAACAGACATGATTTTTATCAAGGTACATCTCTACAACGCTCCGTGTTTCTAAGGTAGACCCTCACAGTTCCTATGTCGCCTAACGCTGTTTCAATATTTTCCGTACCCTTTTTATAAAGTTAAAAGCTATAAATATCGGGGAAAAAATCTATAACGGTTGTTAGTTTTGCAACTTGTCATTGAAATTTACCATCACCAACTGACGTGAAAGTTTGAAGGTCATTTGTCAAATATGATGTCTATCATCAGCTATCTAGGTGAGACCATGTCATCTTTTTACGGCTACGCTGGACAAAACTGATTGATATATCATCAATACCACAAGTACAGGATTGATACAACAGATCTCTGCACCTGTGGAATCAGCCACATGACAGCCAAACATCTGCTGCAGTCCTGCCAAAGATACATCAGTGAAAGGAGTAGCATATGGCAACAGCCTACTTCTCTCCACGAAAATCTGTTTGACGTCAGAAACTTTGAGCTGACTACTGCCTCCTTTATTAGCGTCATTAATGTGGAAGTCTGAGGGCGAATGAGCGAGCCTACGAGAAAGACGAAGAAGTGTGTCAAGTGAAGCAAAAGGGAGGCAAATCTTAACGTCCAATAGGTCATCGTCATTCGCGCTTTTAGGACATTATCATTATTTCCCTTGTCACCCCCCTATGCAGTAGGGAGCATGACTGGAGCATAGAGCCAGCACTACAGCTGGTCCACTACAGCCGACACGAGGGCATTGATGTGTTCTTGCAGTGATTGTTTCTGTAGCATGTTTTGCTTGATGCAAATTTCCTGCTTGTTGATTAGTTGCAGTTGTGGTCCATGCTCCACGAGGAGCAAAACTTTCCATAATATAAATGTGTTTGTACGAGAATTATTTCAATGTGAATTATTTGGCCACATATTTGAGATATCATGGACAGCTCAGACCAGGGTTGGGCAGTGCGTTCGCAGATCGACGCATATGGCGAACTGGCAATAAAAATATGGTGAATAAGATTATTAGACGTGGGACGATACTAAACTAAACATATCACTTAGAGCCAGTAGAAAAGGATAAAAGAAAAAAAAATGTGAAACACCAAACAAAAGGGAAAATGTCAAAAGGTCATGAAATTTCCAAGAGATGGCATAGCTACGGGTCCAGGTGGCATTCCAGCAGATGACACAAAAGGTAGCAAAAAATACCTCTACAGAAATATTATACTAAGTAATATCCAGAGACAGTTTGGAAGATAGAAGGTATATTCGCAGAATGGAACAAAGGATATATTGTGAAGTTGCGATAGAAGGGAGATTTGCAAGAGTATCAACGTTACTTACTATTAGTACCAGGGAAAATGTCACATAGGATCATCCTTCAGAGGCTGAAAGGAGCGATAGACAAAGGATAACTGAGGTCGGAACAGGCAGGTTTATGACAAAATATGTCCTGTACACACGAACAACCCTACGCGCATAATTGTTGAACAGAATGTGGTAGTGAATTTATCAGTTTTACACAAGATTTGTGTTTTATGAAAAGTTCTTAGATGTTTAGACAGAGAATTGCCTTTGAAACCGATGAGACTCTATGAAATCGCCCATAAATTCATTAACCGTGTAATGAAACCATAAGAAGATCCGAAATACAGAATTTTTCATGAAGAATAATTTACAGAACCGCTTGAGATAAGAAATGGAGTGTAGCGGGGATGCCTCTGTAACAGTTTTTCCTTTTATTAGCTATAGATTACGTTATCAAAACAACGACATCAACCTGCTGAAATGGAATTCGATGGACCCTGACAACCAGCTGAAATGGAATTCGATGGACCCTGACAACCAGCTGAAATGGAATTCGATGGACCCTGACAACCAGCTGAAATGGAATTCGATGGACCCTGACAACCAGCTGAAATGGAATTCGATGAACCCTGACAACCAGCTGAAATGGAATTCGTTGGACTGACAACCAGCGGAAATGAAATTCGATGGACTCTGACAACCAGCGGAAATGAAATTCTATGGACTCTGGCAACCAGCTGAAGTGGAATTCGATAGACTCCGACAAAACAGCTTGACAATTTAGATTTTGACGATGTCCTGGCTATTCTGCTCCATAACTGTAACCAGATGAAAGACAAAATGAAAATACTCGATGGGAGGTCACAGCAATTTTTTCTTTTTTTTTTTAAACTGAACGGATGGCACAAGACAGAGATGCTTAACATGAAATAGTTGAACGTGTATGCTCATCAGGGAACTGAAAGCAAAGTACCCGTGTTAGTGTTCGTCATTGTTCCCAGAAATGATAATGATAAAACAGGAGGTAGAAGGAATTGCATATTTTGAACGCAGCCACGTAGCTCTTTTAAATTTGGATATTTGGGTTCCTTAGGGCTTGCTGACAAAGAATATGTAAAACGTTACGCAAATAGTCCAGGAATTAATAAATTATAACCAAAATAAAATAGTGGGGATGCCTGACAGCATGGAATCATTTCTGCTCATAAAATTTTTTTATAACGTGTTTGAAAAAAATCTTACGTTACAGAATTAGCCTACCATGTAAACTCCAAATTGATTGGAGCGCAACAAATGAAAGACTAACCACGATTGGTCGGGCTATAAATACTATCTTTCGTTGTTAGGGGAGACGTGAAAAGGTAACATTTTTTCAAACACTTGTCGAAACGTGGCCTCATTGGCTAGACTCGCTGATATACTCACTTAGGAGCGTTAGTTCCAGACCACTAGTGCAAATAATCTTGATAAAGCAACAGTGCGTTGAAGCCAGCTCATATTTGTGTTAAATAAAAGCCTGGAACATAAGCAGATGGGAATTTGTGCCAGTAAATTGTGCCAGAATTCATTGCTAATCAACGTATCTGTGTTTATTTCCATGAAATTGTGGTAAGCTTGAACCATTCAGTATCTTTTAATGAAAATTGAATGTAAATTGTTAATTTATGCCTGTATATATATGTGTAGTTCAGTGGGAAACAGGAGATAAAGCCTATAATGCTCCAGCCTGAACAGAGGGTGTCGGAGGGAAGTAAAACGGCATGGAATGGCCAAATAGTACACTGACACCTGGATGATTGACTAGACAGAAATAAGGCTGGAAGTGCAGAGGCGTGGTAACCATTAAGGAGGTAAATACTGGTATAAAGTATTTCAGATGAAGCTGACAGTTGGCCTAACGCTCTGAACTCAATGTTTGTGTTGTATTGTGCTCAGTGTAGAACTAGAGTATCAATTAGTTATGAAGTAGAAGGTACATCCTTCTTGTTTTCAGGGACCGTGGTCTTGATGGTACTGAGCAGCACCTGGTCAGAGCTTTGCTGAATCCAGAGTCGGACAGCATACTCCTTGGTCCTTTTAGCTATCAGTGAGGTGTCTCCAGAGCCCAGAGGAGAATTCGAGCAGAGGAGTCCTTTCCTGCCGCCATCACGCAAGATAAGCTGATTTGGCCAGCTGAGCTCAACATTATATCCCCTCATCTTGAAATGACTTTGTAAAAATAACATTCAGAGGGGAATTTAATTGTCTTAATATCAGGAACTGAGAACATCTCCAATACTAGTCCCAAAAGACAAACTATTGAAGTCATGATGACAAATACCAACAGAGCTTGAACAAAACAAAACCAGTATTACCTCATATTACCACTACACAACTGACACACATAGGATATTTTAATAATATATGTCACTACAATATTCATATTGATAAAGTCTGTACATATACTTGTAATTAAAATTGATTGTGATTCCTGGTTCCTTTGTATTTGAATCAGGACACATATACCTTTATGATAACCATGAATACATATTGTTATTTGAAAAGTTATCAGTGACTCCTTAAGATATTCTCATAGAGTGTTATATGTATGTGAGTGTCACAGTGTTGTCAAGAGTAGTGGATTAAATTAAATTGTTTATCTGTCTGTTGTTGTGACTTACACTTCATCATACACATACCCTAGACACATAACGTAGTCATCACACTATTCCAGAATAATTCTGACTGAGATATATAGATATGTGGTAGCAAGTAAGGTTATCTATAATACACTACTCTTAATAGATATAGATACCTTCACAGCTGATCTCAGTCAGTACACTAAGTCCCCTATAAATATTTATAACATACCACTTCACCACATATATTGGGGTCTCGCTCTTGGGATTTTGAATCTTTCCCTATTAAAAATATTGGGGGTAATTCACTTCAGGGAATATAAGAATTAAAAGGTATCCTTGGGTGGAATTAAATAAGGTTGAGCTCACGGTGCCTGTGTTGTCCATTAGATATATTTAGAGATTAAATTGTTGGTTAGACATTGTAGAAATTTACCTGATAGACAATGGCGGACCTGGCCAAGTTTCGATCTGCTGCTGTACAGACTGCAAAAAGAGTTAGGATTAGATGGGCAAGTTATGGTTGCCTATGTCACTACGGAATGTGACAAATTTATTGAACGCGAAGAAAGAAGATTAGAAAAAGAGGCCGAAAGAAAGTTAGAGGCTGACAGGAAAATTAAGAGGTTGCAGATTGAGGCTGAGGCTAAGAAATTGGAAGCAGAAAGAGAAGACAAAAGATTAGCTGCAGAAAGAGAAGCCGAGGAAAGAAGACAGGCTGCAGAAAGAGAAGAGAAGAAATTAGCTGTAGAAAGAGAAGAGAAGAAATTAGCTGTAGAAAGAGAAGAGAAGAAATTAGCTGCAGAAAGAGAAGAGAAGAAATTAGCTGCAGAAAGGGAAGAGAGGAAATTAGCTGCAGAAAGGGAAGCAGAAAGGAGGAGAAAAGATTACAAAGGGAACATGAATTACGACTAAGGGAGTTTGAGTTTCAAGGCCATGCTCCTGAAAATGGTGCCAGTCCCTTTGCCTCTGATGCTACGGTTACTCAAGGAGCCTCAACCTCAGCTATGAATTTTCATTTAGATCATTTTGTTGAGAAAGACGATGATATTGAGAGCTATATAAATAGGTATGAGCTATTAGCTACCACGTATGGGTTAGAGAGAGAAAGGTGGAGCTTAAAGTTATCTCAGGGACTTCGTGGGGCAGCTTATGAAGTTTTTGCAAAAATGAGCAGAGGTGATCAGGAAAATTATGACATGCTAAAGCAGGCTCTTTTGTTAAGATATGAAAAGAATGCAGAATTTTATAGGAAAAAATTTAGGAATGCTAAACTACTGTCAGGTGAAACATATCACCAGTTCTCTGCACGAATAGAGACATACTTGGAGAAATGGACTTCTCTGGGGAAAACCCAAGATCTTAAGGAAATGGTCCTTATAGAGCAACTAAGAGAGTCCATGGCTCCAGACCTGAGAAAGTTTCTCATGGAACAAGGTGCAGAGAGGCTGGGTGAGTTGCTAAATGTTGCTGAAAGGTATCAAGCAGCTCAAGCAGAGGTAACAGGTAATAAAAAGAAACAAGTGGATAACTTTAGGGCACCACAGAACTTTAATAAATTTGATCCTAGGGATCAAAACAAAGGTAAGCACCAGTCTGATAGGCCACGGTATGAAAATAAAATAAATTCCCACAATTCGATGAAAGGAAATATGATGAAAGAAAATCTTTCAACCAAGGAAAAAGGTGGTGTAAAAATTGTAAGATGAACAATCATGACACTGACCGTTGCAGAAGGAAACCTGTGTATATGGCAACCCTTCAGGTCAGGTCGACCTCAAGACAGGAGGAGGATATTATGTTAGATACCACTCCAGAAGAGATGAGGAAGGCACAGGCTGGGGATAAAACACTCAAGCCTTGTTTCAGAAAATTGTCAACTTGTCATACAACTCCAGGCAAGGGAGATTTTTACATGAAAAACAAGTTGATGTATAGGAAGACTGGAGCTAGATCCAAAGGTCAGGGACAACTGGTACTTCCTAAAAGATATAGGACAGACTTAATAAGGAGCCTACATGTGAAACCAGATGGGGACCATGAGAAAATAGGTACCATCATTCAAAAGGTGGCTCACAATTATTATTGGCCCAAAGCAAGATGGGACATTGAGAATTTTGTAGAAAGGTGTAGCATAGCACATGAGGGAACACCCACAAGTGGGAACATTGATCAGGACCTGGACACGCCACGGGGCAAAATTAGGCCTGATAATAAAAAGAAAAATAGATTTGATAAAGTGGACCAAATGGAATGGGAAGCCCCTTTTCACGGACAAGCTTCCCTTAACTGTTGTACAATGGCCACTATGCGGAGAGTGCAAAAAGATGTCTTACCCCAGGATAAGCCGACAATCCCTCAATCGGACTTAAACAAACTGGAGGAAGAGGATGTAGGGAGGAAATCTCTCATCAAGAATTTTAAGTGGGGAGAAAGCCCCAAAAGAAAAATTGGTAGTGGTCGTTTTGTGAATGATAATTCTGGGAGGAAAAATCATCACTATAAAGCTTCGAGTGGAAGAGACCATACCGGTGCATGGACAAATAAGTCCACACAATAAAAGGTCCACTCGAAGCTATGTTAAGAACGTGGACTGATGAAAAGGCAGAGGAAAACATTACATCTTCATACCAATATGTGAATGAGCTGACCACTCGGTTAAAAACTGGCTGGAAACTTGCCAATGAAAATTTGAAACAAGCCAGGAAGAAACATGCTGCCTATTATAACAGGAAGGCGAAGGACAGAAATTTGGCTGTGGGAGAGAAAGTACTGCTTCTTTTGCCTGGGAGTCAGAATAAGTTACAAATTGGATGGCAGGGTCCATATACAGTTTTAGAGAAGGTGTCTAGAACAAATTATAAGATAGATAAGAAGGGGAAAGAAAAAATCTATCATGTGAATCTCCTGAAGAAATATTTGGAAAGAGAACATCAGGAAGAGACACACTTGTTGACCTTGTCCATCGCCATGGAGATGAAAAAGGAACCACTTTCATCATTTGAATATCCATTACACCCCTGTGAGACAGCAGCACAGGTGAAAATCAGTACACATTTAACGAAAACTCAGAAAGAGAGAGTGCAACAGGTTCTAAATAATCATGCAGAGGTGTTAACAGACCGACCAGGGCATACAAACCTATTGGAATATGATATGAAAACTGATAGACCCCACACCTGTCTGTATGAAACCATATTCGATTCCGTTTGCTAAGGAGAAAGCTTTGAAGGAAGAGATAGACTATCTATTGAAGGAGGGAATTATTTCACACAGTGAACCCTCATATAGTTTCCGGTGTTGTACTCTTAAGGAAGCCCTCTGGAGAACATAGACTCTGTATAGATTACAGGAGACTGAATGCTATTACAGAAGGACAGGTGGATCCATTGCCGGATACAAATCAGCTGTTTGCCAGGCTAAATAAAGCTAAATATTTCTCAAAAGTGGATCTGAGTAAAGGATACTATCAGATTCCAGTAAAACCTGAGGTTAGACCATACCTAGCTTTTAGTACCTCAGAAGGACACTATGAGTTTAATAGATTGCCATTTGGATTGAAGAATGCGCCTAGTGTCTTCTCTAGAATGATGAGAAAATAATTGGATCCTCTGAATAATCCCTGTATAACAAATTTTATGGATGATATCCTTATAGCAACAGAAACATTTGAGGAACACATTGACTCTCTGAACATGCTGTTTGATCGACTTAGGGAGGCAAATTTAACAGCCCGACCAACCAAATGTTGCGTTGGATGTAAAGAATTGGAATTTTTGGGACACACAGTTTATCAGGGAAACATGACCCCTGACCCAAAGGATTTAGAGAAACTACAGAAAGCCCCGAGACCACAAACCAAGAAGGACGTGAGATCCTTTGTCTCATTATGTGGTTTCTACCAGAAGTATATCAAAAACTTTAATTCCATATGTGCACCGTTAACTGAATTGACACGTAAAGGACATCCAGATCGCATTACATGGACACCACAATGTGAAATGACTTACCAAGAATTGAAGGAAAAGCTCACAAGTAAACCCATTTTGAAATTACCTGATTTAAGTCAAGAATTCATAGTAAGGACGGATGCAAGTAATATTGGGTTAGGTGCAACTCTACTACAGAAATCAGATGCATTGGATGGGGAATTAAGCCCAGTGGCATATGCTAGCAGAAAATTGAATAAAGCTGAAATCAACTACTCAACTAGCGAAAAAGAATGTCTTGCAGTAATATGGGCGATAAAGAAATTCAATATTTATCTATATGGGAAGGCATTTAAGTTGCAAACAGACCACAAACCGTTATCGTTTCTAGCACAGGCTAGGCATGAGAACTCCAGGTTACTCCGATGGTCTTTACTTTTGGCTCCATATAATTTTAGCATTGAGTATATATCTGGAAAAACCAATTTGGGAGCGGATTTTTTAAGCCGCCATCCGTGTGATGAGAATCACCGTAAACCCCAGAAATAATAATAAATTTCTCTATGTGAATATAGAATAAAAGACTGACATATAATGTCTGTTTTAAGAGGGGAGGTGTCGTGGAATATTCTAATCCACATATATAAATTATCAAGTAAATATAAAGCCTAATAAATACATATAATAAATAAAGGAAGAAGAATGGTAAAGAACAGTGCTGTTACAATGACTGTACTCGAAATCCCCTTGTTTTCTACTGCGTATGCAAATTGTAACGTTTCACGTTGATATTAAAGGCCTTCTGCAACATACACGCGTTTCCCAAACACACAATAAATGTGCTGCCTTTCTAAGAAAAACCTTGAAATATGCAAGTTGACCTAAATTTTAAATTCCATTCATGTCTTTTTCTACACTATGTTACCAAGATCAAAAGACAGATGGACAAAAGGATAGCGAGAAGGGAGAGGCAGAAAGCCGAACACTAAACACGCTTCGCGCGATACACAAATGCTGCCATCACGCGTGTAAGACTACAAGCACTAACTTTTTCGGACGGACAGTGATAAATTCACTACCCTTCCCAGAGTTAGGTTTTAAAATCATAAAAAACGCTTATCAGGAAAGATAACATTATATGGGTTTACGTTTGAAAACATTACAGTACCCAGACAGCACATCTTCGAAACAGGAGGTAGAAGGAATTGCATATTTTGAACGCAGCCACGTAGCTCTTTTAAATTTGGATATTTGGGTTCCTTAGGGCTTGCTGACAAAGAATATGTAAAACGTTACGCAAATAGTCCAGGAATTAATAAATTATAACCAAAATAAAATAGTGGGGGATGCCTGACAGCATGGAATCATTTCTGCTCATAAAATTTTTTTATAACGTGTTTGAAAAAAATCTTACGTTACAGAATTAGCCTACCATGTAAACTCCAAATTGATTGGAGCGCAACAAATGAAAGACTAACCACGATTGGTCGGGCTATAAATACTATCTTTCGTTGTTAGGGGAGACGTGAAAAGGTAACATTTTTTCAAACACTTGTCGAAACGTGGCCTCATTGGCTAGACTCGCTGATATACTCACTTAGGAGCGTTAGTTCCAGACCACTAGTGCAAATAATCTTGATAAAGCAACAGTGCGTTGAAGCCAGCTCATATTTGTGTTAAATAAAAGCCTGGAACATAAGCAGATGGGAATTTGTGCCAGTAATTGTGCCAGAATTCATTGCTAATCAACGTATCTGTGTTTATTTCCATGAAATTGTGGTAAGCTTGAACCATTCAGTATCTTTTAATGAAAATTGAATGTAAATTGTTAATTTATGCCTGTATATATATGTGTAGTTCAGTGGCAAACAGGAGATAAAGCCTATAATGCTCCAGCCTGAACAGAGGGTGTCGGAGGGAAGTAAAACGGCATGGAATGGCCAAATAGTACACTGACACCTGGATGATTGACTAGACAGAAATAAGGCTGGAAGTGCAGAGGCGTGGTAACCATTAAGGAGGTAAATACTGGTATAAAGTATTTCAGATGAAGCTGACAGTTGGCCTAACGCTCTGAACTCAATGTTTGTGTTGTATTGTGCTCAGTGTAGAACTAGAGTATCAATTAGTTATGAAGTAGAAGGTACATCCTTCTTGTTTTCAGGGACCGTGGTCTTGATGGTACTGAGCAGCACCTGGTCAGAGCTTTGCTGAATCCAGAGTCGGACAGCATACTCCTTGGTCCATTTAGCTTTCAGTGAGGTGTCTCCAGAGCCCAGAGGAGAATTCGAGCAGAGGAGTCCTTCCCTGCCGCCATCACGCAAGATAAGCTGATTTGGCCAGCTGAGCTCAACATTATGTCCCCTCATCTTGAAATGACTTTGTAAAAATAACATTCAGAGGGGAATTTAATTGTCTTAATATCAGGAACTGAGAACATCTCCAATACTAGTCCCAAAAGACAAACTATTGAAGTCATGATGACAAATACCAACAGAGCTTGAACAAAACAAAACCAGTATTACCTCATATTACCACTACACAACTGACACACATAGGATATTTTAATAATATATGTCACTACAATATTCATATTGATAAAGTCTGTACATATACTTGTAATTAAAATTGATTGTGATTCCTGGTTCCTTTGTATTTGAATCAGGACACATATACCTTTATGATAACCATGAATACATATTGTTATTTGAAAAGTTATCAGTGACTCCTTAAGATATTCTCATAGAGTGTTATATGTATGTGAGTGTCACAGTGTTGTCAAGAGTAGTGGATTAAATTAAATTGTTTATCTGTCTGTTGTTGTGACTTACACTTCATCATACACATACCCTAGACACATAACGTAGTCATCACACTATTCCAGAATAATTCTGACTGAGATATATAGATATGTGGTAGCAAGTAAGGTTATCTATAATACACTACTCTTAATAGATATAGATACCTTCACAGCTGATCTCAGTCAGTACACTAAGTCCCCTATAAATATTTATAACATCCCACTTCACCACACCCTGTATTGATTCTGTTTCGCTTCCTTAACATAATAATCGGTAATATCTTTTTAATTTGACCCATGAGGCTAATTGTTAGATGTTGTTCACATTTACTGGTTTCAGAATTTTGAAACAAAGCGGTGAATACTGAGCTTACTCAGACGGAATCTAGCCTGTGTCAATGACTGCTTTCTCCTTATAAACTCCGAACTCATCTAATTATATAACCATTTAATGTGTGATGTTATATTGTCCTGCAGCAATTTCTGCATTTATGTGTCTCAATATATCGATAACTTTCTCTTATTATTAGTGGTACATCGTTATTGTTTCTAACTGTAACAAGTTCATCTTTTTGATCTATGTACACCATTTACTTGATGAGAAATAACGTATGTGAAATGTATGAAATTTTCAAAAAATGTGTTTAAAGTAGACCTATATAGAAACTATACAGTGTAGCGAAACAGTAAGAACAAAAATTAATATAATATTTTTAGTAAAGGTATGATAAAAGGTAAGTGTACAATTAATATCTAATCACCTCTTCGCATTGTATTGTGAAATACAAATCTACAGTTCTAGGCAGAGAATCACTTTAAAATTTGATGACGCATTATGGAAACCCTCTGAAGATGATTAACCTAATAAAGAAAGTACATAAAAGCACGTCTCATGAATTGCGTACCAGAGCAACTCTGGGAAGGTTAAGGCGGCCGGCGTGATGCTGACCACATCACCCCTAGATTGCCGATGGTCAAGAAAATATGGGCCTAACACCATATTCCCAATATGCCTCAATAGGCACGTAACGGGATCCGTTACCCTTTTATATAAAAGCACGATTAATTCTTTATGAAGAACACCTTAAAGAAATGTTCGAGATGACAACTGTAGCGCGATAGTGATGCTGTTTGTTACCTATTCCCTTTCGACCGGCAATAGAATTGGTTGTGAAAAACAACAACTTCAACCAACAGAAATTGCACTCAAACGACTGACAAAAAAAACAGCGTGACCATCTATATTTTACCGATGACCAATCTGTTTCTGTCCCGTAACCGTAACCAGATGCAAGATATGAGAGCACTTGACGAGATGTCAAAGCAATTATCTCAGTCAATAATTCCAAGACATATACTACAGAGTTTGAAAACGTCATGTCTCTTCGTTTCAATCCATGATAATGTATTTAACTTGAGTTTGAGAACTGTATGGTAGGGAATTTGTGTAAATTTGAACAAGCTGAATGATAGGCGTCGCTACGTGATGAACGATTAACACCTCTGACAAAACACAATTTCAAACCCACACGGTAATTTATGCATGAAAATAGTCACTCCATGCTGCATATAAGTTAACATAGCGAGAAATCGCCTGCGAAATTAAGAAAGTATCTAGCCTTTATCCAAATTTTATTTGTGTATTATTAGTTCAAGTGAGCGCGTAAAGCTGAATCCGCGTATGTTGAATGCGCGTAAGATGAGACAAAACTATATATGTATGTATGTGAATGTCTAAGCATGTACATAATATTAATTTGTGTATGTGGACATATGAAACCTGCATGGAAGCCACAACTCCAGCTGGCCTGCTCCAAAGCATTCATGAGCTGTACCTGCGTTGGGTTCAGTAGCAATTTGTTTTACATGATGAGGTTTCTAGTCCCCACACACTGGCTCATATTAGTCGCCTGTTTACGATATTGTCTCAGGGAGCTGTTGACCCATTCTTTCTTTGTCTGCTCTGAGACGCCCCTCCCCCCGTAACGGGGCGCCCCATGCTCCATAAGGACCAAATGTGGGAAATGTGATAATGAAATACAAAAAAATTTTAATTTAAATTTCATCAAAGAAACGTAGATAACCAGGTTTAACACAGGGATAATCATTTATGTACAGTTTTCTTACATAATGAAACAGCCGTTAAGATACGTTCAGGCGTCCGACTATCACAAAGTGCCGGATAGATAAGATTGTTGGTATCATCCGTTTTATCACCGTGGCAGGCGCGCAAGTAATGCCAGATGTTCTCGCCTTCCTGTGCAGAATGTTAAATCTGGTGTCATGCGCAGTTATCGAATGAGATATCTGCAAACATTGGGCTGCTGTCTGTTCTCTCTCTCTCTCTCTCTCTCTCTCTCTCTCTCTCTCTCTCTCTCTCTCTCTCTCTCTCTCTCTCTCTCTCTCTCTCTCTCTCTCTCTCTCTCTCTCTCTCTCTCTCTCTCTCTCTCTCTCTCTCTCTCTCTCTCTCTCTCTCTCTCTCATTTTCATTCAATAAAGTGCGCTGCCTATGCTGAATGCTTCAGTTATCTATTTCTCACAGTTCTGCTCCTTTTTACTATTGTTTACCATTTTTATTTAAGTTCACATGTGAGTTTGTATATTTGATGCGTTTCACAGCTTTGAAGCTCAAAATCTCTACTCCATACATTATAAAACGCTTAAACTTTACACGCGGCTATCATTACGTGGCATATTGTAATGCATCAAGTTTTGATTGGCATGTAAAACAAATAGCTACGGACAACACTGCTGCAAGACTAGGGTAGATGGATATGAAAAAATTCGAAAATGGGTGATTCGTCTTACTGGGACAAAAAAAATAAGGAAAATAGCCAACGTTGTGGCCACAAGGCCTTCGTCAGGGAAAGGACAGAAAGTGAGAGCTAAGAGGGATACATGAAGGAAAAAAAAGAAAACAATAAAAATGGGTACTACCTTTAAAAATTGACTGCAACCTAGTTGTCTGTCCACAACTTCCTGTCTATAGTACTATTGACCAATTCTGTTGTTGACTTCTTTCAAAATTGTTATAAAATACGTTTATTTTTGCTGATTTGAGTAATATAAATTTATGTACAGATTGACTGTACATATATTTTTTTAAAATTTTAACTATTATATATGTAAGTTTAGATTGCAAGTACAGCAGATATAGACCAAATTGTTTCCTCAGTGTGTGCACTATTCGAATCAATCACGTTTTTTCTCATGACTGTTTCAACGGCATCTGTTGGGCTCTTTCCTTGATCTCACACTGATTTATTCTCATACACCAAAATCCTTCAAACGGCGAACGGTGCCTCAATTTACTGTGCGTGGTGTTCCCAGAAACGGGGCCTCCCAGATATTGGACAGAGTTGCGTCTCGGCTTCGATGATGCTCACTGGTGCAGCCACCTCACTGCACTAGTGGATGGACATGAAGCATCGCATACATATAGGCGTGAGGTGGCAAGGAAGCAAACTCGTAAAAATTGAGTGCTGAAATCGGATGTGTCAGGCTGAAAGTTGCAGATCTCGCAGCCTAGCTGTAAACTACGACACAATGTACTTACTGCTCAAAACTAACGGCCGGCATTGTAAGAGAGAGATATGGCTGAGGGCGAACGCAAACAAACACAAACATACACAAACATACACCAAAATCCTTACAATCTGCGCAGGCACACATCTATAAACATCTGCAACTTCTTGGTTGTTGTTGCAGTTGTTGTTTGCGATTCTCACTGTTTTTAGAACCATATATTAATATATAAATTCCTATAAGTTTGGCGCTTGCATCTCGAGGCAAACTTACCGTGTACGAAACCTGGTAGCGTCACGCCTTTGCCGTCCCTAAGCTTAGAGCTGAGTCAAGTACCCATTTACAGCTGGTAGACGAGCGGGACGATATCATTTTTTGCACCAGGCAAATGCACCTGTATATAGGACGCTTAAGCATTAAGGAACGCCGAGGAAGTAGAACGTAACTTAAAAACTGTAGAACAAAGGACTGTGAATAAAATACTAATTATGGCAGATAATTCTTTTCATCAAGTTCATAGTATAGTATAGTATAGTATAGTATAGTATAGTATAGTATAGTATAGTATAGTATAGTATAGTATAAAAATAGTAAAGTTTAGTATAATATAGTATAGTACAGTAAGTACAGTACAGTACAGTACAGTATAGTGCAGTACAGTATAGTATAGTATAAAAATAGTATAGTACAGTATAGTATAGTAGCCCCTTCGGTCATAATTGACTAAGGGCATGCGCCCCTGAGGTGATAGTTGTTTTTATCCTGGTGTTCCTTTCGGCCTGTTCTTTTCTATTCTGTTTGTCGTGAGAGCTTCTTTTCGCCCAGTCTGAGGTGGCGCTGTAGGGAGCATTGACACTTAATGTGATCGGCAGCTTCGTCATCTCAGGTTGTTGAATTTATGTCCAGCACCTTCATGTCTCTTTTGCACACACCTTTGAACCACACCTGCAGTCGCCCGACTGTTCTTTTACCATCTGCCAGTTGTCTGTAGAAGATATCTTTAGGGATGCGACCATCTTCCATGCGGCAGACATGGCCAAGCCAGCGCAGTCTGCGCTAAGAAGTTTATACATACTTTGAAGGCAAGCACGTGACAGCACCTCGACATTTGTCACCATGTCCTTCCATGAAATACTAAGGATGTGACGTAGACACCGTAGATGGAAGGTATTGAGCCTTATTTCTTGCTTAGCACAGGTTGACCATTTCTCGCTGCCATATAGAAGCGTGCTAGCTGATAACACAGGCGTTATATACTGCAGCTTTGGTTTTCATTGTGAGTTTGGCGTTTCCCTAAACATAATATAACAGTTCATAATATAACAGTTCATAATATAACAAAATAAGGCAACTGTTTTTCACTGCCGAAGGTGGATGGCTCTAGCAATGAAAATAATGTGGCAACTTTGGCTAAAAAACGTATAAAATCATAAAGAATGCCTGTAATTTACAGCACCTGACACGGTAAATCAAACGTGGAAAATGTGAGCACTGTTTTATATGATGTTTCCTTGACACGGGAAGTGAAAATCCCAAGGATATGTCACGGAATTCATCAGCTATGAAGGGTGTTCACTTGTGCTGCTTCAGTCAGAAAATTAATGATCTGTCTGACTACTTCTCAAGATCTCATGAGACGTACGAGGTAAAAAGAAGCACATTTGTTGTCCATCCTTTAACATGGTTATTTCGAGGAAGTCACTTATTAGCATTACAATGCTGTATTTTTTTCTGGAATCAGCATTGCAGAGGAAAAAAAAACACACCACCGAAGACATATAATCACACGGATAAGACAATGAAGACAGACAACATAAACAATAAAGAAGACAGAAAGAAATTAAACAGACTGCTCAAGAAAAGTAGAGAACTAGTTCAACGCCTATGCTCCAAAGGAGCTGCAAGATAATTAAGATTAATATGGGTATTTAAAGTTCACAGATTTGGTGGAAATAGTTGTGTTTCCCTCTGTCATTAGGAATGTTACTTGAGACGTTACAATGAAGGAACACTGTTGAAAAAATTTGATGTGTCAGTATGAAACGTCATTGTGATACCCAAGAGGTTAAAAAAAAAATAATAGGAACGAACGAACGAACGAACTTTATTTTCAACGGGTTAAGAATTGGGCGCGCAGGCCCGTCTAACATTCTGCCCTTCCACTCTCACTTATCTTGCAAACTATACCCTTTCATTCCCACTTGTTACTTTAAGCATTAATTTAAAGGCATACAACATTATAACTGTAATATAACAGGCATACATTGACAGAACCCAATAATAATCAAAATTAAGTATGTTTTTTTTTTTAAACAAACAAGAAATAGAATCAGAACTCCTGTAATATTTAAACAGTCTGCTAGTGAGTGAGTAGGAACTTTGTCTGTGCCCTCCCTAACTCAGGGAGGTAATGTATTGTGCCCGTCTTACATTCTGCTAATCCTTTCTCTCGTCTCCCATACTGAATTCATTTATCCAAGACCTGTATTTTAAATATTATTTTAAAAAATAATAAAATAAGTAAAATCAATGCAATAAAACAAAGTAAAATCCCAACATTGTAACAGTTACACACATTTACAGGACCTTGTCATAATCAATAATGAACAGGGCAGAATAATCCTTAAAACATACACATGATATTAGGTAATGATTTTAGAAAGAAAGATACTTCAGCCGTAGAACTCCCTGAAAATGAGTTAGAAGGATAGTCAATAACAAAATAAAAATAGTCAAAACCAAGAAAAGGCAGTAAGCTGCTGAACAATATTTTGAATTCTTTACTTTTGTTTTAATCTTTCTGAATTCTACACTTTTGTTTTAGAAGTGTTGCTATTGCGTCCATTTCAACCCGACACGAGTGTTGTCGATTATATTGGGCACGTGTTTAATAAAAGGTAAATATATATATATAGTAAAGTTTAAAAAGGTATAAAATACCTTATGTAAAATCAGACAACGAAAACTATGAAGACAGCGCCATGGAAAGTGCGGACGGTGAGGGGGTGTAAGGAAGTGAACATGAGACGCACAGGAGGGTGGCAGGGAGGCTGAGATTTCGTCATCTTTGTGATAAGTGTTAGGATTAATAACAGCAAAAACAACAACCAAAAAGCTTAAGACTTTCATAAATGGATTTTGTCACTACGGAGTCTACGCTACATCCTTGGTATTTCGTAAACGGACAAAGTCGACAAATGTCGAGGTGCTGTCACATGCTGGCCTTCAAAGCATGCATACGCTGCTTGGACAGCGCTGACTACGCTGCTTGACCACGTCCACTACATGGAAGATGGTCGCATTCACAAAGATTCTTTATGTGGACAACTGGCATATGGTGAATGAACAGCTTACTTAACGCAGCTGAGGTTCAAAGATGTGTACAAGAGAGACATGAAGGCCCTGGAGATAAATCCAGAAATCTGGGAGAATGAAGCTGCCGATTGCACCAAGTGGCACCACCTCAGATTTGGCGAAAAGAAGCTCTCATAACAAGCAGAGGAGAACAGAATACGCCAGAAGGAATATGAGGAATAAAGCCGCCCAGGGCAATCAACCCATTAGTTACTTTTGTTATTCATATTGTTAAATCAGAATCGATATCACAGAACTACTGGCAAACACATGGGCTCACAGTCTTCCTCGGCAAAATGCAGAAGGGTATTAATGCGGATTGCCACTGTAGTGCGCTTACAGTGTGCACGCTGGGATCATCATCTCATGCGCCAATCTCTGCTAGTTTGACGCCAAATCACAGTAGGTCTGAGGCGAGTTGATTCATGGTTTGCTGTGTCGATCTCTGGCAGGCGATTATTAATTAACCTTATTATCTCGTCCTTATCCATATCCATTGTTACCATTTTGAACGCTCTTGAAGCTAGTCTGTCACAACTCTTACTGCCGCGTGCTTTAGGCATGACCAGGAGAGTAGATCCACACCAGAAGGGTTAATATCTCTGTGTAAGTTAACTATTCATGTCGTAGTCATCTATTTTGGACCTTTCGATTGAGAGTTCGAAACAATAACAGCCCTGGTTAATGCAGTTTCAAAGCTGCAATAGCTGTCTGTATCTCCATTCTCATGCTAGATGTTGTTGTTATGTTAGCTCTGTTCTATTCAGATATGCTCCTGCCGCTTCCCTAGCCGAGAAGTCTCATCCTAATTTTCCACCACTGAGAAGTGAGCCATCACTGAATACTATGGCATCATCATTCCCAGTATGATCATTTACCAGCTTATTAATTTCCAGTTCTGCTTTTTCATTATACCTGTTTCTACACTCCCTGCCAAGGGTTACTTAAGATCTCTGATATGAGGAATCTCATTGAACTAACACTACAGAAAAAAAACGTATAAAGGTGAGGTAAAATCATATTTGTAAGGACCAGGAGGCAGTAGAAACTTTCCGAAAAAAGAGTGAGAGAGACACAGAGAGAGAGAGAGAGAGAGAGAGAGAGAGAGAGGAAGAGAGAAAGAGAGAGGGGAGAGATAGAGAGAAGGAGAGAGAAAGAAGAAAAGAGATAGGAAAAACGGTACCTATTATGGAAAGATTGCCGAAGCAAAAAATTACAAGAAACGTGAAAAGGCATCAGATTAAAGAGATAAAACATGCATCAAGATGACTAAATGAAATTTGTAGACACTGGGTCAAAATGAAAACGAAATGATAGAGGAAATTTAAAAAATACATATGACATATGTAGCAGCATGCTTTAGATATATCTAACAAATAAATCATAAAAGGGGTGAGGCTTGACACTGGTAGCAATAAAGTAGATGAGACAAGAAGATAAAATGAATATGAATAACTTTCATAGATATAATGTAATAAACTGTGCACATTGATTTATTAATCGTTAGAAGGAGATTAATCCGACGTGTAGCAATAGGGAAATGTAAGAAAATAACGGGCTTGATATTATTATGGTCATGGTCAGCATTAGTTTTTGTTTCTTTTCGCTCAACATGGACAATGATATCTTGACAGATTTCGTTTCCAATGCGTCACACAACAGGGGAGATAATATCCTGGATTTAAATAACTTTAGATAAGTCGAGGTAGCTTCCCTTTAATGCCTCACTTGACAACTCATTCACTCAGTTTCAGCCAGACACGCACTCATTACTAGCACATTCACTCAATCTCTATCAGCCGTTATGTCACTGACTGACTGACTGACTGACTGACTCACTCACTCACTTAAGCACTCACTGTCTGTCTATCCGCCCGTAACCCCCATAAATCGATTGATCGGTCGGTCTGTCTGTGTGTCCATATATTTGCGCACATATGTCTTCTTTTCACCTACCTACCTGCTTGCTTACTTACCTACTAACTAACCTACCTGCCTGTCTTCCTACCTACCTACCTTCTGGATGGGCAGAATGTTAGACGAGCCTGCGCGCCCAGTTATTAACCCTTCGAAAATAAAGTTCTTTCGTTCGTTGTCTATCTATCTATCTATCTATCTATCTATCTATCTATCTATCTATCTATCTATCTATCTATCTATCTATCTATCTATCTATCTATCTATCTGTCTGTCTGTCTGTCTGTCTGTCTGTCTGTCTGTCTGTCTGTCTGTCTGTCTGTCTGTCTGTCTGTCTGTCTGTCCGTCCGTCCGTCCGTCCGTCCGTCCGTCCGTCCGTCCGTCCGTCCGTCCGTCCGTCCGTCCGTCCGTCCGTCCATCCATCCATCCATCCATCCATCCATCCATCCATCCATCCATCCATCTATCTATCTATCTATCTATCTATCTATCTATCTATCTATCTATCTATCTATCTATCTATCTATCTATCTATCTATCTATCTATCTATCTATCTATCTAAGACATCTAACTTATGTACATTACATTACGCCTCCTCTTCACATCAAATTGTAATCAGCAATGTAATTCATTTACTTTATGATTTCCAGCGTGAATGTATCTCTATCCACGTGGGCCAAGCTGGTGTGCAGATTGGCAATGCCTGCTGGGAACTGTATTGTTTGGAACATGGGATTCAGCCTAGTGGTAAAATGGAAGATCTCAAACTGGCCACAAACAACGGGGACGAGAGCTATAACACTTTCTTCAGTGAGACCAGCATGGGTAAACACGTGCCCAGAGCCATCTACGTAGATCTAGAGCCAAGCGTAGTAGGTAGGTCAAATATGGCTCATTTGTTTCATGCACAGCAATTAAACGAACACAATAGAGGCATTGTGCCCATAGTAAAAGGCGAAAGAGAAATAGAAGTAGAGATAGTTAACATCTCTGTACTTTTCACTGTACCGTCTTTCACAATTATTGTTCTATTAGCTTCCTATAGAGCATGAAGGCACCACACCAGATGGAACCTTTCCATAGCATTAATACAAGTGGTTTCTGTAGCAAATTGTTTCACATACAAGATTCTCAGCCCTCATACAAAAGCTCATATTAGTCATCTCACTTGACAATACTGGGAAACTGCGCTATTCATTCATTCATTTACTCATGTATTGTTCTTGTCACCTTTTTGGAGCATGGAGACACCACTGAAGCTAGTCAGATTGCACGAACCTGGCACCAAAGAAATCGTGTTCTCTTACAACACCAGTTCCTGTAGCAATTTGTTTTACTTGGTGAAGCTGCCAGAACGACACCATGATTAGTGGTAATTACGATCGGCACAGTACATAATAAAATTATTGAAGCATATTGGAATGTATCAGTGTACTGTAATTGTCACCGTAATTATCATCATCATCATCATTATCGTATATGGTATACCGGACGGGGTACCAATGGTCACCACGCTACAGTATGACGGGGATGTCCTTTGGAATGTGGTCAAGGTCTTAAGAAATTGGCTCGTTACGAAAGAAGGAGACTTATTCGAGATAAGGATAAGAAGAAGAGACGGCGAATACTCTCCACTAGATAGTGTTTTCTAATAAATTATGGAGAGTTTCCTGTTTCCCTCTGTTGCGTGCATATTTTGACGCACATATTACAAAAATACGATATGGCTATTTAATATGGAAAATATATATATTTGCATTCATTTGTGTATGGAAATGCTTCCTCTGGTAAAGCTAGATAATTCATGATTGATTTGCACTTTTGATTATATGAGTGATCGTTCTTGATATTGATCCGGTGCATGGATATTGTATTCATGTCCGTTCTTATTTGTTCGGGCCAGAAAATAGATTAATTTTGCTTGTTATGTTTATGGCCTGAATTCATGTGTACTACTTGTCTAGTGCAAGTAGATTCAGTCGTATATTGTATACCTTTGTATGTTCAGGTCGGACTATATTCTTTCTGCCAGAATCTAGCGCAGGTTTTCGTAGTCCTGCTGGGTTGTAAGGAGTTCCGATAATGTCGCTAAAATGGCTGAGTGCCTTTTCCAGGGCTGGCACTGTTTAAGGTTTAACAGTGATTCATAGATGTTTTTCTAGGAGAAGTTTGTGTCTCTGCAAGAGTCTATTTGTCAGAGATCCTCCTCATATGTGTGATTCGGACTCCAGTTATGCCAGACCCTAATTTTGATGATCTCGAGTCGATTAGACCTAGATGGAACATTGTGCTTCGTATCGCTAGGGTTGTGTTTTGTATCGACGAAGATGACAGGCTTTCCTACAGCAGTTATGTCTACGTGAATTAACTTGATTACTGTAGAGCTGTATGGAAAACTTTATGAAATTATTTATATGCACATTATAAATTAACTTTGGCTTATATCTACCTTCCTACGAGTGAGTGAGCGACAACTCAGGAAGGCGGCCATGTTATATTCCTGTCATCATATTTTTTGATCACTGTCAAGAGAACAGATTATGTATCCTACTATCGGGCAGTGGTATCGAGATCTTGTTATGAGGTGAAAACCCACTATCGTGGTTTATGAGTGTTATACAAACATTGGACATATTTCAGCTTAAGAAACAGCTACAGTGGTGAACCAGATTCCTGGGGTTATGATAACCAGACCATCCCTGACGCCACATACGACACGCATGAACACCAGTGTACAAGTTACAACGGGGCAGTCGATGTCAGCTTGACCTGTATTACCGATCGAATGCTGTATCTAGGTCAGCGCTTGTTGACAGTTTTTTTGCTGTACAGACGGTATTACACAGGACAGTTGTATCAAGTGTAGAAAATATCAGGAGCAGTACTGTTGACATTTCTCATCATACAGAAGAGAGAAGTGATTGGTGATCCTGTACAGAAGAATCATAGTGTTGTTGAACATAAAGTGCATATTTCATCGTTGGATCTTCATATGCTCAAAAAAAAAAAAAAAAAATTGAACATTGTAATAGTGTAGAAAACAAATCTATTATTTAATTGTTCATTAAAAGTGACAGGTTATTGTTACAACACTATACCAGCATCACATTCTATCCACAATACATTCTATTTAATCATATTATGTATGCATTTATGCTATTAAGGTTTACATGTATTTATGTTTATATGTTATTTGTTGTGTGTTAAGTTAGTTTGTATTCTGCGGGCCTGGATGGGAGGTGACTAGAACAGGAAATACCAAGTGACATTGGTCTTGCTCTAGCGTTCTGTTGGAAGCAAATTTCTTAATTGAAATTTGCATGCAACATTGTTTGCAAATATTGGGTAGCTGTGACGAAATTGTCCTTCTTGTGATTTTTGTAATATTTCTATGTTCTTTAGTTTTGTTTGATTTGTTTGTATAATTGTAGGTCTCATCTTTCCTTTCATTTAAGTTCTTTACACCCTTATGTTTATACACTGTGGCGTTATTTGTCTTGTTGATTTCATTGCGGTTATCATCACAGATTCGGTGATCATTATTTTTTGATTTTTTCTATTTGATTTAATTTGATTCCTGCAATTGTTTTCATATTGTCTTTTCTTGTTGGTCCTTGTTAATGTCTCTGGTTGACAAATAATATATAAGGTATATTTGAATATATTTATATTATAGTACAGACCAGTACTTATGATCATTGATTACACTAAGAAAGTGTACAAGACCTTTGTAAGGTTTGTCTCCCACAGTGATTGGGATAGAAAACATTATTTTCCACAGGTACTCAAGTGATCATTGATTACATTAAAGAAGTATACAAGACCTTTGTAAGGCTTGTCTCCCACAGTGTTTGGGATATACAGATATTGTTTTCCACAGGTACTCAAGTAACCATACAAGTTTTTCACTAAGACTAAGTCTATAGTATAGACTTGTCTCCCATTAAAGTGGGATAGGGTAATTTATTTACTTTTTCAGGTTTCTGATTTAATAAGACAAGATGTCTACATTAGATTACTTTATTGCACAAGGGAAATCCCTTGATAAGACTGGTAAAGAGTTAGAAGAATGGACAACTGCTCAATTTGCTATTGCATTAAAATCAGAAGAGAAAAAACAAAAAGATGAGAATAAATGGAAAGCAGAAGTTGAACAAAAGAAGATAGATGCTGAGAATTTCAGATTGCAGATGCAAGCTGAGGAGAAAAAAGCTGCTGCTGAGGAGAGAAAAGCTGCTGCTGAGGAGAGAAAACTTCAAATAGAAGAAAAAAAATTAGAAGCTGCTGCTGAAGAGAGAAAAGCTGCTGCTGCTGCTGAAGAGAGAAAAGCTGCTGCTGCTGCTGAAGAGAGAAAAGCTGCTGCTGCTGCTGAAGAGAGAAAAGCTGCTGCTGCTGCTGCAGAAGAGAGAAAAGCTCTGGCTGAAGAGAAAAGATTAGAAAAAGAAGCTGATGCTGCTGCTGAACAAAAGAAATTGCAGATGCAGGTGGAGGAAAGGAGATTTCTGGCAGAACAGAAAAAATTAGAAGCTGCTGCTGCTGCTGAACAGAAAAGATTAGATAGAGAAGCTGAAGAGAGAAAAGCAATAAGAGAACATGAGTTTGAATTAGAGAAATTGAAATTGACAAGTATGAGTAATGTTAATCAGGCATCTGGTGGTAATGGTAAACCCTTTAATTATAAGGTCAAGGTGCCAGCGTTCAACTCTGCCAGTGATGATATAACATTTTGGCTTTCTAGATTTGAACGTGCTTGTCGAGCTCATAATGT
This sequence comes from Oreohelix idahoensis, assembly GCA_024509875.1. Classification (NCBI taxonomy): domain Eukaryota; kingdom Metazoa; phylum Mollusca; class Gastropoda; order Stylommatophora; family Oreohelicidae; genus Oreohelix; species Oreohelix idahoensis. Next base: position 69,227 of record JAMPIV010014535.1, on the reverse strand, counting down.
TGACAAATCACAGTATGTGAATCAGTTGTCTGAAAATCTAAAAGGGGAGTCTCTGACTAAGTTATGTTTGGTTGAAGAGGCCGACAAGGATAATTATGATGCTATTAGGGCAGCTTTGATAAAGAGATATCAGCTGTCAGAAGAAGGTTATCGTCTTTTGTTTTAAACAATGAGACCTGAAGTAGGTGTAGAATTCTCAGATTTTATTTCAAAAGCACGACTTACACTCTCACGATGGATTGAATTATCCAAAATAGAGAAAACATTTGATGGTCTTACGGATTTATTGCTAAGAGACAAGGTCATGTCTTCGGTAAATAAACCATTCCTAGAGTTCTTACATGAGCGTAAACCTAGTACAATAAAGCAAATGGAAGAATATTGTGACCTGAATGCCACGGCACACCCTGACATGATTCTTAGTAACACTAACATTAAAGAGGGTATGCCAGTTGCTTCAGCAACAGAATATAATCATAATTACTCACACAAATTCCAAGGAGCTCAAAATAAATTTGATAAAAAGGTTAATTGGAATAAGTATCAAAACCAAGGTAACCACTCAAATCAGGGTTCTTCTTCGAAGAACTGGAATCGGGCTGACAGTCCTCGATACGCGAGGGGTGCCCATAATTATAGAAATTTCCGAAAAGTTAGTAACCATAGGAACTACCCAAGTTCTTCATGGAAACAACAAAACCAACATTACAGGGATACTCATTATAATGAGCATGATGATTATGATCATGAATATTGTGATTCAAACCCAAATAGGGGTTATAACAGAGGGAATAATAATTACAGAGGCAACAATAACCGAAGTAGATCACAACACAAAAGACATGGTAAATCTCATTACCAGGCTAACTCTGCACAACAAGAGTTTCACGAAGCCGGTAATCAAACCAATGATAAGAAAGATTCTAATAGTGTGGGATGTTCTGCTTTCGATTTTGACAGAGCATTTCAGTGTTCTCAATGCAAAACATTATTCGAGCCAACCACAGTTTCGACTTTAAGCTGTGGTCATCCTCTTCCTGCTCTTCCTGCGTCAGTCGCGCATGATGGAAGAGGTGCTCTTGTCTTGAATAGAGGTCTAGTAGATGGTACTCCGGTCTCAATTCTTATCGATTCCGGGTGCACAACCATTGGAGTGAGGCAGTCACTTATAGATCCTTCTCGAGCCACTGGCAAGATAATCAAATGCATAACATTTGGTGGCACATTGGAGAAGTACTCCACTTCTATTATCAACATCTCTACTCCCTTCTTTACAGGAGATGTGCACGCATGTCTGCTGCCGAATCCGATCACTGATCTTATCGTCGGTCGCATTCATGGTGCGAAAGAATGCACTCCGCAACAAATTGCCGAGTGGGAAAGTGATAATATGCATACTGCAAATGCTGTAGTCACTAGAGCTCAAGCTCTAAACATGCCGCAATCTTCGCCTTCTGGAGATAATGATGACCAGAACCAAGGTGATCTCTTGGAGATTTCGAATGTTTCCTTTATAAAACAGCAGGAAGATGATCCTACTCTGAAGAAATTCTTTACTCTGGCAACAAAAGGTGATCCGAATAAGGATACAAACCGTAAATGTTGGATTACGATGAGGAATGGCGTACTTGTACGTATGGTACAAGACTCCGCTAAATCCATTCATTCGCAAATTCTTGTGCCCAAAAATATGAGAGTTAAAATCTTACAGCACGCTCATGATTCTCAGTGTGCTGGACATATGGGTTTTTCCCGTACTAAATCTAGAGTTCTTGCATCTTTCTTTTGGCCTGCTGTGAATAAGGACATACGAATCTATTGTCGATCTTGTAAAGTATGTCAAGAGGTTAAATCCAGAGGTCCACGCCATGCTGCACCTATTCAGGCTGCAGACATTCCCATTCGACCATTTCAAAAAATGGCGATAGACATCATTGGTCCATTTAAGATAAAGTCTGCTAGAGGACACCAATTTATTTTGACGTGTGTGGATATGTGCACACGTTGGCCAGAGGCTGTTCCTCTAAAGAGCATAACTACTGCTGATATTGCAGATGCTCTTTGGTTAATATTTTCTCGTCTGGGATTTCCAGCAGAAATATTATCGGACCATGGTAGCCAACTTATATCGGATACCATGTCTCAAGTGATGTCGACTCTAAAGATAGAGAGATCTCTGAGTAGTATTTATCATCCTATGTCCAATGGGATGGTGGAACGTCTGAATAGAACTCTGAAAAACCTAATAGGTAAGATAACTGAGGATCATCCTCAGGATTGGGACAGGGTTTTACCCGCGGCTCTCTTTGCATATAGAGAGGTCGCCAACGAACATACATGATTTTCTCCTTTTGAACTTGTCTTCAGCGCGAAACCGCGAGGTCCTATGTCCTTACTTCATGATCTCATAACTGCTGATAATATTGTCGATGACACAAAATCCTCTTATGAATATGTCATTGCACTTAGACACAAGATTATTGAAGCATGCAAATTGGCAACTGCTTCTTCTGAATTTGCGAAACAGAAGGCAAGGCAATTTGCCAATAAGACCAGACGCTTGCGACAACTCTGTCCAGGTGACAAAGTATTGGTCCTGCTACCTTGTAGAGAAAACAGACTCCTTTTTTCTTGGAAAGGTCCGTACGATATAATATCAAAAGTTTCCGATGTTGACTATATCGTCGATATTGACGGGAAGCATAAAACCTTCCACATCAACATGCTCACGGAATTCCATGAACGTCCGGATTATTTACAACCTGTTTTCCAGGCAACGGACGATTTTCCAGTCCAACACGGACATTACTCATCACTGTCAGTAATACAGGATGAGGAAACGAGTTTCTCGGATGTAAATCTACCCTTTCCAATGATTCCGCTTCACTCTAATGAATCATGGAAAGATGTTGCGATTTCTCCTGAATTATCTCCAGGAGAGCAGAAACAAGTCTCTACTATGTTAGAACAATTTCAGGATGTCCTTACTGACATTCCTGGTCAAACTGATGTCATTCTACATGACATTATTCTTACTGACCATAATCCTATAAGAGTCAGACCGTATCCTATCCCGATACATTTTCAAGCACAGGTAGAAAAAGAGTTGGATGAGATGATAGAGTTAAAAATTATTGAACCATCCACATCAGCATATTCTTCGCCGATGGTTATCGTGCGAAAAAAAAGACAACAACATACGTCTTTGCGTTGATTATCGCAAATTGAACCAAGTGACTAAATTTGATGCTGAACCTATGCCTTTACTAGAAGAGCTACTTACGAGACTATCGAATTCCCATTTCTTTACTAAACTTGATTTGTCTAAGGGATATTGGCAAGTTCCATTATCCGAACACGCCAAACCGTTTACTGCTTTTTCGACGCCTAGGGGTCTATTCCAATGGAATTTTATGCCTTTCGGCCTTATGAACGCCCCTGCAACATTCGTACGCATGATGCGTTGAATCCTATCTCATCGCTCAGATGTCATTGCATATCTTGATGACATCTGTCTTTTCAGTGATACTTGGAACGATCACTATAATGGGATAAATGAACTATTGTCTATCTTACGCGAGCATAACCTAACAGCGAAACCATCTAAAGCTTGTATTGGTTTTAGCGAAATATCTTTCTTAGGTCACCGTGTTGGTCATGGTTTCCTAAAAACAGAGGACCATAATACAAGTAAGATACTTAACATTTCTATTCCTAAGACTAAAAAGCAAGTGCGAAGTCTCTTAGGTCTAATACAATTTTATGGACGATTCATTCCGAATCTGTCCTCCATTATGTCACCTCTTTCTTCCTTGCTAAAGAAAGGGTCTCCTAATGTAGTCCATTGGACTCAAGAATGTCAATCCTCTTTGGATAAGGTTAAAACTATGTTTTTTACTTCACCTATCCTAGTATTGCCTTCTAAGGATAAGACATTTATTCTTCGTAGTGACGCTTCATCCACAGGGATTGGAGCAGCACTAATGCAAGAGTACTCTGGAACTCTGCATCCTGTGATGTATATTTCTCGAAAATTAAATGCCGCAGAGAAGAATTACTCGGTCCTAGACCGTGAATTATTGGCTATGGTTTGGTCAATCCTTAAACTGCAAAGACTTCTTCTTGGCGCGCATTTCATTGTGGAAACTGACCAGAAAGCTCTTACGGCTATTCAGAGTAAAAATCTGAAGAGCGCGAGATCAACGCGATACGCGATTGCTCTGCAGCCGTTTCATTTTTCGGTGCGAGCTATCCGTGGGTCAGAAAATGTGATGGCAGATATTTTGTCTAGATGCCCACATGATTCATAACTTTTAAATTATATGCCTAACTTTGCTACAGTTGTTCCTATGTTGAAATGTGTACACATATGGAATATATCATATATTGATTGTAACACTACTTAGCGGTTCACTGATGTTTATTCACCGCTGGTCTTTCAATGTTTTTTCGTCTTTGATGATCATGATGTTAAGGTATCTAAGATGAAATTTATGTATAAACTGATGTAGAAAGTGTGGCATTGCAAGTATTGTAGTATGCGTTGGTGACACCTCTCTGGAAATATTTATACTTAGAGAAATACTTTCTCTAAGTTCATGAAATATATTCTCAATGCTTATCATCTGCGCATTGTTATTGGTGCGTTGTGAGCCTATTGTATGTTGCTCCTAGATGTATTTCAAAAAAAAAAAAATGTACCATTTTTTTTCCCGAGGGGTGTGGTAATCTGTTGCGTGCATATTTTGACGCACATATTACAAAAATACGATATGGCTATTTAATATGGAAAATATATATATTTGCATTCATTTGTGTATGGAAATGCTTCCTCTGGTAAAGCTAGATAATTCATGATTGATTTGCACTTTTGATTATATGAGTGATCGTTCTTGATATTGATCCGGCGCATGGATATTGTATTCATGTCCGTTCTTATTTGTTCGGGCCAGAAAATAGATTAATTTTGCTTGTTATGTTTATGGCCTGAATTCATGTGTACTACTTGTCTAGTGCAAGTAGATTCAGTCGTATATTGTATACCTTTGTATGTTCAGGTCGGACTATATTCTTTCTGCCAGAATCTAGCGCAGGTTTTCGTAGTCCTGCTGGGTTGTAAGGAGTTCCGATAATGTCGCTAAAATGGCTGAGTGCCTTTTCCAGGGCTGGCACTGTTTAAGGTTTAACAGTGATTCATAGATGTTTTTCTAGGAGAAGTTTGTGTCTCTGCAAGAGTCTATTTGTCAGAGATCCTCCTCATATGTGTGATTCGGACTCCAGTTATGCCAGACCCTAATTTTGATGATCTCGAGTCGATTAGACCTAGATGGAACATTGTGCTTCGTATCGCTAGGGTTGTTTTTTTGTATCGACGAAGATGACAGGCTTTCCTACAGCAGTTATGTCTACGTGAATTAACTTGATTACTGTAGAGCTGTATGGAAAACTTTATGAAATTATTTATATGCACATTATAAATTAACTTTGGCTTATATCTACCTTCCTACGAGTGAGTGAGCGACAACTCAGGAAGGCGGCCATGTTATATTCCTGTCATCATATTTTTTGATCACTGTCAAGAGAACAGATTATGTATCCTACTATCGGGCAGTGGTATCGAGATCTTGTTATGAGGTGAAAACCCACTATCGTGGTTTATGAGTGTTATACAAACATTGGACATATTTCAGCTTAAGAACTTAGCTATGAAATGAAGGTTCGGCCAATGACTTTTGTATGTTTACCGATCCTCATTGACGCGTTCAGTCAGTAGAGGATACGGCGATTAGTTACCAGAACAGTGAATGCTACCTTGGGTTGAATGATATTTCACTACTACATGAATGTATCATCCACGATTCAAATAACCAATGAATGTATGTCAACATGTGTCCATGACTGTATCCGTGCTGTCCAGTTTGCGTGCCTTCATTAAACTATTGAAATGTCAGAGGCAGTTCAAGTCGTCATTGCATTACATGAGAGTGTGTGAGAGTTATTATCAAGAGGTCTGTTACACCGAACTACTACACCATTCGCGTTACTTGACACTCCCACTCAAGGTCTACATGACAGGTTCATTCGATGATGCAGAGGTAACCGAAGAAGACTTTCTTCAGTGATGATCAGTGCATGACCCAAAACATAACACCCGCATCCGGACATTCAACAGTGGCCTATACACAACAACACGTTTATTCTACAGTAGTGGCAAGGCCAGGCACATATAACATCCCTGACACTCTACACCCTCCCACATTAACATCTGCTCTCGGGTTTCGATAAAAAAAGACCCCCCACCTCCTTTAATGAAGGATTTTACCTGTACTTAAATACAGACAGCGCGAGTGATACATTAAATAAGTAGGTAATGATCAACGTGGCTATACCGTTTATTACTTAAATATATACACATACAGGGTTAATAGAAAGTAAAACGGATGATGACACCGATGAAATGTAAAAATGCAGCTCGTTAAATATGAGAGTGAATCTAAGTAAACAGTGAAATGATGATGTGATATATTAGGTGTTACCACACTGATGTCAAATCTACGCTGTCTAGGTGTCTTTCAAATTTCTTCCACTGCATGATTATGTGGGTTATCTCCAAGACGAGGACTTATTGATGAAAACCTTTGCACGTGTGGTAATGAGAGTTTGGAAGATAACCGTTGATAGTTGTATCAGGAAAATGTCTGCTGTCTGATCTTAAAAAGACACTGACTTGACTGGAGCTCTTCACAAAACGATCTTCTGGAAACAAGTGTGTTCCGTACAATGAAGCTTGTTTGAATGAATGTACGTCGTGCAGTCCACGATTAGAACTGATGAATTCACTTCATGCACTGACGCACTGAGTAACTGAACTTGGTTCAGGCTATCAGCTTTCCAGTTATTCGACTGTATATATATATATATATATATATATATATATATATATATATATATATATAATATATATATATATAATATATATATATATATATATATATATAAATATATATATATATATATATATATATGGGAGAGCCCAGAACGAGAGCACAGTATTTTAGCTATCCATGGTTGGGGAGCCCACTTGGCTGACGGGGTATGCACAGTATGCCATATGCTTCTTACTCCTGGCTTGGGACCAGAGGTGACAATCATGTAAATGCAAGACTAGCTGGAGATCATGACTTCAACTTAACACGTTTCGAAATGGCAGAAAAGCCACAGGAAAAGCCTAGATCTACAGTGTAGATAATACCAAGGAGTCTTCAACTTGGTATTGGCTGCAAAAGAGCGAGAAGCTCAGCAGCCATAGTTAAACAACAACAACAACATTTATTACTTAATATCATTTTGTGAAAGTGTCCCCTAAGTCGCTGCTGTGAGTGGGTAAGCGTATGTGTGAATGGATGAGTGAAGTATTGAGCAAGAGAGTGACTGAATGACGAGTTAATTATTGAGTGAATGAATGATTCAGTGAGTGACTAAGTGAATGGATGAGTGAAAGAGTTTGGGTGAGTAAGTGTGTGAGTGCGTGGGGTTGTGTCTGTGTGTTATTAATAAGTAAGATCTTCCGATAGCGCCTTCAGAAACTGCTTCAGCGAAAGGAACTGTTACATTTGATGCCAGAGTACGAGAATTTTGCCTTAAAAAACGTTAGCTCAACATGAATGAAAACTTTAAATTCCCAAATTATAACCCACATTGGGTTGAACCGGGTATCACATGAAAAACACACAAACCAGCTTTCTTGTACATGGACTAAAAATCAGTATGTTTTACCCATGATTTTTGGAGGGAGACTGTAAAAATACTACACAGTAATACCACACCAACATTATTTCTTTGGTTCTAAACAGATGAGGTTCGCACGGGAATGTATCGTCAGCTCTTCCACCCAGAACAGTTAGTGAACGGTAAAGAAGACGCAGCCAATAATTATGCCAGAGGTCACTACACTGTGGGAAAGGAGATTGTTGATCTGGTATTGGACCGAATAAGAAAAATGGTAGGTGACTGACAAGCGATACCTAGACACTGTTGGCAGTCTTTTGTAAGTAAAGCAATTTGGGTGAATACCCTAATATACTACGGTTAAGTATAATGTATAAGTATTTGAAAATTAAAGCGAAATCATAAGAAGAAAACATCCAACGTATCGACTAAATAGACTTCGTCACGTTACAGAAAATCCGGACAAAACATAAATTTATAACAAATTTATTAGAGGAGAAAAGGGTAACTACACTGTGAAGTTAACGCACACAAAAGATACATAGAACAATTGCTTAGACAAACTGGACCTTAGTTTATGATACAGTTACCTTTTTCATTGTGTGTGTAGATCGGAGACTTTCATAAGTGGATGTTTACGCAGAACCTTCTTCTTCTTCAATTACCATGTTGGTGGCGTAGGCGATCATGCCATTCCATAACTTCCTATTCCCAGGACGATTTATCAATTCTGTTCTTGATTTCTTTCCATGCCAAGATATCAAACTGTCCAGTATCTGCTCTCTCTGTCTTCCCTATCTCTTTTTCCTTCAGTCTTTCTTGTTGTTGCGATATATTCCAGCTTTCTTCTTCTCACAATATTACGCAGAATAGAAGGATTAAAATGGTATGCCGTGATCACCAATGAGGAGCTGATGGAAAGGGTCAGACAAACATCCGTGGAATAAGATATGAGAAGGAGTCGTTGGCATTGGATAGGACACACATTTACGAAATCCATTTATAGCATCACAAGGCAGTCTGCATTCTAGAATCTCCATGGTAAGAGAAAAATTAGATAAAAACAAGCGGAGACGAGAACTGAGACAGACATGGATCGGATAAAGAAGATATGGAAAGGAAAGATCTTGAAGGGATGGTACATGACAGGAAGGCTTGGGGTGTATTTGTGTCAAGCCTGAGAGGACTACGGAAAGAAGTCCAAATTGGAGTTTGCAGTCTATCCTGCTCCCCAGGTATACTCGATTTCATATACGGTCCTGCTCCATATGCACATTCTAGTTCACTTCAGTCTTCGAGGCCTCAGATTTATTAGACTTCATAGTCACCACAGGTAAAATAGATCTCAAAGTTGTTCACCATCGGTAAAAAAAGGATCTCAAAGTTACTTGTTCATTACATGTAAAGTAGATCTCAAAGTTAGTTGTTCACCACAGGTAAAATAGATCTCAAAGTTTTTCAGTACAGGGAAAATTGATCTCAAAGTGAGTTTTTCACCACAGGTAAAATAGATCTCAGTTAGTTGTTCACCACAAGTAAAAAAGATCTCAAAGTTAGTTGTTCACCACAGGTAAACCAGATCTCAAAGTTAGTTTTTCACCACAGGTAAAATAGATCTCAATGTTTTTCACCACAGGTTAAAAAAGATCTCAAAATTAGTTATTCACCACAGGTAAAATAGATATCAGAGTTAGTTGTTGCCCACAGGTATACAGACTCCATAGGTGTTCATCATAAGCACAATATACTTGACAGTTTTTCACCGCAGGTGAAATAGATCTCGCCCCGTTTGGTTCCCGGGAGTCTATTACGAGTTAAAGAAGTTATAGGTCTACCGCTATCTCACGCATGTCGTAATAGGTGACAAGAATGAGGTTTTTCATGGGGTTGGCAACCTTACTTACTTACTTAGTCGTTCCTCTTCTACCGTGAGGTGTAGAGGTTTGGAAGAGAGAGCGCCAGACTATCCTATCGGCTGTCTTCCTCCTGGCCTGGTTCCATTCTAGTCCTCGGTCCTTCAAAGATTGTCTAATGTTGTCCTCCCAGCGGATTCTGGGTCGTCCTGGGGGTATGGATCCTTGGCGCTTTGTTTCCCATGCTTGTCGTGGTAGCCGATCTTCTCCCACTCTGCAGACATGGCCAAACCATCTTAATTTGGGACTGTTCTACTTGGGTCTGCAGGGGATGGGATTTAAGGCCTTGACGTATCGTCTGGTTGCGTACCATGTCTCTTCTTGTTACTTCAACCACCTTCCTCAGATACCTCATTTCTGAGGTTTGGATCTGGCTTTTGTGGGTTGTAGTCATTGCCCATGACTCGCATCCATATGTCAAGACTGGGACATAGGTGGAGCGGTAGACAGCCATCTTCGTTTTCTTATCATGCAACCTCATCATGTAAAACGAATTGTTACGAACGCTACCACAGCAAGGATTTGTTTCTGCTGTGGTGTAGGATTCCCCAGGGTTGCCACTGCAGTGGTAGCTTCAAGCTCTATAAGGAGTTAAAAAAAAGATGATGAAAACAGATCACAGAGTAAGTTGTTCACCAGGTGCAGTGACTCCACAGGTGTTCACCATAGATACAGTATATAGCACAGTTAGTTCGCCACCATAGGTATACTAGCATTCTTGGTAAGTTCTTAACCAAAATGTCTTTATAATTAGTTTTTCACCATGAGCACAATTTATTACATAGCTAGTTTTTCATCACAGATACGCTAGACGATGATTGTTCTTCACATGTACAATGATTTCATAATTAGTTCTTCGCCACAGGTAAAATAGATTCCATAATTAGTTCTTCATGACAGGCACAATAGATTTTCCAAATTAATTCTTCACCGCAGGTACAATAGATTCCATAATTAGGTCTTCGCCACATGTGACGGTATTGCCTCCCCTGCTTTGCAGTAGTGGTCCAACAGTGGCCAAAACTCAAGAGTATCTAATATGGGCTTCAAAGGAGTCTACCTTCGCACAAGATTACTCTTGGCAGATATGTAAATAGAAGAAACAAAACGCTTCTATCTCCAGGGAGTCTTTACAAGATATTCAGAATAAGCGAGAACAATACTGCTTTGGCTGAGTATGTTAATTCTGTAATTCTGCCGACGCTTTTGTGAAGGATTAAAGCACTTATTAATTTCAGCTTGTTTAAGCCCCCACCTCTGATTTACTCAGTGGAATTCTATTATTCTAGTATAGCTCTGTTTAGAGTGTGTGTAGTAAGTTGACTGAGACAAACATGCAGTAACTTTAAAATGATTAAATCGAAGTTAAATTGGTAAAATTACAAATAACAAAATTTAGTAATCACTTAAGTTTTAACAGTTGGAAAATAATTTGAATAGTTATGGATCTAGAAAAGTTATCATCACGGTCGTTATGGATTGTGAAATGTTATAAGAAGTTCAAGTGGCAGCATAGGTTTTAACTTAGCTGCCAATGACGGTTCTGCTCCTTCTTAAGGGTTGGTTCTTTTCTCGCTGCTCACGCTCGGCCCTGATCAAGGTTGTCGGGTGTAGCTCGTTTCCCAGAAATGTCAAGGAGAGTCTACCACGTGAGTCCTTCGTCTTAAAGCTTAGGCCACTGTTCCCGTCTTGTTCCAGAGATAGTACTTTCTGCTGGTACCACCAATACTACGGTAAAGGAATAGAATGGAACGCTCTTCTGAGTATGGCGTTTTCCAACCCATAGTTATGGGTTCCTATCTTCCCATACCATCATCCCAATTAACTCAGAATTTACCCTCGATGAGAATTAAATTTAATCTCTCGGGATAAACTTTCCTTTACATTTAAATTGAATAGCTTTAGCTTTACATTACATTTAAATGAAAAGGTTAATAATACAGATGGAGTCTGTTTACATATACATCTCCACTGATTGAAAAGTGCTCACAATATAAATTGAATATGTTTTCAATTATGTTTTACGCTGATTGAAAAGTTTGAAACTTCCATTAACTTTAAAATGAATATTTTCACATAGACATTTACACTGGTTTAAAGCTTGAAAACTTACATTAATTTTAACGGGAATATGTTTATATGGACATTTACACTGCTTTGAAAATGTAGGTATTATACTTAGAATGTACATCATTTCTTTCATCTTTCCCTCCCTGCTCCGTATGGAACCTGGGACTGCTTTATGCTTTTAGTTCTCTTTACGAAACTATCAATAAAGCAATCACTAGCCCGTGCAGTGGTGGTTCATGAATCATCATTCTATACGCTGAGTTGGCCAGCCTCAAATGACTTTGACATACAATAGCGAGTTTCACATATTAAAATTCACATGGTAATATATATATATATATCTTCTCTTCTTTGATCCTTAGCCGCCGACCGTCAAAGCAGTCAGTGGCCATTACGCCTGGTGGCGTCTTGTAGGGCAACAACAAATTGATTCCACTTTGCTCGGTCAGTGGCCATCCTTCGTACAGTGCCCTAGCTCTGGTTCATTCTTTGCATCTCAGCCTACACAGTCCTCCGCCATGTTGTTTTTGGTCGGCTGTGATGAATTTACCGTGATAAAACGTTAAAATATCTCCAATTATAAAGATAACATGTAGGGATAAAATAATGCGTAAGATACTAGGAGACATGCTCGCCTATGCCAGCGTTTCCTACTGCCATTGAAACTAACTAGTTAGACATGCAGACGAAACGGTTACCCTTTTAGACGGGAGGGAAACGGAGATAAAAATCATTATGACGGTCTGAACACGTGTTTGAATCTAAAAAGGCAAAAAGACGCAATTTGTAGTTTAAAGAAAAAAACCACGCCACTAGTTGACACAATGTAAGGAAATGGACAGAAAAAGACCTTAGCTCTTGTTAGAAACAGTCGTATCTTAGACGTTTTACCGTACTTGGTTGTTTTGTTCGAATATAGCGGCAAATGCCATACCCAAAGGTTCAAAACACGATTCAAAAACTAACCTTGAGAAAAGTAGGTTTTTCTTTAATAATAAAGTTATGAAAATAAAACCTAGCTAGTTTGATAGCCCATCTTAAGCAGAGAAATAATATACTTTTAATTATACAGACGGAAGATATTGACGAAAGACCGTATTGTTCCTATCAGACTAGAGAACAGTTTTTTGTGCATACTTCACTAAAGTTACATTTTTGCGTCCTTGAGACAGAAAAATGCAAAAATCAAACTGCAATAAACTAGCGGGGCAAACTCGGTAGATAGTGGCTAAAAATAACTTAGGAGGCAGGTTTGTGCAGATTTTACATGTAGTTAGCCCAAAACAACAAGTGAAATTGTGGAAAAGCCAAAATGTGACCGACGTACATTTGAAAAATTGAGATGTACTTTTGACTTTATTTTCAAAATTTAAATTGAAAAGCTTGGTCTTCTGATCTGATTGGCCAACGCATTTTTATATTAGCGAGATAGAGACGCACATTTGGGCCATTCGATAGAAGTCTGTCCTGTAACACAGTTCTTAACTGCTAGTGGTGTTTTCCAGGAAATAATACATAAAATTCAGTGGGACGCCATACTCTAGCCAGCAGCTCAGCTGAGTTTTGCTAGTATTAAGTAACTGTGTTCTCACTTCTGAATTGTGAAGTTTCTGTTTTGGCACTAAAGTTGTGCCAAATGCCTTTGTTAGAGTACACAAGCGGATGTCTGTGCCGCCAAACATTGGTGTCTGTGCAGCCTAACATTTTACTCCAGCTACGGAGAGGAGTGGGCCACAAGAATCCTATACCAGATCGTCACAGGCGAGATAAGTGAAAACCTGGCCTGCTGGAGATTCACAACTATTCCACCATCAAATAAAGAATTAACTCTTGAGAGATATAACATTTAACTTCAGTCCATAAGTCAAGAGACAATGATTTTGGTAGTCACAGATTGGGAGTGATGACGCCACTCCAACGAAACATCCAGTGCTAGTTCTCCCAAAGACATTATAGATAATAGTAATATTAACCATTCTTATAATATACTTATGTACACAAATTACATTTGATTTTATGCCATATATATATATATATATATATATATATATATATATATATATATATATATATATATATATATATATATATATATATATATATATATATATATATATATATATATGCATTTCATTGATAAATCCATATCATTTCATATGTTCTGACCAACATAAAAATTGGTTCAGAACAAATAAATTTAAAAGATTTTAAAACTTAAACTATAACAGCCAGAGTTAGTTCAGTGTATTGTAGAGATTATTATTATTATTAGACTTATTCATTACATGTGTGTGTCTGTATATTATCTTAACTACACATTACATTTCAGTACCCTAGACATTGAACGTAGCTAACACTCATTATAGTAGAATAGGTCTGTTTGAGGTCGTAAAGTGGTAGCAGAAAGGCCTCCTGTAATTCCCATAAACTTTTATCTCAGGAGCCTTCACAGCTGACCTCATACAGTACACTAGGTAACATATCAACCATACAATAACATCAAAAACCACTACAAATATTGGGGGCTCGTCCGGGATATTAAGTTTATCAAAGATATTAGGATCTCCTGGTGTGGGAATTAAACTAGTGGGGACAGAGTTGTATAAATTTAAAAGTGTCCCTTAAAATAAAAAGTGGAAAATAAAAGTTGATGAATCTTCACAGCCAGTGGTAATTAGTTGATTAATTAATTAATATATTACCTTGGTAATTATATACTTAGAATTACCTTAGTCATTAGATACTTGAAATTACCTTGGTCGTTGTTAATTTGTATGTTAAAGTATGGCAGATCTAGCAAAATTTAGATCGGCTGCTGTGCTGACGGCGAAGGAGATGAACATCGAGGGTCAGGTTTTAATTCAGTATGTAACTTCAGAATGTGACAAGTATATTGAAAGGGAAGATAGGAGGTTAGCTGAAGAGAAGAGGTTACAAATTGAGGCTGATAAAGAACTTAATAGGCTGCAGATTGAGGCTGATAAGGAGATTAAAGCATTGGAGGCAGAAGAAAAACGACAGCAAAGGGAGGCAGAAGAAAAGAGATTGACTGCCGAAAGGGAAGCAGAAGATAGAAGATTGCAAAGGGAGCACGAATTACGACTAAGGGAGCTGGAATTACAAGGCCATGCTCCTGAAAATGGTGCCAACCCTTTTGCCTCAGATGCTACGCCTAGTCAGGGAGCCTCAACCTCAGCTATGGGGTTTCATTTAGACCATTTTGTTGAGAAAGACGATGACATCGAGGGGTACCTCAGTAGATTCGAATTATTAGCTACTACGTATGGGTTGGAGAGAGAGAGGTGGAGTCTTAAGTTATCACAAGGGCTTAGAGGTACTTCTTATGAAGTCTTTGCTAAGATGAATAGAGACGACCAAGACAATTATGACATGCTAAAGCAGGCTTTGTTATTGAGATATGAAAAGAATAGTGAATTCTATCGTAAGAAGTTTAGAAATGCCAAACTTTTGTCTGGGGAGACATACCACCAATTCTCTGCCAGACTGGAAACCTATTTGGAGAAATGGACTGCTCTGGGGAAGACCCAAGATCTTAAAGAGATGATCATAAAAGAGCAATTAAGAGAGTCCATGGCTCCAGACATGAGAAAATTTCTCATGGAACAAGGTGCAGAGAGGTTGGGGGAGGTTTTAAATGTCGCTGAGAGGTATCAGGCAGCCCAGGCAGAGGTAAGTGGCACTAAAAAGAAGCACATAGAAAATTTTAAAGCTCCACAGCAATTTAGTAGATTTGATAACAGAGAACAAGGTAATAAAGGCAGGACAAACTTTGATAGGCCACGAAATGATTATCGTGACAGAAACTCACAGTTCAATGACCAAAAATATAATGAAAGAAAACCGTTTAACCAAGGAAAGATATGGTGCAAATGGTGTAAGAAAGACAACCATAACACCGAATTTTGTAACAGGAAACCTTCAAACATTGCTGCAATGAAATCGGGGAATCAAAGATTAAAGGTTAATCCTAATGGACAGCAGGAACCTTATCACCCCCCAGTTTGTGAGGATGTTATTTGTAATGGGGTCACCACAAGGTGCCTATATGATACAGGTTTGGATTATGATTCAGTTGTGAAGTCTAGCCTAGTGGACCCAAGTCAGTATACCACAGAAACAGTGGAAATACAAGGGGCGACTAAGGACATACCACTCATGACACTTCCCATCGCAAGGATAACGATGAAAACTCGCTATGTGGAAGGAGAAATCAGAGCAGCAGTGATAGATGAACCAATCTACCCTCTGATATTGGGGTGTAGGTATGTCTTCTTGGGGAATCCCGAGAGACCTGTGATCATGGCGACAGTGCAGACCAGATCACAGAAAAAGGAGGAAGAAGGTGAACCTATAAATGCTCATCCCGAAGAGATGAGGAAGGCGCAGGCTGAGGATAAGACACTCAAGCCATGTTTTAAAAAATTGCCCAAATGCCACACACCTCCAAGCAAGGGAGAGTACTTTATGAGAACAAATTGATCTACAGGAAGGCCGGAACTGGAACAAATGGTCACAACCAGCTGGTTCTTCCCACTTCATATAGGGATAAAGTGATGGAACTCGGGCATGCGATTCCCTTCAGTGGTCACATGGGGATCAGCGCCACAGGACAGCGTATAGCTTGTCATTACTTCTGGCCAGGGATAACGGAGGATATAAAAAGATATGTTAAATCCTGTCCAGAATGTCAAAGGGTAGCTCCAAAGCATTGGACTGCTCATGCAACTCTAGGGGAAATGCCCATAGTGGGAACACCTTTTGAGAGGGTTGCAGTGGATATTGTGGGACCTCTCACTCGGACCAAGAGGAGGAACAGTTACATCCTTACTCTGGTGGACACTTGTTCTATGTGGGGAGAGGCGGTAGCCCTGCCATCAATTGATTCAAAACATGTAGCAGAGGCACTACTTACAATATTCACAAGATTAGGATTCCCGCATCAAATCTTGACTGATAATGGCTCACAGTTCAAGGGGAAACTAACGGAAGAAGTTTTTAAGCTATTTCAAGCCAGACACTTTCATTGTAGTCCGTACCATCCACAAGGGAACGGCCAGGTAGAGCGGTTCAATGGGACTCTCATTTCTATCCTGAGGAAGCTGGCACATGAAAAACCGGATATGTGGGATCAATTTCTGCCCGCCGCGTTGTTTGCGTATCGGGAGGTACCACATAGTTCAACTGGGATGGCTCCCGCAACTCTGCTATTTGGGAGACCAATAAAAGGTCCATTAGAAGCATTATTAAGGACCTGGACAGATGAGAAAGCAGAAGAGACTGTTACCTCATCGTATCAATATGTGAACGAACTGACCACTCGTCTGAAAGCTGGATGGAAACTGGCAAATGATAATTTGAGACAAGCCAGGAAGAAACATGCAGCGTATTTTAATAGGAAAGCAAAGGACAGAGAACTAGCTGTGGGAGAGAAGGTGCTTCTTCTACTACCCGGCAGCCAGAATAAGTTACAAATTGGATGGCAAGGTCCATATACGGTTCTAGAGAAGGTGTCTAGAACAAACTATAAAATTGACAAAAAGGGGAAGGAGAAGGTATATCATGTAAACCTTTTAAAGAAGTATCTGGACAGACCACTCCAGGAAAGCACCCCCTTACTGACCTTGGCTATCGCCACTAAAATGAAAAAGGAACCACTCACCTCACATGAATACCCATTACATCCCTGTGAGACAGCTGCACAAGTAAAAGTCAGTAAGCACCTGACTAAAAATCAGAGGGAGAGAGTTCAACAGGTTCTGGAGGAACATACAGATGTATTAACCGATAAACCAGGACATACAAATTTGCTACAGTATGACATGAAGCTGGTAGACTTAAACCCAATCTGTATGAGAGCCTATTCTGTTCCGTTCGCGAAGGAGAAGGCATTGAAAGAAGAAATAGATTATTTGTTGAAAGAGGGGATTATTTCACACAGTGAATCTTCTTTTAGCTCCAGTGTAGTTTTGTCGAGGAAACCGTCTGGGGAACATAGACTGTGCATAGATTACAGGAAACTGAATGCTGTCACAGAAGGACAAGTGGATCCATTACCAGACACAAAACAGTTATTTGCCAGATTGAACAAGGCAAAATACTTTTCGAAGGTGGATCTTAGTAAAGGCTATTACCAGATTCCAGTGAAGCCTGAAGTTAGACCTTATTTAGCTTTTAGCACCTCGGAAGGACATTATGAATTCAACATGCTACCATTCGGATTGAAAAATGCTCCGAGTGTATTTTCAAGGATGATGCGCAAATTGTTGGATCCCCTGAATAATCCATGTATCACGAATTTCATGGATGATATTCTCGTCGCCACAGAGACATTTGAAGAACACATTAACTCTCTGAAAATGTTATTTGATAAGCTTAGGGAAGCGAACTTGACTGCTAGACCAACAAAATGTTGTATTGGGTGCAAAGAGTTGGAATTCTTGGGACACACTGTATATCAGGGTAACATGACCCCTGACCCCCAAGAACTTGGAAAAACTGCAGAGAGCACCTAGACCACAAACAAAAACAGACGTGCGATCATTCGTGTCGTTATGTGGGTTTCACCAATAATATATCAAAAATTTTAACTCTATATGTGCTCCTCTGACTGATCTGACTCGCAAAGGAAATCCAGATAAAATTGTTTGGACTGCGCAATGTGAATTGGCATTCCAAGAGTTAAAGGAAAAAACTCACTAGCAAGCCTATTCTCAAATTGCCTGATTTGACACAGGACTTTGTGGTGAGAACAGATGCAAGTAATGTAGGCCTGGGGGCGGCTCTGTTGCAAAGGTCATCTTCACCCAATGGGGAACTGAACCCAGTCGCTTATGCAAGCCGCAAGTTGAATAAAGCGGAGCAAGGATATTCCACAAGCGAAAAAGAATGTTTAGCGTTAATCTGGGCAATAAAAAAGTTCCAAATCTATCTGTATGGTAGGACTTTTGTGGTCCAGACGGATCATCAGCCCCTAGTGTTCTTATCTCAGGCCAAGCATGAAAATGCAAGATTGTTAAGATGGTCTTTATTGTTGCAACCTTATCAGTTTATTATTGAATATATCCCGGGGTCATTGAATGTCGGTGCAGATTTCCTCAGTAGGCACCCCTGTGATCAAAATTAGAGTAGTTGGCAGGCGTGAGATTAATTTTATCTATGTGTATCACTGGTTTTGGAACTTGCATTAGTGCATGTTCTCAAGTGGGGAGATGTGTGATGAATTTACCGTGATACAACGTTAAAATATCTCCAATTATAAAGATAACATGTAGGGATAAAATAATGCGTAAGATACTAGGATACATGCTCGCCTATGCCAGCGTTTCCTACCGCCATTGAAACTAACTAGTTAGACATGCAGACGAAACGGTACCCTTTTAGACGGGAGGGAAACGGAGATAAAAATCATTATGACGGTCTGAACACGTGTTTGAATCTAAAAAGGCAAAAAGACGCAATTTGTAGTTTAAAGAAAAAAACCACGCCACTAGTTGACACAATGTAAGGAAATGGACAGAAAAAGACCTTAGCTCTTGTTAGAAACAGTCGTATCTTAGACGTTTTACCGTACTTGGTTGTTTTGTTCGAATATAGCGGCAAATGCCATACCCAAAGGTTCAAAACAAGATTCAAAAACTAACCTTGAGAAAAGTAGGTTTTTCTTTAATAATAAAGTTATGAAAATAAAACCTAGCTAGTTTGATAGCCCATCTTAAGCAGAGAAATAATATACTTTTAATTATACAGACGGACAGATAACACGGAAGATATTGACGAAAGACCGTATTGTTCCTATCAGACTAGAGAACAGTTTTTTGTGCATACTTCACTAAAGTTACATTTTTGCGTCCTTGAGACAGAAAAATGCAAAAATCAAACTGCAATAAACTAGCGGGGCAAACTCGGTAGATAGTGGCTAAAAATAACTTAGGAGGCAGGTTTGTGCAGATTTTACATGTAGTTAGCCCAAAACAACAAGTGAAATTGGGGAAAAGCCAAAATGTGACCGACGTACATTTGAAAAATTTAAATTGAAAAGCTTGGTCTTCTGATCTGATTGGCCAACGCATTTTTATATTAGCGAGATAGAGACGCACATTTGTGCCATTCGATAGAAGTCTGTCCTGTAACACAGTTCTTAACTGCTAGTGGTGTTTTCCAGGAAATAATACATAAAATTCAGTGGGACGCCATACTCTAGCCAGCAGCTCAGCTGAGTTTTGCTAGTATTAAGTAACTGTGTTCTCACTTCTGAATTGTGAAGTTTCTGTTTTGGCACTAAAGTTGTGCCAAATGCTTTTGTAAGAGTACACAAGCGGATGTCTGTGCCGCCTAACATTGGTGTCTGTGCAGCCTAACATTTTACTCCAGCTACGGAGAGGAGTGGGCCACAAGAATCCTATACCAGATCGTCACAGGCGAGATAAGTGAAAACCTGGCCTGCTGGAGATTCACAACTATTCCACCATCAAATAAAGAATTAACTCTTGAGAGATATAACACTGATCATTACAAACACAAAGTTCCCCCATAAGCGCATACATGCATACACTAGATGTGAACCAACCAAGAATGAGAAGTCAGTGATCGACTATGCCATTGTTCGGAGAAGCTCATTCAGATATGTCCGAGATGCAAGAGTCTGGAGGGGGCCAGAGATTAGAAGTGATCACTACCTGCTAACAACCAAACGAACAACTGAAATAGTTGCTCAGCCTAGGAACTGCCCAACATCACGCAAAAAACCAAGTAAACGAGCAGGAGAAATGAGCATTAGGACCTACAAGCTGAGAGAGCCAGAAATTAAGACCAGATATCAGGGGCTTATTGCTACAGCGGTGAGCAACACAGAAGAACGACCTGATGACTTGGAAACCCTCTGGAATAAATTCAAGGATATCATAAAGACAGCTGCTGCAGAAGCATGCGGTGAAGTCCGACTTGGGAACCAGAGAAAGAGGACACCTTGGTGGACAGAGGAAGTTAAAGAGAAATAAGAGAGAAGAAAATGGCATGGAAACAATACTTAGGAGCTAAAAACACAACAGGACAAATGGAAAAATATAGAGAATATGTGACACTCAGAACAGAAGCAAAGAACAAAGTGCTAGCAGCAAAACAGAAGTACTGGGAAGAATTTGGAGAAAAGCTAGAAAAAGATGCACAAGAAAACCAGAAATTGTTCTATAAGACCCTAAAGAACATGAGGAAGGAAAAACAATGCCCTCTCAAATTTATAAAGGACAAGCAAGGCAAATTGCTTACTGCCCCGAAGGAAGTAATGGAAAGATGGAAAGAATATTTCTCAGAACTCCTGGATGGTGAGCATGGTGAAGCATCGGAAATGATAACCACTAGCACAGAAGAGAAAACCAATGATGGTGAAGATGACATAAAGATGGAAGAACTGAGGGCAGCACTAGAGAAAATCAAGATGGGCAAAGCAGCAGGGCATGATGGTATAACACCAGAAATGGTTAAGTACATGGGAGCATCAGGCGACCTATTACTCTTAAAGGTCCTACAGGCAGCATGGTGCAACAAGACCATACCAAAGGATTGGGAGATTGCCATCATAACACCAATTTTCAAAAAGGGTGACAATCGACAATGTGGAAACCATAGAGGCATATCCCTTCTCAGTGTCCCTGGTAAAATCTACTCTAGAATCCTAGAGCAGAGACTCCGACGCCTAGCTGAACCACAACTGGATGAGGTCCAGTGCGGATTCCGAGCAAACCGAAGTACTCAAGACCTAATCTTCACACTCAGACAGCTGAGTGAAAAGGCCCTTGAGTATAAGAGTGAGATCCATCTTTGTTTCATAGATCTGGAAAAGGCGTTTGACAGGGTCCCCTGGAGCAAACTTTGGGACTGTTTGGCAAGGAAGAATATTCCAGCACCTCTGATTCATGCTATACAGAGCTTCTAAAAGTCTTGCATAAATTATGTGAGGACAGCAAACCATAAGTCAGAAGAGTTCAGGACCACCACTGGTGTAAGACAAGGTGATATCCTATCACCTTACCTCTTCATACTCCTTATGGACGATGTCATCAAGGCATGTAAGGAGAGAACAAGAAAGTATTCAGTGGGGTACTGGAAGATGAGACAGGTCTATATTTCGGAGCTGGCATTTGCTGATGATGTTGCCCTGATTGCTAAATCAGAGGCACATCTCCAATCCAACCTGCAAGTCTGGAAGGAAGAGCTGGAGAAGAGAGGGATGGTCATAAACAGCTCTAAAACAAAATCCACCGTAATATCACGAGAAGAAAGAAAACATCAGATTAAGTTGGGAGAACAGGTCCTGGAGCAGGTCGACCACTTTAAATATCTCGGAGCTATTATAGACCGAAAGGGAGGCATCAAAGAAGAGCTGGCCACTGTAAAAGCAGCGGCTGGGAGACTTTTTCAGGCCATAAATCGTGGATTCCTCAGCAAGAAAGAGGTTGGTAAGAAAACGAAGATGGCTGTATACCGCTCCACCTATGTCCCAGTCTTGACATATGGATGCGAGTCGTGGGCAATGACTACAACCCACAAAAGCCAGATCCAAACCTCAGAAATGAGGTATCTGAGGAAAGTGGTTGAAGTAACAAGAAGAGACATGGGCCGCAACCAGACGATCCGTCAAGGCCTAAAATCCCATCCGCTGCAGACCCAAATAGAACAGTCCCAACTAAGATGGTTTGGCCATGTCTGCAGAATGGGAGAAGATCGGCTACCACGACAAGCATGGGAAACAAAGAGCCAGGGATCCAGACCTCCAGGACGACCCAGAGTCCGCTGGGAGGACAACATTAGACAATCTTTGAAGGACCGAGGACTAGAATGGAACCAGGCCAGGAAGAAGACAGCTGATAGAATGGTCTGGTGCTCTCTCTTCCAAACCTCTACACCTCACGGTAGAAGGGGAACGACTAAGTAAGTAAGATATATAACATTTAACTTCAGTCCATAAGTCAAGAGACAATGATTTTGGTAGTCACAGATTGGGAGTGATGACGCCACTCCAACGAAACATCCAGTGCTAGTTCTCCCAAAGACATTATAGATAATAGTAATATTAACCATTCTTATAATATACTTATGTACACAAATTCCATTTGATTTTATGCCATATATATATATATGCATTTCATTGATAAATCCATATCATTTCATATGTTCTGACCAAAATAAAAATTGGTTCAGAACTAATAAATTTAAAAGATTTTAAAACTTAAACTATAACAGCCAGAGTTAGTTCAGTGTATTGTAGAGTTTATTATTATTATTAGACTTATTCATTACATGTGTGTGTCTGTTTATTATCTTAATTACACATTACATTTCAGTACCCTAGACATTTAACGTAGCTAACACTCATTATAGTAGAATAGGTCTGTTTGAGGTCGTAAAGTGGTAGCAGAAAGGCCTCCTGTAACTCCCATAAACTTTTATCTCAGGAGCCTTCACAGCTGACATCATACAGTACACTAGGTAACATATCAACCATACAATAACATCACAAACCACTACATCGGCCTCTCTTTCGTTTTCCTTCAGGGGTCCATAGCATAGCTGTTCTTGTGATGGCATCGGGGTCTCTTCTGAGGCCATGGCCAACCCAGCTCCAGCGTCTGCCAGCTATGATGGTGTGCATGTCCTCTTGCTTGCTCCGAGTAAGCAGATCTTGGTTGGTGATGGTATTCGGCCAAAAGATTTGGAGAATTTTTCTTAGGCATGTTGTGTGAAAAGAGGACAATTTCGACATTTCCTTCTCTGTAACTCTCCAGCTCTCCGCGCCATAGAGAAGCACAGAAAGCACACAGCTCTGATATAATCCTAATTTTGTGCTTGTGCTGTACTGAGAGGACTTCCAGATGTTGTTTAGACTAAAAAAGGCTGTTCTTGCTTTGTTCATTCTGTTGTTGATGTCTCTGCTTGCTCCGCCGTCTGGTGTTACTATGCATCCTAGGTGTGTGAAGGCATCTGGCCTATTCCTTACTGATATGGGCTCAGGGTTGCTCACATTGAGCGTCATGACCTCTGTCTTCTTTAGGTTGATGTTCAAGCCCACCTGCTGGCTATACTTATTAAGTCTATCCGTTTTTTCCTGGATGTGCTGATGTGAATGTGCTAGCAATGCAATGTCATCTGCATATTCCAGATCTTCCAATGTAGAAAATGTAGTCCATCTTATTCCTCTTGGATTGCCCTCTGTTGTCTGGCACATCACCCAGTCTATGACTGTTAAAAATAGAGTGGTTGATAAGGGGCATCCCTGTCGTACTCCTGTCTTCACTTCAAAGGTTATGTTGCTCTGCCCAATGCTACACGTAAAGTTGGCATTATATATATATATATATATATATATATATATATATATATATATATATATATATATATATATATATATATATATGTTAGTTCACATGTTAGTAATAAAATATGAAATGTAAATCACAACTTACGCCAATCCTGGCTCACAGACTTTTGCTCAGATGAATAAAAGAGCCTCGAATCAGCCTGTTACATGCGTCTGGGGTGTCGTTAATTTAATAAGTTCCCTCTCTGACTTCGTGTGTGGTCCTTCAGTTTCCTCAGTCCCGGTTTCCTTATTTAAAATTGTGGTAAAGTGGGATGTTATAAATATTTATAGGGGACTTAGTGTACTGACTGAGATCAGCTGTGAAGGTATATATATATCTAATAAGAGTAGTGTATTATATATAACCTTACTTGCTGCCACATATGTATACCTCAGTCAGAATTATTCTGGAATAGTGTGATGACTACGTTATATGTCTAGGGTATGTGTATGATGAAGTGTAAGTCAAAACAACAACAGACAGATAAACAATTTAATTTATTCCACTACACTTGACAACACTGTGACACTCACATACATATAACACTCTAAAGGATATCTTAAAGGAGTCACTGATAACTTTTCAAATAACAATATGTATTCATTGCTGTCATGAATATATATGTGTCCTGATTCAAATACAAAGGGAACCAGGAATCACAATCAATTTTAATTACAAGGTATATGTACAGAATTTATTAATATGATTCATGTAGTGACATATATTATCAATGGTATCCTATGTGTGTCAGTTGTGTAGTGTTAATATGAGGTAATACTGGTTTTGTTTTGTTCAAGCTCTGTTGGTATTTGTCATCATGACTTCAATAGTTTGTCTTTATTGGAACTAGTATTGGAGATGTTCTCAGTTCCTGATATTAAAACAATTAAATTCCCCTCTTAATTGTATTTTACACTGTCATTTTAAGATGGGGGTACATAATGTTGAGCTCAGCTGGCCACATCAGCTTATCTTGCGTGATGGCGGCAGGAAAAGACTCCTCTGCTCGATTTCTCCCCTGGGCTCTGGAGACACCTCACTGATAGCTAAATGGACCAAGGAGTATGCTGTCCGACTCTGGATTCAGCAAAGCTCTGACCAGGTGCTGCTCAATAACGTTAAGACCACAGTCCCTGAAAACAAGAAGGATGTACCTTCTACGTCATAACTAATTTATACTCTCTTTTTACACTGAGCACAATACATCACAAACATTGAGTTCAGAGCGTTAGGCCAACTGTCAGCTTCATCTGAAATACTTTATACCAGTATTTCCCTCCCTAATGGTTACTACGCCTCTGCAATTCCAGCATTATTTCTGTCTAATCAATAATCTAGGTGTCAGTGTACTGTTTGGCCATTCCATGCCGTTTTACTTTCCTCCGACACCTTCTGTTCAGGCTGGAGCATTATAGGCTTTTCCTCATGTTCGCTACTGAACTACACATATATACAGGCATAAATTAACAATTTACATTCAATTTTCATTAAAAGATATTGAATATTTCAAACCTACCACAATTCATGGAAATACACAGATACGTTGACTAGCAATGAATTCTGGCACAAATACTGGCACAAATTCCCATCTGCTTATGTTCCAGGCTTTTATTTAGCAAAAATATGAGCTGGCTTCAACGCACTGTTGCTTTATCAAGCTTATTTGAACTAGTGGTCTCGAACTAACGCTCCTAAGTGATTATATCAGCGAGTCTGGCCAATGGAGCCACGTTTCGACAAGTGTTTGAAAAAATTTTACCTTCCTACGTCTCCCCTAACAACCAAGGATAGCATTTATAGTCCGACTAATCGTGTTTAGCCTTACATATCATTCCAGCCAATCAGTTCAAATGTAACTTGTGGCCCATTTCCCGTACAATGGTGGTTTAAAAAAATCTACCACTGAGCGATTCTGATTTTGGGTGTTGTCTGACAGCACCATCATTTTATTTTGGCTATAACTTGTTAATTCCTAGACTATTTGCATAACACTTAACATATTCTTTGTCAGCAAGCCCTAAGGAACCCAAATATACAAATTTAAAAGAGCTAAGTGGCGGCGTTCAAAATATGCAATTTCTTCTACCTCCTGTTTCGAAGATGTGCTGTCTGGGTACTGTAATGTTTTCAAACGTAAACCCATCTAATGTCATCTTTTCTAATAAGCGTTTTCCAGGATTTTTTAAAACCTAACTCTGGGAAGGTTAGTGTTTTTATCACTGTCCGTCCGAAAAAGTTAGTGCATGTGGCCTTACACGCGTGATAGTAGTAATTGTGTATCGCGTTACGCTTGTTGGGGGGTGGCATTAATAGCGAGACGCGTGTTTAATTTTGCATGCGTTCCTGATTTTCAGCCCTCCCTTCTTTCTATTTGAGTCCATCTGTTCGTTCGTTTTGGTAACGTAGTATAATTAATGTTAGGATTAATTTAGGTCATTACGCAGTGTGCCTCTCAATGTTTTTCTTAGAAATGCAATACCCGTTTTAATGTGTTGTGGAAACGCTTGTATTTATGCAGTGGCTTATATTTAACGTGGAAACGTTACAATTTGCCGACGAAGTAGAAAACAAGGGGGATTTCGAGTACAGTCATTGTGACAGCACTGTTCTTTACCATTCTTCTTCCTTTTATTAAATTTATTTGTTAGGCTTTGCATTTACCTTTTAATTTATATATGTGGATTAGAATATTTCACGACACCTCCCCTCTTAAAACAGACATCCCATGTCAGTCCTTTATTCTATATACACATAGATAAATGTAAGTCAACTTGACTTTACTCTGCTGTGGTGCTATCATGGTTTTTTGTAGTTGGGTCCATTCAGAGTAGGCACTACTCATGAAATCTGCCTCAGACTTCTACAACCAATAATATATTTCGGTTATGTTACTGAACAGCCGCAAGTGTGAGTGCTTGTCTTAATGCTGCTTCGCAACCCGTATTCACCATTTCTCTTCTCTGAGTCTGCGCAATGACATGTCCAGAGAACATTATATTTCTCTCAAAATGTACGTTATGAGGAGATAACATATACCTGGTGATAGCAGAGTTTTCGTAGTGGATCCCATAATCTTCTTATTATCCTGTATGAAACATTCGGAATATCCTCAATCAAAGAGGCAACTCAGGGATTCATTACGTTCCTCCGAAATGTTTACATCCAACAATTTTCTCATCATTCTAGAGAAGACACTAGGCGCATTCTTCAATCCAAATGGCAATCTATTAAACTCATAGTGTCCTTCTGATGTACTAAAAGCTAGGTATGGTCTAACCTCAGGCTTTACTGGAATCTGATAGTATCCTTTACTCAGATCCACTTTTGAGAAATATTTAGCTTTATTTAGTCTGGCAAACAGCTGATTTGTATCCGGCAATGGATCCACCTGTCCTTCTGTAATAGCATTCAGTCTCCTGTAATCTATACAGAGTCTATGTTCTCCAGAGGGCTTCCTTAAGAGTACAACACCGGAACTATACGAAGATTCACTGTGTGAAATAATTCCTTCCTTCAATAGATAGTCTATCTCTTCCTTCAAAGCTTTCTCTTTAGCAAACGGAATCGAATATGGTTTCATACAGACAGGTGTGGGGTCTATCAGTTTAATATCATATTCCAATAGGTTTGTATGCCCTGGTCGGTCTGTTAACACCTCTGCATGATTATTTAGAACCTGTTGCACTCTCTCTTTCTGAGTTTTCGTTAAATGTGTACTGATTTTCACCTGTGCTGCTGTCTCACAGGGGTGTAATGGATATTCAAATGATGAAAGTGGTTCCTTTTTCATCTCCATGGCGATGGACAAGGTCAACAAGTGTGTCTCTTCCTGATGTTCTCTTTCCAAATATTTCTTCAGGAGATTCACATGATAGATTTTTTCTTTCCCCTTCTTATCTATCTTATAATTTGTTCTAGATACCTTCTCTAAAACTGTATATGGACCCTGCCATCCAATTTGTAACTTATTCTGACTCCCGGGCAAAAGAAGCAGTACCTTCTCTCCCACAGCCAAATTTCTGTCTTTCGCCTTCCTGTTATAATAGGCAGCATGTTTCTTCCTGGCTTGTTTCAAATTTTCATTGGCAAGTTTCCAGCCAGTTTTTAAACGAGTTGTCAGCTCATTCACATATTGGTATGAAGATGTAATGTTTTCCTCTGCCTTTTCATCAGTCCACGTTCTTAACAAAGCTACATATGGACCTTTAATTTTGTGGACCTATTTGTCCATGCACCGGTATGGTCTCTTTCACTCGAAGCTCTATAGTGATGATTTTTCTTCCCAGAATTATCATGCATAAAACGACCGCTACCAATTTTTCTTTTGGGGCTTTCTCCCCACTTAAAATTCTTGATGAGAGATTTCCTCTCTACATCCTCTTCCTCCAGTTTGTTTAAGTCCGATTGAGGGATTGTCGGCTTATCCTGGGGTAAGACATCTTTTTGCACTCTCCGCATAGTGGCCATTGTAAAACAGTTAAGTGAAGCTTGTCCGTGAAAAGGGGCTTCCCATTCCATTTGGTCCACTTTATCAAATTTATATCTCTTTTTATTATCAGGCCTAATTTTGCCCCGTGGCGTGTCCAGGTCCTGATCCATGTTCCCACTTGTGGGTGTTCCCTCATGTGCTATGCTACACCTTTCTACAAAATTCTCAATGTCCCATCTTGCTTTAGGCCAATAATAATTGTGAGCCACCTTTTGAATGATGGTACCTATCTTCTCATGGTCCCCATCTGGTTTCACATGTAGGCTCCTTATTAAGTCTGCCCTATATCTTTTAGGAAGTACCAGCTGTCCCTGACCTTTGGATCTAGCTCCAGTCTTCCTATACATCAACTTGTTTTTCATGTAAAAATCTCCCTTGCCTGGAGTTGTATGACAAGTTGCCAATTTTCTGAAACAAGGCTTGAGTGTTTTATCCCCAGCCTGTGCCTTCCTCATCTCTTCTGGAGTGGTATCCAACATAATATCCTCCTCCTGTCTTGAGGTCGACCTGACCTGAAGGGTTGCCATATGCACAGGTTTCCTTCTGCAACGGTCAGTGTCATGATTGTCCATCTGACAATTTTTACACCACCTTTTTCCTTGGTTGAAAGATTTTCTTTCATCATATTTCCTTTCATCGAATTGTGGGAATTTATTTTTATTTTCATACCGTGGCCTATCAAACTGGTGCTTACCTTTATTTTGATCCCTAGGATCAAATTTATTAAAGTTCTGTGGTGCCCTAAAGTTATCCACTTGTTTCTTTTTATTACCTGTTACCTCTGCTTGAGCTGATTGACACCTTTCAGCAACATTTAGCAACTCACCCAGCCTCTCTGCACCTTGTTCCATGAGAAACTTTCTCAGGTCTGGAGCCATGGACTCTCTTAATTGCTCTATAAGGACCATTTCCTTAAGATCTTGGGTTTTCCCCAGAGAAGTCCATTTCTCCAAGTATGTCTCTATTCGTGCAGAGAACTGGTGGTAGGTTTCACCTGACAGTAGTTTAGCATTCCTAAATTTTTTCCTATAAAATTCTGCATTCTTTTCATATCTTAACAAAAGAGCCTGCTTTAGCATGTCATAATTTTCCTGATCACCTCTGCTCATTTTTGCAAAAACTTCATAAGCTGCCCCACGAAGTCCCTGAGATAACTTTAAGCTCCACCTTTCTCTCTCTAACCCATATGTGGTAGCTAATAGTTCATACCTATTTAGATAGCTCTCTATATCATCGTCTTTCTCAACAAAATGATCTAAATGGAAATTCATAGCTGAGGTTGAGGCTCCCTGGCTAGCGGTGGCATCAGAGGCAAAGGGACTGGCACCATTTTCAGGAGCATGGCCCTGAAACTCAAACTCCCTTAGTCGTAACTCATGTTCCCTTTGTAATCTCTTATCCTCTGCTTCCCTTTCTGCAGCTAATTTCTTGTCTTCCCTTTCTGCAGCTAATTTCTTCTCTTCCCTTTCTGCAGCTAATTTCTTCTCTTCCCTTTCTGCAGCTAATTTCTTCTCTTCCCTTTCTGCAGCCTGTCTTCTTTCCTCGGCTTCCAATGCTTTTGCCTCTTTGTCAGCCTCAATCTGCAACCTCTTAATTTCTTTTTCAGCCTCTAACTTTCTTTCGGCTTCAAACCTTCTTTCTTCGCGTTCAATAAATTTGTCACATTCCGTAGTTACATAGGCAACCATAACGTGCCCATCTAATCCTAACTCTTTTGCAGTCTGAACAGCAGCAGATCGAAATTTGGCCAGGTCCGCCATTGTCTATCAGGTAAATTTATACAATGTCTAACCAACAATTCAATCTCTAAATATATATCTAATGGACAACACAGGCACCGTGAGCTCAACCTTATTTAATTCCACCCAAGGATACCTTTTAATTCTTATATTCCCTGAAGTGAATTACCCCCAATATTTTTAATAGGTAAAGATTCAAAATCCCAAGAGCGAGACCCCAATATATGTGGTAAAGTGGGATGTTATAAATATTTATAGGGGACTTAGTGTACTGACTGAGATCAGCTGTGAAGGTATATATATATCTAATAAGAGTAGTGTATTATATAAAACCTTACTTGCTGCCACATATGTATACCTCAGTCAGAATTATTCTGGAATAGTGTGATGACTACGTTATATGTCTAGGGTATGTGTATGATGAAGTGTAAGTCAAAACAACAACAGACAGATAAACAATTTAATTTATTCCACTACACTTGACAACACTGTGACACTCACATACATATAACACTCTAAAGGATATCTTAAAGGAGTCACTGATAACTTTTCAAATAACAATATGTATTCATTGCTGTCATGAATGTATATGTGTCCTGATTCAAATACAAAGGGAACCAGGAATCACAATCAATTTTAATTACAAGGTATATGTACAGAATTTATTAATATGATTCATGTAGTGACATATATTATCAATGGTATCCTATGTGTGTCAGTTGTGTAGTAGTAATATGAGGTAATACTGGTTTTGTTTTGTTCAAGCTCTGTTGGTATTTGTCATCATGACTTCAATAGTTTGTCTTTATTGGAACTAGTATTGGAGATGTTCTCAGTTCCTGATATTAAAACAATTAAATTCCCCTCTTAATTGTATTTTACACTGTCATTTTAAGATGGGGGTACATAATGTTGAGCTCAGCTGGCCACATCAGCTTATCTTGCGTGATGGCGGCAGGAAAAGACTCCTCTGCTCGATTTCTCCCCTGTGCTCTGGAGACACCTCACTGATAGCTAAATGGACCAAGGAGTATGCTGTCCGACTCTGGATTCAGCAAAGCTCTGACCAGGTGCTGCTCAATAACGTTAAGACCACAGTCCCTGAAAACAAGAAGGATGTACCTTCTACGTCATAACTAATTTATACTCTCTTTTTACACTGAGCACAATACATCACAAACATTGAGTTCAGAGCGTTAGGCCAACTGTCAGCTTCATTTGAAATACTTTATACCAGTATTTCCCTCCCTAATGGTTACTACGCCTCTGCAATTCCAGCATTATTTCTGTCTAATCAATAATCTAGGTGTCAGTGTACTGTTTGGCCATTCCATGCCGTTTTACTTTCCTCCGACACCTTCTGTTCAGGCTGGAGCATTATAGGCTTTTCCTCATGTTTGCTACTGAACTACACATATATACAGGCATAAATTAACAATTTACATTCAATTTTCATTAAAAGATATTGAATATTTCAAACCTACCACAATTCATGGAAATACACAGATACGTTGACTAGCAATGAATTCTGGCACAAATACTGGCACAAATTCCCATCTGCTTATGTTCCAGGCTTTTATTTAGCAAAAATATGAGCTGGCTTCAACGCACTGTTGCTTTATCAAGCTTATTTGAACTAGTGGTCTCGAACTAACGCTCCTAAGTGATTATATCAGCGAGTCTGGCCAATGGAGCCACGTTTCGACAAGTGTTTGAAAAAATTTTACCTTCCTACGTCTCCCCTAACAACCAAGGATAGCATTTATAGTCCGACTAATCGTGTTTAGCCTTACATATCATTCCAGCCAATCAGTTCAAATGTAACTTGTGGCCCATTTCCCGTACAATGGTGGTTTAAAAAATCTACCACTGAGCGATTCTGATTTTGGGTGTTGTCTGACAGCACCATCATTTTATTTTGGCTATAACTTGTTAATTCCTAGACTATTTGCATAACACTTAACATATTCTTTGTCAGCAAGCCCTAAGGAACCCAAATATACAAATTTAAAAGAGCTAAGTGGCTGCGTTCAAAATATGCAATTTCTTCTACCTCCTGTTTCGAAGATGTGCTGTCTGGGTACTGTAATGTTTTCAAACGTAAACCCATCTAATGTCATCTTTTCTAATAAGCGTTTTCCAGGATTTTTTAAAACCTAACTCTGGGAAGGTTAGTGTTTTTATCACTGTCCGTCCGAAAAAGTTAGTGCATGTGGCCTTACACGCGTGATAGTAGTAATTGTGTATCGCGTTACGCTTGTTGGGGGTGGCATTAATAGCGAGACGCGTGTTTAATTTTGCATGCGTTCCTGATTTTCAGCCCTCCCTTCTTTCTATTTGAGTCCATCTGTTCGTTCGTTTTGGTAACGTAGTATAATTAATGTTAGGATTAATTTAGGTCATTACGCAGTGTGCCTCTCAATGTTTTTCTTAGAAATGCAATACCCGTTTTAATGTGTTGTGGAAACGCTTGTATTTATGCAGTGGCTTATATTTAACGTGGAAACGTTACAATTTGCCGACGAAGTAGAAAACAAGGGGGATTTCGAGTACAGTCATTGTGACAGCACTGTTCTTTACCATTCTTCTTCCTTTTATTAAATTTATTTGTTAGGCTTTGCATTTACCTTTTAATTTATATATGTGGATTAGAATATTTCACGACAAAAATGCTAGAGATTTCCTGGGCTATATTGTTAAGTCCTGATAAAAACTCCAATAAAAGGTGTCCGGTATGTTAAGAAGGAATTCTGAACTCTAATTCTTCACTGTAGCAAGGTCTAGTATCTTGGCGAGCCATTTCTCAAGTGAAATAGCTTGAGAAAATGGTCAGATTATATTCACTGCCTTCCCACGCGTTCGTTATGCGCGCCTCAAAGGATCAGCCAATCTGATTTTGAATCTTTTGCATGACTCAGCTAATGCAAAATTTCAAACATTACTTTTCTGAACATGGGTTGTACACATCCACTTGCCCTTGGGTACAAACTTACGAACATATCGGTAAACTCATATAACAACGTGTTCCCAATGTAACAATCATTACTCTTATCAGGAAGTAATCTGTGTCTGTCCATCAGTTGTCTACCCGTATTCCAAGCTTTGGTGATGCGCGTACCTGCTTCTTATCAGTGATTAAGCACTGCGCTGAGGCGATTTACTTGTTAGTCTGTATACTGATATCGCTGCGTCCACGATAGCCAACATGGTTAGGTCGCTGCCACTCCTTGCAACGCAAGGAGAAATGGGTAACAGCCAGATATGTCTACTTATCCCTGAGAAGAGTGTAAGAAGGAAAATACATAATATATGCTACACATAGCAGAAAAAGAAAGAAAGAAAGTGTGACAAATGAAAGCAGACAATAAATTCAGTACCACAAATGTACCGATACTGCCGGAGTGAAACAAAGATCGATAGGGGCCACCCCGTTCTGTCACACCACAGGAATAATAGATTCCATAATTAGTTCTTCATGACAGGCAGAACAGGTGTTCCAAATTAATTCTTCACCACAGGTACAATAGATTCCATAATTAGTTCTTCGTCACAGGTATAATAGATTCCATAATTAGTTCTTCATAACAGATACAATAGATTTTACAGATTAATTCGTCACCACCGTTACAATAAATTCCTCAATTAATTCTTCACCACAGGTACAATAGATTCTATAATAAGTTCTTCGCCACAGGTACAGTAGATTTTATAACTAGCTTTTCACCACAGGTACAGTAAACTTAACAGTTAGCTCTTAACCACACGTTCTGTTCCATAGTTCTTAACCACAAGTAACGTAGACTTCATAGCTAGCTCTTCACCGCGAGTCTGATAGATTGCATTGTTAATTCTTAATCACATGTTTTCTATATTTCATACTAAATACTTCACAGTTCTCTGTCTTCCACTACTTCTTCTTCTTATTCTCAACCCTTTGAAAATAAAGTTCGTTCGTTCGTTCGTTCGTTCGTTCTCTTTGAGATGCCTTTATCACCAAGATTCTTGAATTAATCTCTCCTCATGACGTGTCCAAAGAACTTTCACCAACTATGTTTTATCGTTTTTATTATTACATGACTTTTTTCTGTCTCTCTGAAGATTTCCTTATCTTATGTTCTTGCTGTTCAAGACATCCGATTAATTTTTTTTTCTTGAGAACCACTTCTTAGCTCAATCTAGCTTTCTTTCCATTTGTTTATTGTTCAAGTCTCACATACAAAATATAATACAATATCAATATAGCATCATACTACTATCTTCCTCACTGCCAGTGGTAGGTCTTCTTTATTGTTGATAAGAATGTTTGTCATGTTGCAAAACGCTATTTTGCCTTTTCCTTTGCTTACTTCTAAACAGGCGCTCTCTTTTCTTTAATATTTAAATAAAAAATGTTTTGGAATTAGTTTTGCAAAGTAACGTATACGGGAAATCCCGAAACGTTCTGTATTTCCCGTATAAGTTACTCTGTGAAACTGATTCCATAACGTTTTATTTTTTAATTTATGTATTACCTACCTGACCAGTTTTACAGCCGACCCCTTGTTTTTTATCTCTTTTCTTTATTATCGTCCTCATGGTCGTTGAAATCTCTACTACGGTACTACTTATCTCCCTTTTTTCTCATGTTAACTATAGTTTATTTTACAGAACCTATGTCTCTCGCGGCAAAGCTGCCTGGTTGGAATCACGGTGCCGACACGTTCCAGTCAACCCAACTGTAACTGGGTACCTGACTCTGCTATTTGAATTAGGGAAGGACAAGGCAGCGAGGAAGGGAACTGGTTACTCCACCTCTCGATGCTGGACCCTAGTTAAGCGAAGTCTCTAACACTTCACTCCCCTACGGTAGTATCTGTTACGGGACCACCTTTATAGTGCACCGTAAATGGCATATACATAGTAACATAATATAACACAGCACCATTCACTAATTGGTAATGTTTTTTTTTTTAATCCACAGGTCTCCACGGCTGTGGTAGAACCTTACAATTCCATCCTGACCACGCACACGACTCTAGAACACTCCGACTGCGCCTTCATGGTGGATAACGAAGCTATCTATGATATTTGCAGGTATCAGTTTTTTTTAATTAAAAAATATCCTCTTTTTAAGAAAACGACCGCTTTTTGGTCCTTGCTAACAGTGGGTGATACAAAATGGCCGCTCATATATTTTTGCTTCTGACCTTTCAACTCTGAGACGTCTAGGACGTCAAACACGTGCCAAGTTTTCCTGTCACGTGCCATCAGCTCTCGGTCTTTATATATCTTCCTCATCATTTTCATTTCTGTCTCCAGTTCCCCTCTCTATGGGTTGCCCTGTCTACCTCTACTCTTACCTTGGAAATTCCCGAACAAGACTGCATTGTAATGCTATCAACAGGTTTCCTCAGTGTATATCCTTTCCATTGTCAGCGTATTCTTCTCATCTCGTTCGAATGGCACTTGTTTGGTTCTTGTCATCAATTCCACGTTGGTAGTTAATATTTCCCCTTTAAAAAAATTTTTTTTTGTAGCTTAAAGGATGGGATGACTGGTCCCATGCCCAACCTTCTTTAATCGTCTTTTACGACATGCAAAGGTCACAATGTTACTATTCCATGCTCCGCTTTCCGACCCGGCAACTCACGGTCACCACCTCTACATATATCAAGTAAAGTTGCTATTACCAGATCTGAATGTTCTATAATTTAGCACCATATGGCACGAACTTACTTATTTATTAAATAGTTCACAGCTGTAGCTAATGAGCTATACGTAGTACGAACATTATGAGAAATTATAGATCGTTTGATTTGCGATTAGAATACGGATATTTTCAGACTGAAAATATCAGGTTTCTAGACGACAGCTATACATTTTTCTGGTTAAATTTACGACATATGCTTGCAGATTCATAGGCTGCTTGCCGATACAGTTTTTTGATGTCCGTATTTATTACATCTTTTGGTTTTGATTCATTCTGTAAGGATTACTACAGTTGTAACTGCTAGGGTTAAAAAATATGACCTGAATTGAATGCATTCGCGTATGTTGCAGTTTACAGAACTTATGAATACAATTAATATGTAAATTTAAAAAAAGAAAATGGTATGGAATCCTGTTTTACAAATTAACGATACGCTGAAAACACGGGACGTTTTGGGGTTCACACTTCATTTTCAATGTACTGCCAATTTTAAAACTCATTCCATATCATTTTGTTTTAAATTTATATATTACTTCACATACCAGTTTTGTAACAGCTCTGTCGTGGAATATTCTAATCCACATATATAAATTATTAGGTAAATATGAAGCCTAACAAATAAAATTAATAAAGAAAAGAGCAATGGTAAAATAACAGTGCTGTCACAAAGAAGGTACTCGAAATCCCCCTTGTTTTCTGCTTCGTCTGCAAATTGTAACGCTTTCACGTTGATATTAAAGGCCTTCTGCAACATACACGCGTTTCCCAAACACACAATAAAATGTGCTGCCTTTCTAAGAAAAAACCTTGAAATATGCAAGTTGACCTAAATTTTAAATTCCATTCATGTCTTTTTCTACACTATGTTACCAAAAACAAAAGACAGATGGACTAAAGGGTAGCGAGAAGGGAGAGGCAGAAAGCCGAACACTAAACACGCGTCGCGCGATACACAAATGCTGCCATCACGCGTGTAAGACTACATGCACTAACTTTTTTGGACGAACAGTGATAAAATACACTACCCTTCCCAGAGTTAGGTTTTAAAATCATAAAAAACGCTTATTAGGAAAGATAACAATAGATGGGTTTACGTTTGAAAACATTACAGTACCCAGACAGCACATCTTCGAAACAGGAGGTAGAAGGAATTGCATATTTTGAACGCAGCCACGTAGCTCTTTTAAATTTGGATATTTGGGTTCCTTAGGGCTTGCTGACAAAGAATATGTAAAACGTTACGCAAATAGTCCAGGAATTAATAAATTATAACCAAAATAAAATAGTGGGGATGCCTGACAACATAAAATCATTTCTGCTCATAAAATTTTTTTATAACGTGTTTGAACAAAACCTTACGTTACAGAAATAGCCTACCATGTAAACTCCAAATTGATTGGAGCGCAACAAATGAAAGACTAACCACGATTGGTCGGGCTATAAATACTATCTTTCGTTGTTAGGGGAGACGTGAAAAGGTAACATTTTTTCAAACACTTGTCGAAACGTGGCTCCATTGGCTAGACTCGCTGATATACTCACTTAGGAGCGTTAGTTCGAGACCACTAGTGCAAATAAGCTTGATAAAGCCACAGTGCGTTGAAGCCAGCTCATATTTTGCTAAATAAAAGCCTGGAACATAAGCAGATGGGAATTTGTGCCAGAATTCATTGCTAATCAACGTATCTGTGTTTATTCTATGAATTGTGGTAAGCTTAAACCATTCAGTATCTTGTAATGAAAATTGAATGTGAATTGTTAATTTATGCCTGTATATATGTGTAGTTCAGTAGCAAACATGATGTAAAACCTATAATGCTCCCGCCTGAACAGAAGGTGTCGGAGGAAAGTAAAACTGCATGGAATGGCCAAACAGTACACTGACACCTAGATTATTGATTAGACAGAAATAATGCTGGAAGTGCAGAGGCGTGGTAACCATTAAGGAGGTAAATACTGGTATAAAGTATTTCAGATGAAGCTGACAGTTGGCCTAACGCTCTGAACTCAATGTTTGTGATGTATTGTGCTCAGTGTAAAAAGAAAGTATAAATTAGTTATGAAGTAGAAGGTACATCCTTCTTGTTTTCAGGGACCGTGGTCTTGATGGTATTGAGCAGCACCTGGTTAGAGCTGTGCTGAATCCAGAGTCGGACAGCATACTCCTTGGTCCATCTAGCTATCAGTGAGGTGTCTCCAGAGCCCAGGGGAGAATTCGAGCAGAAGAGTCTTTTCCTGCCGCCATCACGCAAGATAAGCTGATTTGGCCAGCTGAGCTCAACATTATGTCCCCTCATCTTGAAATGACTTTGTAAAAATAACATTCAGAGGGGAATTTAATTGTCTTAATATCAGGAACTGAGAACATCTCTAATACTAGTCCCAAAAGACAAACTATTGAAGTCATGATGACAAATACCAACAGAGCTTGAACAAAACAAAACCAGTATTACCTCATATTACTACTACACAACTGACACACATAGGATATTTTTAATAATATATGTCACTACAATATTCATATTGATAAAGTCTGTACATATACTTGTAATTAAAATTGATTGTGATTCCTGGTTCCTTTGTATTTGAATCAGGACACATATACCTTTATGACAACAATGAATACATATTGTTATTTGAAAAGTTATCAGTGACTCCTTAAGATATTTTCATAGAGTGTTATATGTATGTGAGTGTCACAGTGTTGTCAAGAGTAGTGGATTAAATTAAATTGTTTATCTGTCTGTTGTTGTGACTTACACTTCATCATACACATACCCTAGACACATAACGTAGTCATCACACTATTCCAGAATAATTCTGACTGAGATATATAGATATGTGGTAGCAAGTAAGGTTATCTATAATACACTACTCTTAATAGATATAGATACCTTCACAGCTGATCTCAGTCAGTACACTAAGTCCCCTATAAATATTTATAACATCCCACTTCACCACATATATTGGGGTCTCGCTCTTGGGATTTTGAATCTTTCCCTATTAAAAATATTGGGGGTAATTCACTTCAGGGAATATAAGAATTAAAAGGTATCCTTGGGTGGAATTAAATAAGGTTGAGCTCACGGTGCCTGTGTTGTCCATTAGATATATTTAGAGATTAAATTGTTGGTTAGACATTGTAGAAATTTACCTGATAGACAATGGCGGACCTGGCCAAGTTTCGATCTGCTGCTGTTCAGACTGCAAAAGAGTTAGGATTAGATGGGCAAGTTATGGTTGCCTATGTCACCACGGAATGTGACAAATTTATTGAACGCGAAGAAAGAAGATTAGAAAAAGAGGCCGAAAGAAAGTTAGAGGCTGAGACTAAGAGGTTGCAATTTGAGGCTGAGGCTGAGACTAAGAGGTTGCAGATTGAGGCTGAGGCTAAGAAATTGGAAGCAGAAGGAGAAGACAAAAGATTGACTGCAGAAAGAGAAGACAAGAAATTAGCTGCAGAAAGGGAAGCAGAAGAAAGAAAATTAGCTGCAGAAAGGGAAGCAGAAGATAAAAGATTACAAAGGGAACATGAGTTACGACTCAGGGAATTTGAGTTTCAGGGCCATGCTCCTGAAAATGGTGCCAGTCCCTTTGCCTCTGATGCCACTGCTAGCCAAGGAGCCTCAACCTCAGCTATGAATTTTCATTTAGATCATTTTGTTGAGAAAGACGATGATATAGAGAGCTACCTAAATAGGTATGAACTATTAGCTACCACGTATGGGTTAGAGAGAGAAAGGTGGAGCTTAAAGTTATCTCAGGGACTTCGTGGGGCAGCTTATGAAGTTTTTGCAAAAATGAGCAGAGGTGATCAGGAAAATTATGACATGCTAAAGCAGGCTCTTTTGTTAAGGTATGAAAAGAATGCAGAATTTTATAGGAAAAAATTTAGGAATGCTAAACTACTGTCAGGTGAAACCTATCACCAGTTCTCTGCACGAATAGAGACATACTTGGAGAAATGGACTTCTCTGGGGAAAACCCAAGATCTTAAGGAAATGGTCCTTATAGAGCAATTAAGAGAGTCCATGGCTCCAGACCTGAGAAAGTTTCTCATGGAACAAGGTGCAGAGAGGCTGGGTGAGTTGCTAAATGTTGCTGAAAGGTATCAAGCAGCTCAAGCAGAGGTAACAGGTAATAAAAAGAAACAAGTGGATAACTTTAGGGCACCACAGAACTTTAATAAATTTGATCCTAAGGATCAAAATAAAGGTAAGCACCAATTTGATAGGCCACGGTATGAAAATAAAAATAAATTCCCACAATTCGATGAAAGGAAATATGATGAAAGAAAATCTTTCAACCAAGGAAAAAGGTGGTGTAAGAATTGTCAGATGGACAATCATGACACTGACCGTTGCAGAAGGAAACCTGTGTATATGGCAACCCTTCAGGTCAGGTCGACCTCAAGACAGGAGGAGGATATTATGTTAGATACCACTCCAGAAGAGATGAGGAAGGCACAGGCTGGGGATAAAACACTCAAGCCTTGTTTCAGAAAATTGTCAACTTGTCATACAACTCCAGGCAAGGGAGATTTTTTACATGAAAAACAAGTTGATGTATAGGAAGACTGGAGCTAGATCCAAAGGTCAGGGACAACTGGTACTTCCTAAAAGATATAGGGCAGACTTAATAAGGAGCCTACATGTGAAACCAGATGGGGACCATGAGAAGATAGGTACCATCATTCAAAAGGTGGCTCACAATTATTATTGGCCCAAAGCAAGATGGGACATTGAGAATTTTGTAGAAAGGTGTAGCATAGCACATGAGGGAACACCCACAAGTGGGAACATGGATCAGGACCTGGACACGCCACGGGGCAAAATTAGGCCTGATAATAAAAAGAAAAATAGATTTGATAAAGTGGACCAAATGGAATGGGAAGCCCCTTTTCACGGACAAGCTTCACTTAACTGTTTTACAATGGCCACTATGCGGAGAGTGCAAAAAGATGTCTTACCCCAGGATAAGCCGACAATCCCTCAATCGGACTTAAACAAACTGGAGGAAGAGGATGTAGAGAGGAAATCTCTCATCAAGAATTTTAAGTGGGGAGAAAGCCCCAAAAGAAAAATTGGTAGCGGTCGTTTTGTGAATGATAATTCTGGGAGGAAAAATCATCACTATAAAGCTTCGAGTGGAAGAGACCATACCGGTGCATGGACAAATAGGTCCACACAATTAAAGGTCCATATGTAGCTTTGTTAAGAACGTGGACTGATGAAAAGGCAG
This sequence comes from Oreohelix idahoensis, assembly GCA_024509875.1. NCBI lineage: Eukaryota > Metazoa > Mollusca > Gastropoda > Stylommatophora > Oreohelicidae > Oreohelix > Oreohelix idahoensis. Next base: position 27,981 of record JAMPIV010014535.1, on the reverse strand, counting down.
AGGAAAACATTACATCTTCATACCAATATGTGAATGAGCTGACCACTCGTTTAAAAACTGGTTGGAAACTTGCCAATGAAAATTTGAAACAAGCCAGGAAGAAACATGCTGCCTATTATAACAGGAAGGCGAAAGACAGAAATTTGGCTGTGGGAGAGAAAGTACTGCTTCTTTTGCCCGGGAGTCAGAATAAGTTACAAATTGGATGGCAGGGTCCATATACAGTTCTAGAGAAGGTGTCTAGAACAAATTATAAGATAGATAAGAAGGGGAAAGAAAAAATCTATCATGTGAATCTCCTGAAGAAATATTTGGAAAGAGAACATCAGGAGGAGACACACTTGTTGACCTTGTCCATCGCCATGGAGATGAAAAAGGAACCACTTTCATCATTTGAATATCCATTACACCCCTGTGAGACAGCAGCACAGGTGAAAATCAGTACACATTTAACGAAAACTCAGAAAGAGAGAGTGCAACAGGTTCTAAATAATCATGCAGAGGTGTTAACAGACCGACCAGGACATACAAACCTATTGGAATATGATATGAAACTAATAGACTCCACACCTGTCTGTATGAAACCATATTCGATTCCGTTTGCTAAGGAGAAAGCTTTGAAGGAAGAGATAGACTATCTATTGAAGGAAGGAATTATTTCACACAGTGAATCTTCGTATAGTTCCGGTGTTGTACTCTTAAGGAAGCCCTCTGGAGAACATAGACTCTGTATAGATTACAGGAGACTGAATGCTATTACAGAAGGACAGGTGGATCCATTGCCGGATACAAATCAGCTGTTTGCCAGACTAAATAAAGCTAAATATTTCTCCAAAGTGGATCTGAGTAAAGGATATTATCAGATTCCAGTAAAGCCTGAGGTTAGACCATACCTAGCTTTTAGTACCTCAGAAGGACACTATGAGTTTAATAGATTGCCATTTGGATTGAAGAATGCGCCTAGTGTCTTCTCTAGAATGATGAGAAAATTATTGGATCCTCTGAATAATCCCTGTATAACAAATTTTATGGATGATATCCTTATAGCAACAGAAACATTTGAGGAACACATTGACTCTCTGAACATGCTGTTTGATCGACTTAGGGAGGCAAATTTAACAGCCCGACCAACCAAATGTTGCGTTGGATGTAAAGAATTGGAATTTTTGGGACACACAGTTTATCAGGGAAACATGACCCCTGACCCAAAGAATTTAGAGAAACTACAGAAAGCCCCGAGACCACAAACCAAGAAGGACGTGAGATCCTTTGTCTCATTATGTGGTTTCTACCAGAAGTATATCAAAAACTTTAATTCCATATGTGCACCGTTAACTGAATTGACACGTAAAGGACATCCAGATCGCATTACATGGACACCACAATGTGAAATGACTTACCAAGAATTGAAGGAAAAGCTCACAAGTAAACCCATTTTGAAATTACCTGACTTAAGTCAAGAATTCATAGTAAGGACGGATGCAAGTAATATTGGGTTAGGTGCAACTCTACTACAGAAATCAGATGCATTGGATGGGGAATTAAGCCCAGTGGCATATGCTAGCAGAAAGTTGAATAAAGCTGAAATCAACTACTCAACTAGCGAAAAAGAATGTCTTGCAGTAATATGGGCGATAAAGAAATTCAATATTTATCTATATGGGAAGGCATTTAAGTTGCAAACAGACCACAAACCTTTATCGTTTCTAGCACAGGCTAGGCATGAGAACTCCAGGTTACTCCGATGGTCTTTACTTTTGGCTCCATATAATTTTAGCATTGAGTATATATCTGGAAAAACCAATTTGGGAGCGGATTTTTTAAGCCGTCATCCGTGTGATGAGAATCACCGTAAACCCCAGAAATAATAATAAATTTCTCTATGTGTATATAGAATAAAGGACTGACATATAATGTCTGTTTTAAGAGGGGAGGTGTCGTGGAATATTCTAATCCACATATATAAATTATTAGGTAAATATGAAGCCTAACAAATAAAATTAATAAAGAAAAGAGCAATGGTAAAATAACAGTGCTGTCACAAAGAAGGTACTCGAAATCCCCCTTGTTTTTCTGCTTCGTCTGCAAATTGTAACGCTTTCACGTTGATATTAAAGGCCTTCTGCAACATACACGCGTTTCCCAAACACACAATAAAATGTGCTGCCTTTCTAAGAAAAACCTTGAAATATGCAAGTTGACCTAAATTTTAAATTCCATTCATGTCTTTTTCTACACTATGTTACCAAAAACAAAAGACAGATGGACTAAAGGATAGCGAGAAGGGAGAGGCAGAAAGCCGAACACTAAACACGCGTCGCGCGATACACAAATGCTGCCATCACGCGTGTAAGACTACATGCACTAACTTTTTTGGACGAACAGTGATAAAATACACTACCCTTCCCAGAGTTAGGTTTTAAAATCATAAAAAACGCTTATTAGGAAAGATAACAATAGATGGGTTTACGTTTGAAAACATTACAGTACCCAGACAGCACATCTTCGAAACAGGAGGTAGAAGGAATTGCATATTTTGAACGCAGCCACGTAGCTCTTTTAAATTTGGATATTTGGGTTCCTTAGGGCTTGCTGACAAAGAATATGTAAAACGTTACGCAAATAGTCCAGGAATTAATAAATTATAACCAAAATAAAATAGTGGGGATGCCTGACAACATAAAAAAAATCATTTCTGCTCATAAAATTTTTTTTTATAACGTGTTTGAACAAAACCTTACGTTACAGAAATAGCCTACCATGTAAACTCCAAATTGATTGGAGCGCAACAAATGAAAGACTAACCACGATTGGTCGGGCTATAAATACTATCTTTCGTTGTTAGGGGAGACGTGAAAAGGTAACATTTTTTCAAACACTTGTCGAAACGTGGCTCCATTGGCTAGACTCGCTGATATACTCACTTAGGAGCGTTAGTTCGAGACCACTAGTGCAAATAAGCTTGATAAAGCCACAGTGCGTTGAAGCCAGCTCATATTTTGCTAAATAAAAGCCTGGAACATAAGCAGATGGGAATTTGTGCCAGAATTCATTGCTAATCAACGTATCTGTGTTTATTCTATGAATTGTGGTAAGCTTAAACCATTCAGTATCTTGTAATGAAAATTGAATGTGAATTGTTAATTTATGCCTGTATATATGTGTAGTTCAGTAGCAAACATGATGTAAAACCTATAATGCTCCCGCCTGAACAGAAGGTGTCGGAGGAAAGTAAAACTGCATGGAATGGCCAAACAGTACACTGACACCTAGATTATTGATTAGACAGAAATAATGCTGGAAGTGCAGAGGCGTGGTAACCATTAAGGAGGTAAATACTGGTATAAAGTATTTCAGATGAAGCTGACAGTTGGCCTAACGCTCTGAACTCAATGTTTGTGATGTATTGTGCTCAGTGTAAAAAGAAAGTATAAATTAGTTATGAAGTAGAAGGTACATCCTTCTTGTTTTCAGGGACCGTGGTCTTGATGGTATTGAGCAGCACCTGGTTAGAGCTTTGCTGAATCCAGAGTCGGACAGCATACTCCTTGGTCCATCTAGCTATCAGTGAGGTGTCTCCAGAGCCCAGGGGAGAATTCGAGCAGAAGAGTCTTTTCCTGCCGCCATCACGCAAGATAAGCTGATTTGGCCAGCTGAGCTCAACATTATGTCCCCTCATCTTGAAATGACTTTGTAAAAATAACATTCAGAGGGGAATTTAATTGTCTTAATATCAGGAACTGAGAACATCTCTAATACTAGTCCCAAAAGACAAACTATTGAAGTCATGATGACAAATACCAACAGAGCTTGAACAAAACAAAACCAGTATTACCTCATATTACTACTACACAACTGACACACATAGGATATTTTTAATAATATATGTCACTACAATATTCATATTGATAAAGTCTGTACATATACTTGTAATTAAAATTGATTGTGATTCCTGGTTCCTTTGTATTTGAATCAGGACACATATACCTTTATGACAACAATGAATACATATTGTTATTTGAAAAGTTATCAGTGACTCCTTAAGATATTTTCATAGAGTGTTATATGTATGTGAGTGTCACTGTGTTGTCAAGAGTAGTGGATTAAATTAGTCCCCTATAAATATTTATAACATCCCACTTCACCACAAGCTCCCTTATTTATTTATTTAATTACACACACACTATGCTTTGTGAGACTTCGTACTTAAACACATAGTCCGTAGTCTCTTGCTGTTGCGTCAACCAAACATCTCTATGCATCAAGCAGGGATTGTGTGCCAAGTTGTGATTCTCAGACGCAAGATCTGTTATATTTCGACACGCGCTCTAATATTACCGATGAACTTTCTGTCTTGTTTGAACGGGGCACTCCTTGCCAAAACGAGGCAAAAACTCATAATTCAAGAACAAAAATGTGTGCCAAACGTAATAATAATCATAAAACGCAAATTTAAAATGCTGGATATCACATTTATGCATCGTGGAGCTGGACATATATTGGTATCTTAGTCAAAACTAAAATAACAATTTGCAAACACGAATTGCTTTTCTGTCGGTATTCAAAGTTTTTCAGTGGCATCTACCCTCCTTCATTATTTTATTTTCCAATTCATTTCATTTCCTCATGAAATACATCTGTTTGAAATTCAAATATAGTCTCACATTGGTATTTATTTTTATTTCATTTCTTTCTGATATGTATTTTTGTTCAACTATTTCAGTATCTGAGCAAAACTTGGCGCAAAGAGATAGCGTTCTATGCATAAGAATACCCGTAAGAAATAATTCTCGGCCATCGGCTGCACTGAAAAGGCCTGATGGCGTGTTTGTAGCTCTTTTGTCCTTTGTGTCTGCAGGTCCTGAAAGTATGATTGTTGGACTCGTGTGTCATTTATTCGTGTCTGTCTTTTTTTTTTTTTCGTTTGTTTCCAGCGTTACTAATATATGTGGTTAGAAGATTCAGTGTGTATCTTCTCTATATATCACTGATTCCAACGATCAGTCTAAGGATTCTTCTTTGTTCCACCTGTTCTGTTATGTTATTCTGACGCATAAGGCGAATCATACTGATGAATCTGTTAGATCTGTTAGCGCATTTTCAGAATTTAATTTCATTTATTATACGAGTAGTACCCTTCTAAAAATCATGTATGTCTTTCTCAATGGCACATCCGAACCAATTATATTTTTCCATATTGTAAGCTTTATTTGAAGCATTTACAATGCAGTTTTGAATCTAATTTTCACTAGCGTGTGTAATCTACTGCTGTTTCCTAGGAGCATAGATATACAGCAGTAATTTTCTAATGTATCATGTTTCATATTGAGAAGTTGGCAGCAGTCATTTCAAGCTTTTCTGATAGATCTTCATCCTTCGTCTCCTTCTGCCTGGTCGTTCTCTTCTTCTTTTTCTTTTATCCTCATCGCACCCCAAATAATGGGGTCTTTTCTGTTTGGACATGCGCCCTCATGTAATGACAGACATTGTCTCTGGGTTAAACTAAACGTGCCTCACCAAGACAAGGCAAAACTATTGACAAGACCAGCGGTGGCCAAACTACGGCCCGCGGGCCAAATCCGGCCCGCCAACCAGTTTTGGCCGGCCCGCCAACCTGTTTTGGCCGGCCTCTTATTGTTGATTGAAGCCACACTCTTCACAATGAAATAACACATAAATGTATGTTTGAAATAAATAATTAAATGTCATATTACAAATTACAAAACAAATTAAAACAACAGATTCATTATATTTTTTTTACAGTAATTTCAGTCCGAAGACTGGTATACATGTCTTGGCAGATGTGCAGTACAGTAGTTTGCCGTTGCTTTCTGTACGTGGTTCATTATACATGTATATGTAAAACTAAATCTCAGAACGTTATTTTTTAAGGATTTTATAGGTCTGGCCCTCTGGTGTTACCCTTTACCATAATCTGGCCCTCGGCCACCACTGGACAAGACGAACAATTTTTTTGTGCCTATGGCTCCAAGTCTTTGAATTTTTCAGTTTTTTTTTCTTTCAAATGATTTACATTTTCCACAGTTTATCGTTTGGAGTCGGCAAATTGGATCTATACCTTCGGGACAAAGATTGGCTCTGAGGGCTGGGTCAGTCGGGCCGGGGTACGAAGCGGGACTTGGATGGGTCCGGCCAGGGTCTGGCCGACGCCGCTAGACAGCTGGCCAGCCAAGCTCGGAACGCGGCTGCAGTCTTCCCTTGAACCGCCCCAGATATGCGGCGTCGCCTCCCGGCGGCATCCGCGTCGGCTGGCATTCAACAGCCAACTCCGAACTGGTACGGGCCAACGTAATTCGACTGTCTCATTAACACAAACTGCTCTTGAGCAAATTGATGGAGGTGATTTTGACCTTGAATAGCGTATATAGGAGAAAGGATCCTTCTGATGATGAATTGCAATTTATGCCTATACATACGATTTTGAGGTTTTGATGGGCTGGCAACATGTCAAGTAAAACAATAGCCACAGAAACCAAACTGCAGACGGCATAAAGAAATATGCTTCGTGAAGGATTTTGGAGAAACTATGCTTGCATATTGACTCCTCAAGGAGTGAATGAGTTAGCAAGCTCTGAAGAACCTACTACAGCGTTGGCTCCATGCTCTACCGCTAGGAGCAACAAGGAGGCAGGGGGAGGAGGGTGATCGTTGGCAGCTGTCAGTCCCTTGCAGATGTGGTTCCCTTAATGCAGGGGTTCTCATCCTTATTTTGCTTATGCCCCCCTTCCCTCTTTCTGGGTCGCATTTTCCTCTGTGGCATAGTCGCTGTTAGCGGGAAAAAAGGTACTTTACCATCTTATTGTGGCCCCCTAGAAAAATGGCATGGTCTCCTGGGGGGATGGCCCACACGTTGAGAACCACTGCTTTAATGGAGACATGTTAATGAAGCAAATTAGTTTTATCTCTGATGTAACTGTCACATATTTCTGATGTTTGATTTTTCTTCACCTAATTCTGCATTTCTTATCCAATCAAGGAGAAACCTGGACATCGAACGCCCATCCTACGTGAATTTAAATCGACTAATTGGTCAGATCGTGTCATCGATCACTGCATCACTTCGATATAGCTGGGTAGAGTGAAGCGTGTCGATACCATGAATCGGACCCGGCACCTTTGCTGCGCGAGACCAGTGCTCTAAGCACTCTGTCAATGGTTTGGTAGATCTCTATAATGACGGAGGGGGGAAAAAGAAAGAGGTTTTAAATTACGGAAATTCTGGGATGATTCCACCCCCACCAGCATTTAAAAGTGTTGTTATCTGCAGGATTTAACTTATTTATAAAAACACAGAAGCTATCTTACTAATATGCAATTTATTCGTGAACTACATATGCTGCGACAGCGATCTGTTATGTAAAGTTAACATTCTTTAAAATATCTAGTTTGAATTTTCCACCGCTCTGTTGATGGAATATCAGGTAGCAGAGCTTCCGTCAAAGTTAAATGTTACATAATGGATACAATTATTCCAAATTTCGAAAACTCTGAAACCTGAAATCAGACAATGATTTTATCATAGTAAATATTTACGAGCGCTCAGCCTTTCTAATGTAGATCCCACAGCTTCTGCTGCACTAAAGAATATGTATATTTTAATATCACTGTCTAATATGCACCCAGTGTACTGAGTACCGTGTGTTACAGGGGCCCTAAAGGGGAGCAACGAATAGTAATACTGTACCCTACAATGTCAGTGGTAAAAAGCGACTAAATTATGGGGCTGTTTACTCCATCCCGTAAAAAAACAAAAACTTTTTACCAGAAAAACTTCAACAAGCGCTATGGATAAGTCAAATACAGAAAATAAATCATCTCAGCCGCTCAAGACAGAAGAAGATCCTCTGGAAAGACGGTGCATGAAGCAACTCAGAGAAAGCCGAAAGGAGTCTCCAGGATTGGCAGCTGGAATGTTCGCACTCTACATGAACAAGGGAAAACTGCACAGGTAGCAGCAAAAATTTCGAATAACGGGAAAAAGAGGCAGAGGTAGACCAAAAAACACATGGAGAAGAGAACTAGATACAGAAGTGAAAATGATGAGGAAAACATGGAAAGAACTTGAGCTGATGGCATGTGATTGGAAGACTTGGCATCAGCTTGTTATTGCTGTGTCACTCAGCAACCAAGAAGCAAAGAAGAAAGAAGAAGAAATTTAAAGGTAACCTGAGCCGGACGATGTTCTTCCTGCAATTCCATCGACAAAGCTTAAAATTCACGCTAAATCATATTTTACTACATGTCAACTAAAGATCTATGCTCATAGAGGAGCTAAAGTGTATTCATTGATTGAAACTGAATAAAACTTACTCTTCCTCACAGCCGAGAAAGCGTACCACGAGCAAATGTCCGTGGCTGAAATCACCAACGCATGTTTTGAGCCGTACAATCAGATGGTCAAGTGTGATCCTCGCATGGGAAAGTACATGGCCTGCTGTATGCTTTACCGTGGAGATGTCGTGCCCAAGGACGTCAACGTTGCTATTGCAACCATCAAGACAAAGAGATCAATCCAGTTTGTTGATTGGTGTCCTACTGGGTTCAAGGTTGGGATTAACTATCAGCCTCCAACTATTGTTCCAGGTACGAATACCTTCTGACAGGCCTCTGAAAGGGAAATGTAAATACTGTTTATTTATTTAGAGAAACGTGCTGTTAGAAGCATTGTTATTTTTTATGGTGTGTGTGTGTGTGTGTGTTTTGTTTTTTTCCTGCTGTTGGTGTTTTTTTTTTTCCTGCTGTTGGTTTTTTTTTCTGGAAATATTTCTCAAGTTCCTTATATTTTGCTGCGCAAGACATATATTTCCATTTAGGTGTTTCAGTATAGGTTAAAATTTTAATATTTTAAATTTAAGTTACTTACTTACTTACTTAGTCATCCCTCTTCTGCCGTGAGGTGTAGAGGTTTGGAGGAGGGAGCGCCATACTATCCCATCGGCTGTCTTCCTTCTGGCCTGTTTCCAATCTAGTCCTCGGTCCTTCAGAGATTGCCTAACGTTGTCCTCCCAGTGGACTCTGGGTCGTTCTGGAAGTCTGGATCCCTGGTTTAGTTTATGTTGTATACCTGTACTTTTAGTTTAAATGTTTCCTTTCAATTAAAGCTTTACTCTCTCTCTCTTTCTCTTATATATATATATAAATTAATTCAAAATGTTATACAAAATCCCTCATGTGGAAGACTCTGGCACTGGATTGGACTCATATTAAGAAAACCAGTTGATAGCATTACAAGGCAGTCCTCTTAATGGGATCCCCAGGATAAAAGCAATAGAGAGAGACTAAAATACATGGAGAAGAGAACTGAAGAGATACATTGAAATGATAAGGTAAACGTTGAAACATCTTGAACTTATGACACAGGAGAGATGAGCGTAGCATGTTTTTGTTGACACAGGAGAGATGAGTGTAGCATGTTTTTGTTGACACTGGAGAGATGAGCGTAGCATGTTTTTGTTATGGACCTCTTTTCCACAGGGAGTTAAAAAATATTGGTTGATCGATTGATCGATTTCAAATCGATGTTATTTGAACGGCAGGGGCGATCAGTACTTGATGAAAGAAAAAAGATAAAGCAGGAGTGCTTGTTATAATGTACCTGTGGCAGATATCAAGCGTAGCACAAAGATTATTCTTATAAATATTTTACGTGGCTGCCTTCTACGAGTGTTATGGTCTTCAGTAAGGTGTTATGTCTTTTTACGTGGTCAAAATACTTTACCTGTCTAATTTTAATCTGCTTCTTTAATTCTCTTCCCATTCCTAGGTTTTCAACGACTTCATGTGTTGTTTATATATGTATTTTATATTTTCCTACATGTAAATTCATTTTACACAGCATGTGTAGACATTCATTTTACACAGCATGTGTTGACATTCATTTTACAGTATGAGAGATATTTTCATGTCCCTCGTTGTGTAGTACATGTCTTACTTTCAGGTGTCTTCCGATACTCTTGATAATCTTGTATATTCAATATACATGTGAATGATTCCTGTCTGAATATTGTCAATTGCTGGCTAATTTAGATGTTATGTAATTGTTAATATCCTGCTTCAAAGATGCCCAACATATGTGGAACAGAGAAAGGACATATGGCCGACACTTGTACTATTCGCGGAAAAGCTCTACGGAGATGTAAATAGCCTCAAACTGTCTATCGCTTTCTTTGAAAACATTCAAGTGGACGTCTGAGAGTGTACGAAGAAGAAGAAGAATGTCACGTGTCTTGTATATGTGGCTGCATATTCAAACATTTATCAGATATATTCATATCAGCTGTCAGTTATGTCCGGTAAACAACTGGTTAAATACGCCCAATGTAATTCCTGGTGGAAACAAAGAAACAGAGAAGAACTACTGCTTCAACAGGCATGTCGTAAAATGCCATTAACTCTTTGACTCCGGAACAACGCTCAGAGCGTTAGTCAGATTTAACACCCGTGCCAAAATAAGTCTCTGAGCGTTGTTTTTAGTCTATCCCGAATTAAAATTACGGCACAGGGTGGAATATAATTGCGGAGTCAAAGAGTTAATAAGGTTGTGCATGGGGCTGGCAATCTCATCATATAAAACGAATTGTTAAAGAAACACTGCTGCAGGTACCAGTGAATGCTGTGATATAAGCTTCCTGCAAAGGGGGCAGTTTATGTGATGGTCCCTTGCTCTATGCGGAGCGAAAAGGAATTATGGTGATGTTGAATTAATATATATAAAATCCCAGCTTTTTCTGTCAGTAACGCTAAGGGATGCTACTTTGGTTGAAAGTTAGACATTAATTGTATTTTTTCCCTTATATGTACTCTCCCGAAAATAGTAACACTTACCAAAGAACAATGCGCAAATGACGGTGTGCACAAAATATATTTATAGAATGTGTGAACCCGTATACACACATTGGGATCTTCGCTGCTGCTACGTAGTTCGTGTACTGTGGTGATGCACAGTGGTTTTTAAAAATACTTTTGAATAAGTAAAATTGCCGTTAGGTATTGATGCTTTTGAATGTAATTCCCGTCTTATGACGGGCTTTTACACTACTAATTATATAATACTGATATATCTCGCCCAAGTTCAACGGGCGGTGTGCATGTTGAGTAACACAACAGCCATTGCTGAGGCATGGGCAAGACTGGATCACAAATTTGATCTCATGTACGCTAAGAGGGCATTCGTGCACTGGTATGTTGGTGAAGGTAAGTTTTAGCAGGATTGCCATAAATCTTTTACTTGCTCTCAGTCATGTACGTGTTAGAACACGTGTCAAATCTTAACGTTGTAGTATATTTTTTGTCAAATCTGCACATTACTGAACAACTGTCGCAGCACGGTTGGTTAAGATATAGGTAAAATGTGTAATGTAAGAAAGATGTATATAGGATCTCATTAGTGGCTTGTGAAATTTTAAGACATCTATAAAGTAGGGGTAAAGTATAAAGACGAATGTTCTCACAAAGAGATTATATCACTGAAGGGCACTGGAGAATAAATTCTATTTCCTTGTGACAAAGTAAACTGAATATGTAAGCGAAAATAATATTCTCATAAACACTAAACAACTACAAGTCTTAGTCTGTCGGATCTATCATCACGTGCACTGGTGTATTATCAAGAAGCTTGTACTTATAGGACGTTTTAGATTGTAGTGTTCACTTTGTAATAATCGAGAATGTACTTTAAAAAATGTTCCTTGATTACTCTGGGTGTGAAGTTCTGAGATATATGTAGGAAAAATCCTTAGGCTTTTGGCTGTAATCTTGTGTTGTCAGCCGTTGCGTAGGTGGTTATGTGCTGTCAACCAGCCGCGGTTTGACTTTATACACGTGAGCGTTGATCTAGACTCACTTATGGTTAGGAGTTACGGCATCTCTGGCTTTTGGTTCTGCTGATCGGTCAAAGACTTGCCCGGCTGTCCCACCTGGCGCTGGACACTCAAATTCTACAACTGTGAATGTTTGTCCGCTCAGAAACCTAAAAGTCAGAATACACAAATGTGGCTTCGTGAGTTTCCCTGTCATATGGGAACAGTTATCCCTCCCATTCATTCACTCATACACCAGGCATATCAGATGTATCCTCTAAAATTATTATTTGAGATGATTAGTTTGTCATACATTCTAGAGATTATAGGCAAACTTAGGCCTACGTAACTTCATGAGTTGGTTAGTTTAGTCAGTCTTTTCTCAAGATATTTGTCTACAGTGCTAGTCCGTTTAATGCACATGATGAGAATAGTCAAAAAATCTAATACATTTATACTACAGTACGAGATAAAGCGAATATTCGCTTCGCTAAGCGGTCAAAGCGCTTTCCTCTCGCGGCACAATTACCTGGTTTTAGGATTAAAAGCCGACAGTGACACACTCCAGTTTACCCAGCCGTAAATGGGCACATAGCAGTGCTCTTTAACTAGAGAAGGAAAAGCAGCGAGGAAGGGAACCGGTCGCCAAACCTCGTAAAAAAGCTGGACTTTTTATGATGAAGGTTTTAACACTTCACTTCCCTCTGGAATCTCCGCCATGGGACTGCCTTTATCTGTGTAAACGATAAAGCAATTGCAATGCTTATATGATGTCATCTCTTGGCTTGGTGCTGGTTGCTCCAAGTTTTAAAAAGCAACAGCCACTCACTCACACAGCAGCTGTATTAATCATATCAAGATTTACAGGCATTTATACACACAGAATACTATACACTTTAATTTGCGAAGCCTTGCGAACCTGAACAGAGGAATCGTTTAACACTACTTCGTTAATTTCCAAAGAATTTGTCAATGGAAATTCTTGTCTTCTAGATGCACTCTGTCCAAGGTGTGGATGTAAAGTGAATTTTAGGTCCAAGTCTCGGACTTATATGAGTGTTTTCTCAAATGTTCTGGAACGTTCGTGAATCTTTGCTAGTGCCTACGTCACAGAGTTGCGAGTGGCAGGTAATATGTAAATTAAACATAAGACTACCATATATGGACACAATATTGACGTGTATCTGGTGGAAGTGTTGTACCATATGGTTTACCTGGACAAAAATAATGGTTTTACACGGTCCAAATCTTTCACCTTGTTAATCCCTTCTTGTCTGTTGAATAGGATACCATGAGGCGATCGAAATTTGCAGACTTAACATCTGGCCGTGTCTGCAAATCTGGGGTTTAAGCGTTAGTGATATTTACTTAATGACCATTATTAGCGACAATGTCTGAACGAGGAAACTGCAGGCAAAAAAACAAAAACAAAAAAAACAAACAGCCGCCAAGATCGTATAGATATCGAAAAATAGTGACAAATAAAGAAGAGATAGAAGGGAAGAGAGATGAATAAAGAGAGAGGAGGATAGACCATATTATCACAATAACTGCTGCCAAATTTGTACATTTTAACACACGTGCTGTTACACCTATATTTCCTCAGTGGATGCCAACTTTGTACTTTCTAGTATGTTACATAAATCTACATTCTAGAATGATATCAATCATAATATTTTTATACTAATGTTGCTCTTCGTTTATAGTGAATTAATACAATGCACAAATTATAACACAGCATTATTGTATTGATCAGAACCATACTGTAATAAATAATGGATGAATAAATAAGTCAAGTTTACAACCAAACGTCGGCAGTGGGTAAATAATCGAAAATACTATAATAGTATTAAACGGATGGTCGTCGTAAATGCGAATGGTCGTAAGTCACATACGTTCGTAAGTCACATACGTTCGTAAGTCACATACGTTCGTAAGTCACATACGTTCGTAAGTCACATACGTTCGTAAGTCACATACGTTCGTAAATCACATACGTTCGTAAGCCACATACGTTAGTAACTCACGGGCAGTTTAAACATTTTGTTACATAGCTCATGTTAGGTCTGTATTCTTCTAATTTGGGTTGCAAAGCTATAACCTATGTTGAGTAACTAGCTTATGTCGTTTTGAAACTTATGTTGGTTATAGCTTTAAATTAGCTTGTATGACTGTAGTTTCACGTTTATAGCATTGATTATAGTTAAGTACCTCTAACTGAGAGTTGTCTATATAATAAGTGAAAATTGTCACTCTCTGCAGGTATGGAGGAGGGTGAATTCACCGAAGCAAGGGAGGATCTCGCAGCTCTTGAGAGAGATTACGAGGAGGTTGGAGTGGACTCTACTGAGGAGGGTGCGGCAGATAACGAGGGCGATGAATACTAGACAACATAATGGCATCAAACACATTTCTTCCCACTGACTGCTGACCCTGCTACATCCGTTGGTGTATTTAAATATAGCATTTCTAGACACGTGTGTATTTGTTAATAGTCACTAACACTTATTTGTACATGTGTGGATTCTTTGAGTTTTGTGTTGGTGTTGGAAGTGGCATAATTTCATGATATCTTTCGTGTGATAAGTGATTCATCCCCTCATTATCTGCAATAGATTAAGAGCCGGTCGGCACCAGGGGGAAGTTGTTTGACATATCCCCCCTCCACACATATCTAGCCGCAAAAGTAAGTTAAAGTGTACTGGAAAATTAAGTAAGATTCATGACTAAAATTGCATATCAGTTTTAGGAAGTTATTACTTACAAAACAAAACTTAAAAAAACATTAACAACTGAAAACAGAATGTTAAAAATATGTCACATTTTGGTTTACGTGTTTTCTTATAACAGATTTACATAGCGTGCTGTGGCCTGGCCGAAAAGTGTCGTAGCTGAAGAACAGTATATCTTATTGAGAGAAAAAAAAATAGTTTTTCCCCTCGCCCGCTCCAGCTCCCCATACCCTTAGCGCCGTGGGAGGTGGCCCCGGTAGCCCCGCTCTAAGGCTAGCCCTGATTATGTTAGGGTTATATATATATATATATATATATATATATATATATATATATATATATATATATATATATATATATATATATATATATATATATATATATATATATATATAATATATATATATATATATATATATAATATATATATATATATATATATATATATATATCTTTCGAGAGTTCTTCTGGAAAAATCATAGTGAAATTTGATGTGATCAAATAATAACAATTTTTGGTTTGGATATTTCAGTCAGTTTCTATACTCTCCTCTAGAATGGGTTACGAGATGATGTTAAATGTAAGATGCCTAAAACATATTTTAAAATGGTAACTCTTATTCAAATATACTTACCGTCACTTAAATACTAAATTGTAAAGTAACTTTTGCAACACATTGCGTTGCGGATATACTCAATTCTAACACACAAAACTGGCCACCCGCATTGTCAAATTTTAATACAATGTTCAACAGTGCAAAGAACTAAAAGCGGTCGTTACTGCGATGATTACATCCACGTGTTTGCAAATACCGACAAGAATTGTCTTTGTTGGGAGGGATGTATTGCCTATATTTCATAAGAAGTGAATTCTCGGAAGTTGCCAACACCGCACAATATTTTAGATATATAATTCTGTGCGTAAAAGATATCTTTGTGAACTTTACATATGGATGGCTGTGAGAATTACGTTAACCGTTGTTCTATTCATTGCTAATGCTTTTTTGGTCGCGAGTTATATAAAATGTGCTTTTTAAAGTCTACTTTGTACACACAAATCAATCAATCAATCAATCAATCAATCAATCAATCAATCAATCAATCAATCAATCAATCAATCAATCAATAAATCAATCAATCAATCAACCAACCAATTATTCAGTCAATCAATCAATCAATCAATCAATCAATCAATCAATCAATCAATCAATCAATCTACCTACATATCTATCTACCTACCTACTCACCCATCTATCTATCTATCTATCTATCTATCTATCTATCTATCTATCTATCTATCTATCTATCTATCTATCTATCTATCTATCTATCTATCTATCTATCTATCTATCTATCTATCTATCTATCTATCTATCTATCTATCTATCTATCTATCTATCTATCTATCTGTCTATCTGTCTGTCTCTCTGTCTATCTAATTTGTCAGTCTGTATATTTGTCTAAGTTATCTGTCTAATTTAATCTAATCCACTATAATCTATTTGTTCATCCTTCTGTCTGTCTATTTATCTATCTATATAATTTGTCTGTCTGTCTGCCTACCTGCCTACCTGCTTGTCTAATTTAATCTAACCTATTATAATCTGTCCGTCAGTTTTTCTTTCTGTCTCGACCTATTTGTATATACTGTATCTGTCTTTCTGTCCACCTGCATGTTTTTATGTCTATCTGTTTGTCCTTCTTTCTATTTGCAAATATGCCCTGTTAACTATTCTGGCAGGAAAGTTTGTATTGTTTTCCAAATGTAGTATTAATTTATTTCAGTTTAAATTATATTTAAAAAGGTGCAATAAATGTTTAAAAAAATAATCTCAACAATTTGATTCTATCTCTACCTTTCTCCATCTTGACTTCTTACATCACGTGACTGAATACAAACTGACCTAGACTTAACAACGTATGCGACTTACGACCTCTCGTACTTACGACTGTCATCCCATTAACCCTGTTATGTGATGTTTTGAACATTGAATTATGTAATTTTGTGGTAGAATGTGTGCATTATATTACTGTTTTATTTCACTAGAAAAGAGTAACATAAAAAAAAATATATAAGATAACAGACCTACATATTTTACCATTCATGCATAATAATTGTTAACTTATCCTTATGTTCATATAGTCGAAAGTCAGACGGAGTCGTCGGAACTGA
The DNA here is from genome assembly GCA_024509875.1 of Oreohelix idahoensis. Lineage (NCBI taxonomy): Eukaryota > Metazoa > Mollusca > Gastropoda > Stylommatophora > Oreohelicidae > Oreohelix > Oreohelix idahoensis. Next base: position 11,258 of record JAMPIV010014535.1, on the reverse strand, counting down.
ACTACATCGTTTCGTCCAGGACAGTCTGTACTTATAACACTGACAAACAACATTTTTCTTTCTTATATAAGAATAAGTGTTCTTAGGTCAGTTTCTTGCGCTGATTTCAAATCTGAAATCCGTTTATCTCTGTCACGTCGGGTTCTTAAGATATTTGTGAATAAATATATTTTTGGGAAACCGTTATTTGCTCCGTTTCATTTTTACTATGTAACTTATTAAAAATTAATAAAAAGCAACATAATTCTACTTTTTATACTGCTAAAAGATGCATGACATATGTTACGCGATTTTTCAAATAGTTACTGTGTTTTGAAATAATTCTGAGCAAAATATGGCTTCTAGAAGTTGTAGAAATTCGGCTGATCTGTTCTGTTACGTGTGCGGATATTTTACCGATGGTGTTGACCAGAAAAACTTTACACCATTACTAAAGAAAGCATATGAACTTTATTTCGATTCGAAAGTTGATGATGCAAATAAATCTTGGAAGCCAAATGCAGTTTGTTTTTTACATTGGCAGGTTGGTTACGAAAATCGCCGAAGCATAAGTCGATGCCTTTTGGAGTGCCAGTAATATGGCGTGAACATACAAATCACACTACTGATTGTTACTTCTGCTTAACAAATATCCATGGTTTCACTTTTAAAACTAGAAAGTCTGTGGTTTATTCAAATATTGAATTGGTTTCGAAACCAGTGCCTCATGATCCAATCACGTGTCCGATCCAAGTACCACCAGAACATAATCCGTTGGACGTGAATGAACCATCAGAAAGTGATAGTTTACCTGCTTTAGAAACTAATTCTGACTCAGATTACATACCGGTGAATGATGGTGTTTACTTAATTAACCATTCAGGACTTTCAGATCTAATACGTGATCTCGCTCTTACCAAAGGACATGCGGAATTACTCGGTTCGCGACTCAAAGAATGGAATCTTTTAGCGCCCAATACTCCGATATCTAAATTTCGTCATAGACACAGAGAACTTGTTCAATACTTTGAGATGGATGATGACATTTGCTATTGCAAAGATGTAAACGGTCATGAGCACATAGTCAACGAATGGCGATTTTTCATCGATTCTTCCAAGACTAGTCTAAAAGCCGTGTTATTGCATAACAGAAATTTATTTTCATCAATTCCAGTCGCCTACTCTGTTCATATGAAAGAAACTTATGACAATATGGCTATACGTTTGGAAAAAAATAAAGTACAATGACTACCAATGGCGGATTTGTGGAGACCTAAGGTCATTGCAATTCTCACGGGCATGCAGACTGGGTATACTAAATTTTGTTGCTTCCGATGTGCATGGGACAGCCGCAACAGACAGGAACATTATGCAAGAAAGGTGTGGCCTATCCGGGATCGTATGCAGCTCCGGCATAAAAATGTAATACACGAGCCATTAGTTAACAAAGACAGCTTCATTTTACCACTGTTACATATAAAGTTGGGGCTCATGAAGAATTTTGTAAAAGCGTTAGATAAAACGAGCAAAGCTTTCACTTATCTTCGAGAAAAGTTTCCGCAAGTTAGCGATGCAAAGATAAAGGAAGGTATCTTTGTAGGACCTCAGATTAGGAAAGTTATTGCAGACAAACAATTCGAGAACTTGTTACATGGTAGTGAACTTCGCGCATGGATGGCATTCAAATCGATCGTCGATAACTTTCTGGGAAATCACAAATCTGTTGACTATGTTGCATATTGTTAAGCAGTGCATAGATGCATACAGAATTATGGGCTTTATCATGTCCCTCAAAATCCATTTGCTCGATTCGCATCTTGACTTTTTCCCTGACAACCTTGGCGAAGTCAGCGATGAACATGGAGAACGATTCCATCAAGATATCGCCGTAATGGAGTCACGTTATCAAGGACGGTGGAGTGTGACCATGCTTGCCGATTATTGTTAGATGCTTCATCGCGATGTACCACATGCCATTCACCGACGAAAGTCGACTGCAAAGAAATTCAAGCCTACATAACTGTTATACTTCTTTTACGAATGATGTTGTAATACTGTATGCGTTGTTAAAAAACTTCAATTGCGTATTTCTAGAGGTCCCGACCTGATAGAGAAAAACGGTTTGCAGATTTAAAAACAGCGCATTAAAATTGACCAGAAAAACATAGAAATGTTAGAGAAAGAAAAAAAAAGTTTTTTTTTGTTAGTCAGTGTAATTAAAGCTTACCGACGCATAATTATTGTACCTATGCAGAGTTTCTCCTTCCATTTACACGGCATCATATTTGCTTGTGCGCAGTGTGCGAATGCTTTTTGAATTTCTGCATCGTGTTGCTTACGAATTATTTTCTTTGACTATTTCAGAGAGTTTATATTTGCTATCTTTAGCTCAAGAGTGTTTGTGTTCTTTCAAAACTTTCAACCACTGTTTTTTTTAGCAGCATTAAATGAAGATTTAATAATGTGGATTTTACAGTCATTATATTGTTGTTGTTTATTTGGGCGCTTGTTCATTAACTTCTAGGCTCAGTATGTTCATTTGTCAAATTTGTTTGCCCCATTTATTTATTAATTTGTTTGTTTTATTAGTTCGCTTATTTATTTGTTCCATTAGTTTATTTATTTGATTGCTCCATTTATTCTTTCAAATCTTTGTTCTATATATTCATTCGTTTGTTATTTAATTTGCTCCTTGTATTTATTCATTTATTGTTCCATTAGTTTGCTCACGTGTTTGTTCAGTATATTACTTCATTTCTTTGTAGCATTCATTCATAAATTTATTTATTCCGTATGTCCATATTCTTATTTGTTTCATTTATTCATTTATTTGGTTATTCCATCTATTCAATAAGTTGTTTGTTCTATTTATTCTTTCCTTTGTGTGTTCCATGTGTTTAGTCGTTTTTTGTAACATTTCTTTGTTCATTTGCATGTTCCCTTTGTTCATTAAATTGTTTGATCCACTTATTCATTCATTTCTTTGTTCCGTTTCTGCTTTCATTTGTTAGTTCAATTTCTTAATTCATATACTATGTCCCGGTATGTTCATTATTAATGAGCTGTAAATCAAATAAAAAAATCAACAACAGATACTTAAGGTGGTCAACTGCACTCCACAGACAAACACCCAGGCACTCGGACAGAAAAGGTGTTAAGGCAATACGTAGATTAAAGACCTTCACTCTGTACGGCCAGCTAGAGCCAATGGCCAGAATCCCTTTTATATTGCTACCTTTGGTCGTTATTTTCATCACACTATAAATAGAAGTTTAACTACCCCAGACCTAAGGGTCTTTTATGTTTGGACATGCGCCCTAATATAACCGACTAGGTTGAACGGGACGCGCCTCGCCAAAACGAGGCAAAACTTTATTTAAAAAAAAAAATCACACTATAAGCTACAGACTTTCATAAACGGGGGCTAGAGTAGAATTGAAGGATTGAAGTGGCATGGCAAGATGACTAATGGAGAGCTGATGGCGAGAACCAGGCAAGCGCTAATGGAATACGAGAAGAGAAGAAGATGCTAGAGATGGATAGGTCACATGCGAGGAAACCTGTTGATAAGATTTGTTAGACACGTTCTTGTTGTTCTGGAATGCCCATGGTAAGAACGATAAAGGGACACCACGGAAAACACGGAGAAGAGAACCCGAGACAGCTGTCTTATTAATGACTATCACTTGCTACCTTTGTGTTGTCTATTGTTCTCTTTCTTTTTCTGTCTTATTAGTGCCTACAAAACTTTTCTGTTGTCTAGTGCTCTCCTTTTTTCTGTCTCTCAAAGTAGTTCCTCTCATGTACCTATTTTTCGTTGCGTTTCCTGTGTACCAGACATGTCCATCCAACTTAAAATTTCTTACGTTATTAATTGTTTTGAAATGAGCAGTTTGAACCGACTTTGAAAACAACTTGATGAAGTGGTCCTTGATCCAAGGAATATTTTCTTCTATTTGAGTGTACCTGCTATATTTCTGCCATACTGATGCCACTGGTGGACGCTCGCCCTAGTACCTTGTAACATATTAGAGACTGCACGGCAGGCCCTGTAACAGGCAGTGGCAGATCTACATTTTGGGGGCCCTGAAGCTTGAACTCTTGGAGGGGATCCTATTATTTAAACAAACAAATGTCTTGTGGGGTGGTAAGGTAAAGGTAATGGATCCCGTTGCATGCCCATTGAGGTATATTGGGAATATGGTGTTAGGCTCATATTTTCATCACATTAGGGGTGATGTGGTCAGCATCACGCCGGCCGCCGTAACCTTCCCTGAGTTGCTCTGGTACCCACTTTATGAGGCTGGGTGGGAAAGAAACGTATTATATAGAAAACTGAAAACTTCATAGACAGAAGAGAACCCCCCCCCCCCCCCCCCCCCCCAAAAAAAAAAAATAAAAAAATAAATAAATAAATAAACAAATAAACAAACAATATAATCTGTTTACTAGCCTATTCTAGTAAATGACTGTTATTATTTGACTAACTTTACAAAATATTCTTTTTTTTTCTACTTGGTAACCCTGAAGCTCAAGCTTCATTAGCTTCATACTATATCCGCATGTGATAACAGGGGTTGGCACCTGGTCATCCGCAGTCTACCGTTTAATCACAAAGGGTAGATCTTTAGGTGACGGAGGGAAAAAAATTAAGCAACGGAAATCTCAAAAGAACCCCCTCATTTACGAGCGCAGTATATGCATGGAGGCATATCTGGAGTCCTCCTTATATGACCACCAGCTATGCACAGTGCTACAGTATACGTACGTGGAAGTGAACCTATGTCTGTGAGGCTAATTAGATCCTCATTGACTATTGAAATCCTCCACACACTTCCAGGGATTCCCCCTGTGGTGAAACTTGTTGATAACCTAGCATTGCACACTAAGCTTGGAGAAGTCACTTTAGCCCCAGTAGTAATTCTTTGGCTTTGAATTGGTTGACTGCATGCAGGAGGATCTCACTGTGAACCCAGTGATAGGCAAGGGAAGGTCAGAAGTGGCTCTGTGCAGGACATGACAATTCCTTGGGAGAGCCCAGAACCAGGGTGCAGTATTTTAGCTCTGCATAGTTGGAGAGCCCCCTTGGATGGAGGGGAATGCACAGTATGCCATGCACTTCTTACTACTGGCTCGGGATCAAATGTGACGTTCCTTTAAATGCAAGCCAAGCTGGAGAAACTGGAGCTCATGACTTCACCTCAACACATTTCAGAATGGCAGAAAAGCCACAAGAAAAGCCTAGATCTACAGTGTAGATAATACCAAGGAGTCTTCAACTTGGTACTGGCTACTAAAGAGCAAGAAACGCAGCAGCCTTAGTTAAACAACAACAACGGTTAAAGGCTACAGGTTCCGTGTTCCAAGTGAACACCAACGAGTTAGCATACTAAAGTTAACTTTATTCTTACTTACTGACTTAGTCGTTCCTCTTCTCTGCTGGGATGTAGAGGTTCGCTAAGGAGAGCACAATACTATCTTATCGGCTGTCTTCCTCCTGTCCTGGTTCCAATGTAGCCCTTGGTCCGTCAGAGATTGTCTATTGTCGTCTTCCCAGCGAACTCGAGGTCCTTCTGGAGGTCTGAATCCTTGGCTCCTAGTTTCCCTTATTTGTCGCGGTAGCCGATCTTTATTCATGAACTGCTTAAGAAAGGAACGCGAAGTAGACGTTTGGTAAAATATCATTTAGCGTGACTTCTTCACTCTGTCGATGAATTGCAGGAAGAAGATCGTCCAGCTGAGATAACATTTAAATTTCTTCTTCTTTCTTCTTTGGTTCTTGGCCGCTGACTGACAAAACAATCAGTGACCATCACGCCTGGTGGCGTCTTATAGGGCAGCAACAAACTTTCTCCACTTTGCTCAGTTGACAGCCATCCTGTGTGTGGTGCCACAGATCTGGTTCATGCTTTGCATTTCTACCTCAGCAGGTCTCCTCCTCCCCCCCCCCCCCCCCCCCCCCCCATCCCCCCCCCCCCCATCGTAGCTTTTGTCCGGTCTCGCTTTTGATTTCCTGCTGGAGTCCATAGCATGGCAGTTCTAGTGATGGTGTTAGGGTCTCTTCTGAGGATGTGGCTAACCAAATCCCAGCGTCTACCCGCTACAATGGTGCGCATATCTTCTTGGTGGCTACGAGTTAGCAGTTTTACGTTGGTGATGGTGTTCGGCCAGAAAATATTTACATTTAGGCAGCACTTATTCCAAATTCCTAATACCCTAAAGCTTGAAAACGGACATGATTTTATCCAGAGATATCACTGAGATTTCAGTGTTTCAAAAGTAGATCCGTATAGCTCACGGGTTGCCTGCATGTGCCCTAGAGTAAAAGAGATAATAGTGTAACTTAGCTTAAATAGTAAATGTTGAATTAACATGCTAAGTGCATTTATTTTATATTTGGGAAGTTAACTTTGTCACGTGGATCTGGATTAAGGATGGGTTGGGGGTAGAGTTAAAACTGGGTTAGCGTGTTATTAAATAGCCTTGCTTCTTCCTGTCCTTTGTTTTGTGCTTGTTATGAGACATCGGGTCACACTGCTGTAGCCTCTATGCAGGAAGTCTGCACTCAACCACTTATGATGTGCTCTCAGTGGTACTTTCTGTAGCAAATTTTGTTTTACGTGTTCCTATTGCCAGCTCGATCTACTACCTCAATTTTGTCGCATCTTACCTGCCTGATGGGCTCACTGGTTTTATTCTTTCTTTGTTTCGTGAGAGACTTTCAGGAACCACACGAGGCAAAAAGTCTTATTTGGAGGGTCACAGTGTCTGGTGAGGATAAACTGAAAGAAAGACTCTGGGCAACAAAGAAAGAAGATAACTTAATAATTTAATGAAATCATAACACTAAAGACAGCACACACAAAAGAAAGAAAGAACAGTACAAGCGACCAGAGGCTGTGTTGACACAGGAACGCCAATACCAAGTGGCTTTACACTTGAAGAAGAAGTAGTAGTAGAAGATAAAGATGATGATGATGATAATTGTTACGGTAGTTTTATTGATGGCGTCTGCTAGAAATTGGCAGTGCGCATGATTAGGTTCAATGGAATTAATATAAATTGATCTTTATACTTTACGTGGTTATGAACGCGAAATGCACGGTCAAGTCGTGACGTGTAAGCGTCGATATGGTCACGCTCAGTGACTAGGTCACCGTACCCTTTTTGTATTGACCGTCAAGTAGTGAAGACGGATATTTTCTTACTCTTCCAAGGTTGTGCATGACGCTACTGCACATATATATATATTTTAGTCAAGTACGGACACGGGTCAGTCCATGGTAATTAATGAAGAGATAAATGATTAAGTAGTTGATTCAGTCTCGTCAAGACACATGCGCTCACTACCGGTTGTCTGAAACCCAGCAGCGCGAGTATATAGCCATGATGTTCGTTTGACAGTTTGTTCAAGTACGACATGGACCAATAATAGGATGTTTGCAAGTATTTAATTTATCACGTATGCTTACTATGAACTACATTAACTAATATCGTCAAGTATGTTTGTCTTACGTAAATAAACTGTTTTTCCTCGTGGACTCAAATAAGATGGACTTATCAAATTAATCATTGAGAGATTCACTTGTTGGCTACACTTACCACGCATTCGCACATCAGATAATTAAAGCACGATTGTTACTAATGAATGAGAACCAGAACACTCAAGTCATGGACATAGATTATAAACATTCTTTATTAAATCAATATTCAACGGCCTTCAGCAACTTCCATGATATTCTGATCACAGACCATATGCTAACCGGATCGTCTGTATCAGAGAACTGGTGGCCAGTGTGGGGATACGAAAATCTTCTCCTTTATCAGGTTAGATCTAGCGACAAATTTCTTCGCAACACGATTGTTTACGGTTACAATACGTTCACATGACTTTACGAGACACTGCACGTGACTAGAGGTCAAATATACGTCATCATCCTTTTCGATCGAGTCAATGACAACCGTTAGCAGCCTTACGAATGTCAAACCTAATGTCCTTCTACAAGCATTGCTGCAAGAAGAATATCAAGCGGAAACCCCATCAAAACGATGAAGTTCAGCTCACTGTACCTAGTTGGCCGTTGACGAATACTGGTGTTCACTGAAGAAGATCACTGGGCGCAAAAAGATAAGTGAATATTGAAACCTTTGTCGGTTCATCAAAACTAGGTGTAGTCCACTTCATTTTATTCGGGCATGTTATCTGCAATTCGTTGTTCTATGTTTTATTCGTCATTGATTGTCTATTCGTTATTTGTATAAGCGGGCGGCTGGATTCGGGAGTTTTTAGATCGACTAATACCTCTTTCCAGATGGTCAGTAGATCTAAAAACCGTTCTGATAGGGATTAGTGGGGTAACTGCATTTGCAAAGCATCTGTTGAGATTTGCCGACAGCATACTGCGTTTGCTCCTGAAGTTATTCGACCTTAGATGTTTTAGTTGTAAAGTAATGTTATATTTGTAGTAATTTCGCTGTATTGAGTTTCATTTTATTCATTTCGTAACTTGTTCGTAAACTATCCTGTTCATTCTCATCTGCCTATCATTTATTTTATAATTGTAAAATATTTGTCAGTTATGAGTCCTGTGACGTCATCATTTAACGTGTATGTGTAGTAACCTAGATTTAGTTTTTCTTCTTAGTATGTACTTCCGATTTTTGCTTGTTTCAATATAATCATTTTTTTTCGTTTGCATTTGTCAATTGTGATGTGCTAATGTCTTGTAACATTTTAGTTGATTAATTGTCTTGTATTTATTAACTTATAAATTGAGTATGTAATAATAATAGTGTAAATTAATTAGGTAATAATACAATATAAATATTTTAATTAATTTTCAAAGAAAATGGACTTGATGAATTAATTGCAACAATTTGCAGTATTAGTCCAATTTAAGATTGCTTATGCACTTTATGCATCATGACTAGGGCATGATAGCATTATATATGGATAAATATTTATAAAGTGAGGGTTTGCCTTGAATATAATAGGCATAGTGTATAATACTTGGTACATTCATCTATTAATAATACTACGTTGACCACTGGGCACACATAGGTAATTGATGGTAATATATATTGTTGATTAATACAGATAGTTGATTAAATAAATAGATTATTAAATTACAAAATGCTTACGTTAGACCATTTTGTTAAAATCGGTAAAGATTTTGGAAAACGAGGAGAAGTTCTAGAAGCATATGCAGTGGCGGAATTTGCGAAATATGAGGCAAAGGAACTTGAGAGAAGAGCTGAATTGAAGCGCGAAGAAGAAGAACAGAAAGCCATTGCTAAACAGGAGGAACTTGAGAGAAAAGCTGAATTGAAGCGTCAAGAAGAAGAACTTGAGGCAAAAGAAGCAAGAAGGATAGCAAAACAGGAAAGGGAAGAGATTGAAAAAGAGAACAGAATAAGAGAAATGGAGGAAAATAAAAGGAAGCAAGATGAAATTGTACGGCAACAAGAAATGGAATTACAACGTCTTAAGTTGGAAACAGCGAAATTACAGGCACAAACTGCTACTGTTAGCCATAGTGATAATTCCCAAAATATGTCTGCACCTAACCAAACTAGAAGCAATTATCACTTCAAATTACCGACATTCAGATTGAATGTTGATGATTTATCGGCCTGGCTTTTACGTTTTGAGAAAATTTGTGAGGTTAATAAATTAGATAAAACTGCATGGGTACTAAAACTTAGTGAATTTTTAGATGGTGCACCTGCAGGCGCAGTTCAGAATGTTGATCCAACAATAGCTGGAGATTATGATGCCATTAAGGCTTTATTACTACGTCGATTTCATTTGGACGAGGAGGGATGTAGGATTAAATTTAAAACTCTCCTGCCAGAATCAAATAAAGACTTTACAGGGTTCGTTGCGAATATACGCAATACATTCAACAGATGGGTCGAACTTGCTGGTGTGGAAAAATCTTATGACAAGTTGGTTGATTTAATCCTTAGGGATAAGGTCTTATCTTCTGTAAGTTCACCATTCTTTTCGTTCTTACAGGAACGTAAACCTTCGACTTTAGAGGAGCTAGAAACAAATGGCATTAAATTACTGCACTGCTCATCCCAATAGTAGCATATCCAATACACAAGTAAGGGAACCACTTCCAGTTGCCTCCAACATGGCATATCATGTTTTGAAAGATCAAGAGCTCAGAGCCTTGACAGAAATTGTTCAAATAGAAGAAATAATTACAATGATTATCAAGGACTAAATAATTCTTACAATAATGGGAATTTTAACCGGGGTAGACAACAGTTTAGAAACCAGTCACCTCAATTTAGATATAACAATGGTTATCAAAACAAATCAAATTGGAATAAATCATTTAATGGTAATGCCAACCATAATAATAACAAGTGGCATAATAATGGTAATAACAATTACAGACCAAGAAATAAGAGTTTTAATGGCAGAGGTAATAATAATAATAATGATCATTCACGTAGTCATAACAGACAACGTCCTACCTCCAGAAATCAAAATAAATTTGATCATACTGCAGAGGCAGCATTGACTAACAATGCAACCCCAATTGTTCATAATAGTGATATTCCAACGCATTCATCTTCGTCATGTTGTGTTATTGATAATAATGTGGCAAATGTTTGTCCACAATGCCATTCTATTTTTCAGAAGTCCAGCCAATTGCCTATGAGAATTACGCAGACTGTTCCTGCAATTAGTCTCACTGCAATTGATGGAACTTGGACACTGATTTTAAATAAAGGACTGTTCAATGGAAACATAATTTCAGTTTTAAGAGACTCCGGTTCAACCACGATCGGCATCCGGCAATCACTAGTACATCCTCGCTATGCTACTGAGTTTGTACGTTGCATAACTTTTGGTGGGACCATTGAATATTATCCCACAGCAATAATTGACATTAACACCCCATTTTTTCAGGTAAAGTTAAAGTATGCCTACTTCAGAGTCCAACTGCTGATCTCACAATCGGACGTATCCATGGCAGTAAGGACTGCACACCTGAGGAGATCTCAGAATGGGAAAAGAAATATTTGCAACCTTATTGCAATACGGACAATGTCATTGCTATGACTCAATTACATGCCAATAAATTGAATGCATGCGGCACAGCCGTTTCCAATTTTGGTCTTTGTACCATCTTTGAAACAGAGGAGGATAATGATACCTATTTAATTAAAAGTAATAAGGACGATATTAAAATCTCAACACAACCTGTGGAGGTTAAGAAATCATTCCGGGGAGATATACATTCTTTCGAGAGAATAATACT